>LNAC01000635.1:202825-384864 GCA_002007465.1 Ailurus styani | reverse complement strand
GGGGAGGGGGAGAAGGTGGGGGGCGGGAATCTGTGGGCCGGAGCCGCCCGGTAGGAGCGCACTGCGCAGCCCCGCCAGGCGCTCCGGGGCAGCCCTTCAACGCGCCTCCGGGAGGAAAGTGGCACGCAGACCCGGGGGGCCTCCCGGAACGCGGGTGAAACGTCCCACAGCCGGCGGGCGCGGAGACACCCGGAGGCGGGCGCGGGGAGACCAGTGGAACACAACAAAGCGGAAGAGCGCGGCGGAGCGCGCGGTGTCCCGGCTGCCGTGGGCTGTGCGGCGTGCGTGGCCCGCGCCACCTCTGCGCGCTCCGGCCCTGGCAAGTTTGCCAACTCCGGGCCCAGCGGCCGGCGCCGGGCTGCCCCCGAAGTGACAGCGCTGCAGGGTCTGCCCCCAGGGAGGGTGGCACCCACCTCGCCCCCGCCCCGCGGCAAAATGCTCCAGCGCAGGCCAGGTAAGGAGACGCCAACCCCCGCCCCTCCCGGGCGCGCCCCCAGCGCCCGAAGCCCGGGCTGCTCCGCGCGCCATCCAGCTCCCTTGCTGCCGCCGGACCGCCGGGGCTCCCCGCATCCGTGCCGCCTCCTGTGGCCTCCTCTGTGCACCTCTGCCCTCCACGGCCCTCCCTGCCGGTCGTCCTTCTTTCCCACCTTACCGGATCCCAACGGCAGGGGGAGAAGTTCGGGGAGGTGGCGCGAGGCTGCGGCTCTCCTCCCAAGGGCCGGCGCTCGGACACCCCTGACACCTGAGGCAGGAAGGTGGGTGGCAGCCGGGGGCGTGTGCCTCCTCCATTCCGCGGCTCTCGCGCAGTCCGAGCCCCACACTACGCACGCACGCCCAACCTCCTTTCCACCTGTGGGGCCTCGCTTTTGTGCTGGAAGTGCAAACGAAAACACACGTGCAGACATAATTCCACGTTGGCATTCTCCAGAGACTCCCGAGACTCCCGAAGGCTGGAGAGGTGCCGGGGGAGGAGGGTGGACCTCTAGAACCCCGACCCACCCACGGCGCAGTACCCGCGCCTCTCCTGCCGCTTGGCCTTGGCGCTCCTGCTCAGGTGCCCGCAGAGCGAGGCACCTCCAGGCGGGGACGGGGGGGGGGGGGGGGGCTGGGCAAGGGCATTGCTCTGCCACCAGAAACCCCCTAACTTCCCATCCGTAGAGGCCAGTGGCCTGGTCCGCTACCTGGTCTGGCCCCAGCAGGGCCCTCCCGCCTGACCTGGTACACCCTCATCTCCCCCCACCCACCCCCCACACCCCCAGCTCTTGCCCATCACCAGGGAGTCCCTGATCAGGTCTACCCAGCTCAGCGCCTCTAACCCTGACTGCCCCTCCCTTGCTGCTGCTTTGGCCCCAGCTCGCCAGGAGCCAGGAGTGTGTGCCCTGTTGCTACTGGCAACTGCCTGTGCCGAAAGCTCAGCCCCCAAAGCAGCTTAATGCTGATTGATGGGCAGAAATACGATATTTTCTGGAGCTTAGCAGCCGCTGGTGCAGATGCCCTCCCTGCCGCTGGAGCCCGGCAGACCTCCCGGGTAGCAGGCCTTCTTCCTTCCCTCTTCTAGGCCCCTCCCCACCCACCCCTTAGGAAGAAGAGGTGTTAGGCTATCCTCATCTTCTAGGGTTAAATTCGGTGCCAGCGTTTGCTTCCCTGAGTAACCAGTGGCAGCCCCAGAGTTTCCCTGCTTATTCTCAAGGCTTCTGTTGAGTTGGATAAATGAGGCCCCTGTTCCCGGACACTACCACCGTCCTTTCTCTTTTCATCCTCCACCTCTTCCCACACCCTTTTCTACACATAGGTACTTAAAATAGGTCAACACTTTAATGACCAGAACTATTAGTACAAAAGCTCCTAGAAGCTTTTTCTAAAATAATGCATCTCACATCGATATCTCTTCTTCCTCTACTTCTCCCACGCCACACCTCTTCCCTCCTCCCACAGAGAGTTTGATCATTTCCACCCCTCGAAAGACATAGCCTGACAGTAAGCCCATTGCTGAGGTAACCTTTGTTGCCTTTGTGTTTTGTTTTGTTTAGTTTTTCATTTTAGCCCCCTCATACTCATTACCCTGGCCTTTTTCTAGGAGGGCAGCCTCTTCCTCTAAGCTATCCTGAACTAATACAAATTTATATGACTAATGGAAATACCTGCCCCAATCTAAACCCTTGCCCCTCCTCCTGAGTACTGACTGCAAAGGGCCCGATTTCATTACCAGAGGATTTATCTTTAGAAGAACTTTTTCTACAATATTTCTTTCCATCACGGCAGTATTTTTGGCAAAGTATTTTCATTATCTAAATTGTCATGCCTATCTTCCTTTTGCTTGTGGACATGAGTTTGGATAAACATGTGATGTTTTAAAGTCATTCATTTATTCATCCAAACAAGACTTTCTTGAGAGCCCCCCCCCCCCCGCCTTTTTTGGGCACCAGTGTAGGCCCTGGGTTGGAAATGGAGCAAAGATAAGACCCAAATGCTTATTAGCCTTTTAAAGCCCACATCACAACCGGATTGTGTTTATTGCTATTATGGTTAATATTACAACAGCACACTACACAGGAATGGGACTTTACAGTTTACAAACGGCTTTCACAGGCTTCATCTCCTTTAATCCTGGCAGCAGGAATTGTAAATAGCAGTGATTCCACCTAAAGGCCCAGTAATGCTCACCAATCCTGCTTAACCAAAAAGAAAAAGAATCTTGCAGATCATCACAACAGCTGATGGAGCTTTAAAACACAGAATAAACAATTCAGAAGAAGCTTAGGGAGCTTAGTTACTGGAATGCAGCTTAGAGAAGCTCAGTGCGATGCATGGAACATGCACATTCCCAGGAAGGCATCCTGGAAAGAAACTCCATCCTGAGACCATGGTGGCTCAGTGAGCTGCGGGCTGCTGGAGGTGGCGACTTTCCAGTCTTCTGGACTGTTGCCTTATCCGAGGATCTAAAAAGGGGATGAAAGTGTAAGCACAAAGTTGCTGGGAGACTAGCAAATTAAGCAAAATGAGTAGGCAGTGATGTTACTTTCTTTAGCTACAAGGCATTCTTGAGATATCCACAAGTTGCTAGTATATATTTACTTTAGAAATGAAGCAATTTTCTGTACTTAGAGCATCAAAAACCAGTTTGTGTGCCTTGGGTGAGCCACATGAAGACAATTAAGGTTTTGGTCATTTTTACCCATTACTTTGAAAACTGGGGATGTCTCAGGTGGATAAATGGCAGTTTTGATTTTTTTATCATTTATAGAGAGAATGTGCCTAAGGCTTTCATGTAGCTGGGTTCATTTTCTTATCTCATTCAGCATGGAAGGAAGGCTTTTCTCACTTCTTGGCTGTGAATATCATTCATGACTTTTTTCCAAAAATGACTTAAAGAATGCCGTCTGCTAGTTAGAAAATTGGTAGGCTTTTCAGACATCATGCTAATACTCTTGCTTATCATTTTGAAATGTTTCATTCAGAGTTTCATCAGCAAAATAGTGTATCCCCAAGAGCTTGTTATGGCCAGTGGCTAGCTGTGGTATGACTAGATTAACAGATAACCAGAGAAGGTAATCAATCACAGGGCAAGGTCTGCTACTAGGAAAGAATGCAGATGCCCAAAGAAGTTTTTTTTATTGTTTAGTGCCATGTGGCTTTGTGGGAACTTTTAGATGTGTAAGATTGTGGGGTTTTTGTTATTGTTGTTGTTTATTGTTTGTTTTGTTTTTTAGTTTGTTTGTTTGCTGGAGAATTTCCTCACAAAAGTCCATTACTCTGTATCTGGCATTGCCATATGTTATTTTCATTCTTAGAAATTACAGCATCTTAGGTTAGAGCTTAGTTTAGAACTAAGAGTTTAGTTTAGAATTTGTAGGTCAGTGTAATAAATACACATATGTTTGGCAAGTTAGATGGACCTAGTTGGCCCTCCTCTGACAGACTTCGGCAGCTTCAGAATCCCTAAGGTTTTCAAATGAATGAAGTCGGGAGGGAGGTGCAGTGGATTGCTACCTCAGACACGCTTCTCTGATTTTCCTATTTAACGTGGTTGACGTGAGCGGAGCAGAGCTGTGGACACCGTGGTGAGGATGGTTAGTGTCAGCCTGGTTCAGGGTTGTCAGTCCTCTCCATGACTCTCTAATCTAGGGCCCTGCCATCCATCCATCCATCCATTCATTCATTCAATATTTGCTGAGGAGCACTTTTAGAGAATGGGCTCTGTGCTCCAAGCCTCCTAGCTTTTTCGGCAGAACGGTGCATTTCCTGCTTAGCCAATGGGTATCCTTCTTTCAAATATTTGATAGTTTTGTGCTCCAGAGTTCCTGTAGGTATAGGTTAGAGGCAGCAGAATGCAGGCGGCTGAGGGGCTTTCTTGCTGCAGTAAAGTGCTGCTGAGGGCTGCTGCCTCTGAGATTGCTTTCTGGATGGTATACGCTTTCACCTAAGTAAGCGCTGTTTTCATGCGCCCCCTTTCTGCTCAGACTTCTCGGACTGCAGGTTGTAATGGATTAAGTAAACAGCCCCTGCGAATGTGTTGCTCTTCTGAGAGCATAGCTGTTTGACATTATTTGACATGAACGTAACCTCCAGAATGCATTAAGGAAGATGCCAGTAACTAGTGTCTCAGGTACTGTGGCAGGCAGGAGGGTGGAGGAAAAGGAGGGAAAGTAATCATCTTATGATGTGTAGGAAGATGTTGAAAACAGGTCATAGCACTTACTGCTGTAGGTGAGGCTGTGGCTTCTAAAGGCGACTGTGAACTCAGCGTGTTTCTAAAACTGTATGTTTCAGTGCAGGTAGTTGAAGAGTTCAAACTTTGGAGCCTTATAGACCTGGGCTCACATTTTCATATCAATTACTGTGGTTGTGATTTGGGCCAAGATTATGATTTCTCTAATCGACCTCAGTTTTCTTACCTATAAGATAGGAAAAAAAATATGCATTTGAACGGTAGGAGTGAAATCTAGCATGGGTCAAGGACTGAGACTGTAACTGATACGCAAGAGTTTAGCATACGCTCTCTGCTATGGTCTTTCAATCTTATTTTCATATTACTGGGGAGCTTGTTGGGCTGTCTTTTTCACATTCAGCTCATCTCTGACCTGTCTCCCAGCAGCCCACAGAGAAAAACCACGGTGAGTAGGATGGCCGACGATACCTATTTTCTCTTTGAGGTACAAATAATTTAGTATATACAGTAAACCTAGAAAGTTTCACTTAACATTAGGTCATTGAACGTCTGGGAGTGGTGCTGAACTGGGTTACACGGAATGCTGAGATGAAAACCACAGTCTGGCTCTCAGCTTTCAAGTTGGAAGAAAGGAGGGGTTGATATGATAAATAATAATAATAATAACAGTATAATAATAAGGAGCAGCTTCATAATAAAGACACCTGTCATTTATTAAGCCCTGATGAGTGTCAGACACATTCTTTATTAAAGGAAGCAGATGTTATTTTCTCCATTATGGAGATATCATATTATAAGAAACTTAAGTGCCCAAGTGGTGTTATTAACAAATTATTATGGGTTGCAAAGAGGAGAGTTACCCGTACCAGATAAGCCTACTTCACGAGCTTTTTGCTGGTGCTTTGAATGAATTGTCTGGAAGTGTGGAATGTGATTCATGTAATAAGTACATTATCCAGGGTCTTATTTGGGTTCAGCAGTCTCTTGGTCCTCTACGCTGTGTTCACAGCATTACAGAAATGGGAGAAAAAGAAGATTGTGTTGTGGTAACTAGCCAACGAGGAATTTATCCCCTTCCTTTTCTCAATTCTTTGTTCATTTTCATTCCGAATGCCTCCAGGGAAATATCTGACTTCTCTTGGAAGGTTCTTTCTTAGTCTGAAGACCACATTATCATCAATAATTTTATAATTTTTAATGGCATGAAATGTAAGTTATGAAAATGTTCTGTAATTCATACCAACTTTTATACTTACATGTGTGTGGTGCTGAATGGCTTAAGCATGGCATTGTAAAATAACCAGTGGTTCAGCCTCCTGGTCCTGTCACCAAACAGTATGCAACACATATTTCACCTGAAGCAGAGCATTTTGACTTCTCCCAGATCGTTCCTCTTTTGTTTTTACTTATAATCACTTCTTGTTTTGTGTTTTCTTTTTATTACCTGTGTGTTAATATTCTAATACTGTAGTACTGTTCCCCCCACTGTCTCCCAAGTGACAAATGTCCAAACTCAGCTGTCACTCTCCATGTTTTTTTCCCCCTACTGAGACTGTGTAAAATAGACTGTCATTTCAGATTTCTGGAGTGGTGCTTTCCTCTCAGGAATGGTAAATTTGCCTGAATTACTGTAAGAGGAAAGGGAAATCACATAGCTATCTAAATATTTTATTGTGCATATAAATTTTAAGCTTTCAGAATGATATTTTTAAGATAAACATGTTTAACTCAAGAAGGTATAGATTGATCTTTACAACTCACCTCCCACTGTGTTCTAGCTTAAAGGAGTTATGGCACCTGAAATTTCCAGTCAAATGCAGAGTTTTTGTGCATGGCCAAAAGCTCCTTTCCTGCCTGATTTCATTCTCTTGTCCATTAAATGACTCATCAGATGTTTATTAAGTGCCTACTATGTGTCAGGTGTTGTGTTGGACATAGAGTGACTATGACTGGGGCCCATTATTCTAAT
The DNA here is from genome assembly GCA_002007465.1 of Ailurus styani. Classification (NCBI taxonomy): domain Eukaryota; kingdom Metazoa; phylum Chordata; class Mammalia; order Carnivora; family Ailuridae; genus Ailurus; species Ailurus styani. The sequence continues at coordinate 378,226 of LNAC01000635.1, read as the reverse complement.
ACTGAACATGTAGTGACAGAAAATTATTAGTTCTCAAAAGAAATAAATAAGCGAAAGAAACATGCGACTTTGAAATGGCGTGGTTCTGCATACTTCCTACTTCTGAGAGCTTTTAAATAGAATCTCAAGCTATCTCACCCTTGTTGTCTTATCCACTGTTCTTTCTTTCTTTCTTTTTTTTTTTTTTTAAGATTTAGTTTATTTATTTGTCAGAGAGAGAGAAAGAGAGTGAGCACACAAACAGGGGGAGAGGCAGGCAGAGGGAGAAGCAGGGTCCCCACTGAGAAAGCAGCCTGATGCTGGACTTGATCCTTGGACCCTGGGATCATGCCCTGAGCAGAAGGCAGATGCTTAACCAACTGAGTCACCCAGGTGTCCCTGCTTTTCATCTCACTAAGACTTTAGAAGGTAGAAACATTTCCCCTCCGTACCTCATAGTTTGTTCTTATTTTCCCCCGAGACATTTTTAGGTATCTTTTTTGCTCAGCGCTCAATGCGTACTAGGTGTTCGATAAATATGTGTGGAGTAGAGGGCAGGAAGAAAAAGAAAGAAGGAAGGGAAACTTAGGAATTTACTGTATTGAGAATTAGAAAAGTATCTGATTTGGGATGTTTTCTTCTCCTCCTGAGAATCATCACGTCTACCTAAGACCAGGTTAGGGGCTGTATCTCCTTCTCCACTGGATTGTCCCTTTTAGGGTTTGGTGTACATGGCCTTGGGTCGGTGGTTTCTCCTTAGCTTTTCAGCACTGGTAATGATTTTGTAGAAGTTTTAGAATGCCGATGCTGCTTTATGGCCATCCCTCACTCACTCTGCTAAATTTCAGTTACTCTGAGAGTTTCATTCTGTCTTGACACGGTTTCGTTCTTCCTCTTTCTCTACTGATATATTTGGAGAAATCCACCTTATTTTCATGGAAAGATATTTATTGAACACTTACACCGCCCAAGGTCTTGTTCCAGGTTTTATGGATTCATAGTAAGTCATCACAAAATGCAACTAGTTATGTCAGTTATAAAATTACTTATTAGATACAGATGATGTCAAGGGGCTTACTATCTAGGTGGAGTGTGACATGCCCTCTAAGGTACCAAAAACCCCCAGTGTGGAGCTGGTGAAATAGAAAAAGGAAATGAACGTAACAAGAAGTTGGAAGAGGAAGTGAAGATGAGGGCTCGTGTGGTTGGGATAGGCCTCCTGGGGGGAAGGAGAATGTGAGCTGCCCCCAGAGGGAGATGGACCTGAGGAGAGAGGGATAACAGCAAGCTGGTAAGTAGATGGCTTGCACTCAGACAGGCACTCGGGGCAGCCCCGGAAGACAAGTGGGAGCTGAAGGTGGGCGGGAATAGCAGGAACTCATTCATACAGTGCATGCATGCTAAGCAATTTCAGATTTATCCTCTGGGCTAACATTTCCCAAAGCATATCCACCTTGGGATGGTAGTTCTGCTGGATGTAGGCGTGTAAGTCAAAACACAGCCCTGTGGTTCAAAGTAGGAAAAACTGAGAAAAAGTTGATTTTTTTTCTCTCCTGCAGCATTATTCAGAGGTTTTAACATGCTAATATGTGTTAATCATCTCTAAGCATTCCCCAAATATTTTTCCTAAAGATTCTCCAAATATTTTAATGTCTGAACTCGTTTGTAATAGAGCATCTTGGTAGGGCAGAGGTCTGTGGAACCCACTTTGGGAAATGCTATTGGAGGCCACTGATAATTTTGAGTCACAGGCTATATGGGTGAAATGTTAGGAAAATCAGCCTGAAAATGATACATGGGGCAGCTGAGGGGAGAGCGCAGGGCTATTGGGAGACTGATTGTCTAGCAGGACAGGGGCCCGGGTCGGGGGTGGGGGGGCATGAGAACAGGAAGGAAACGGTAGATTTCACGAATTACTGGAGGGAAAGAACCCTCTGTGTTTTTTGAATGGACCAGAAGAAAACGAGTGGCTAGTTTGGGAAGATCAAGAACGGCTCCACACTTTAAGATTCTTTTGCCTTAAGAGCCACGTGTAGCAAATTCCCTGCAGATTTCTGAACTTCTCTTTTACTTGACACTCAAAAGCAGTGAAGTACAACACACGTACTCTAAACTTGATGAGACAGTGGTGTCTTTGTAGGCACACACTTTTTTTAGAGGGATGCTCTATAGTTCAAATAGTTCCTCAAGAAAATATGATTAAAGCATCACCCTGCTCTTGTAAGCCTTATATCAGTGTGTAATACTGCTATAAGTGACCCCATGTAGTTCTTTACATCTCCCTGCATTGGAAGTGGCCTCTGGATACCAAGGGGCTGCCCGCAACACACAGAAGAGACTCTGCACCCTGCTGTTGGGAATTTAGTGCTTTGTTGGGCTCAGAGCTACCTTTGTGGGTTTTCCTCAGCATGGAGAGCTTTACCAGAAATGACAGAGGACACTATGCAGGAGTCACAGATTTTGTTGTAGGTTCTCTTGAGTTTATTCATCCCTAGAGATGCAAAGATTTCACTGCATAATATTGAGTCCCATTTGTCTGTCTGGTCTCCAAGGACTAGCCTCTTGGTCTGTTCAGAGTCTTCACATTCTGTTTAATCTGTGCACAGGAGTTATGCTTCTGGCTTTCGGCTGTTCACATAAGAGTGCACAAAATAATGATTTTTCTTTTTCCATGGTTATTTTTTGTCTTTGAGAAATGTTCTTAACAATCCTTTCCAAAACAGGCAGTAGTATAATGCAGCGGTATAAAATGAGAAGCTTCACTGCTTTTTCTTTAGAACTGATCATTGGAATAATTAGTTATGATAAGCTTCCCAGTTTCCTTACGTATTTTTGAATATAAATGCATTTGACTGCTTAATAACTCATTTATTCTCTGTATTTACTTCTCTCCATTCCTACAACTATTATAAAACCCTGTTCATCTATTTGGAAGCTTGCAAATGATTCAAAGTAGTTGTTGCCATTAGTGTGAATATTTCTGATTATTTTTCTCTTTTATTGTTGAAATTCCATAAAGGGTCTGAATCCTTTTGATTCTCCAGCTGTATTGTTTATGTGCACTTGTCATGGCTGTGAAGACCCTGAGTTGTGTTTCTGTACACTTCTGACTTGATAAACCTCTGCCCATCAGTGTCTTACTGTTAAGTTAATGTGCACTGTAGAAACACCAGTGTCACTGAGCACGTTGAGTGCTTCAGGCTAAAGAAGGTCATGTTGAGGGGCACCTGGGTGGCTCAGTGGGTTAAAGCCTCTGCCTTCAGCTCAGGTCATGGTCTCAGGGTCCTGGGATCGAGCCCTGCATCAGGCTCCCTGCCCAGCGGGGAGCCTGCTTCCTTCTCTCTCTCTGCCTGCCTCTCTGCTTACTTGTAATCTCGCTCTCTCTGTCAAATAAATAAAATCTTTAAAAAAAAAAAAAAGAAGAAGAAGAAGGTCATGTTGATGCCGGAACTCTTCGTTTGGCTGTCCACATTGGCTAAATTCACTACATAATTGCAAACCCCCATTTTTCCTTTCGTGGATGGTGATTGCATATGCTCAACAAGTGTGTTACAGAATAATGGCTGTAGAGGGACTATGATGATGTGTCCAGTCTTATTATCCAGCTGATGTTATTATTGTGTTAGTCGGGATTGAATGGCCTGCTATTGCTGTGTGAATCTAAGAGAGAAAGCATGGAGAATGAGGGAAACAGAGAGGAGGGGCACAGCTTAGAAGGAGGTACCTGTCTGGGCACAGTTGACCATGGCTCTTAGTGTGCTAGATTTAAATAGAAATTCTTCTCTTTTTAAAACTACAGAATGTGTTTTTCTTTCATTAGTGATAGAAGGATAATGAGTGCCTAACAATGATATCTCTTTACTGGTTCCTAAGTGGCCACATTTATTTTGTAATTAGAAAGTTACAATATACTCAAGATTTTCATAAATTTTGTTTCTTTTCTAAAACCGCAATTGAATATGCTTGTAAAAGTGTTGACCTTACCTTTTTACACGTAAATTTAAGAGTAGTTTTTGGAGCCTCATACATGTTATTTGACAAAAATAAAAGCAAACACGAACAGTATATTATTGATGTTTATAACAATAAAACAGTTGTAGCAGCATTTTAAGAAAGTTGAAACGAAGACATGCCAAATCGACAGTAATCCCTCTACAATAGTTGTTCTGTGGGCACAACTTTCCCTAATGGGGTTCTTAATTTTAATGAAGGATTTAATTGGTTGCCTTCTTACTGTTTCTATTTTCGTGTGATTAAATTTAAGAAGAGTGTGTAGGTTTCCCTTTTGTTCAGTGAATAAGGGAGAATTTCATGTAAGTATAAACATATACATGCATCATACATATTATATTAGTAGTCAGATGAGTTCCAATTCCCGGAAACTAAGTCATACATCCAGAACCAAATACATCAGATTACATTTCTAACTTCATCCTGAAGTTTATGTGAAAGTTTTTGTTAGCGCATTAAACTGAATGCTTTATTTAGTCTTAATTTACCCATTTACTTTCAAATGGAAACCACAATATTGAGTTTATTCATATAAAATGAAAATGTATAATGTAGAAAATGTATATGCTTCAGGGTCTTTAGAAGACTATCATTTTAACTCTTAAAGAAAAATCATGTTCCTTACCCCTGTCATTTTATACTTAGGAGTTAGAACATAGTTTGTTCATTAATACAACTCTTTATTATCTTACTCTGGTACTATGTTTTTCTTCCAATAAAACAGTGTCTCCTATATGGGTGAGACTACCAGTGACACCATTTGGTTTCTAAATCAAAAGCTGCTAAAAAGATACTTGGGAGGAGTCCTAGTGCTCTTAGCTGCCGGTGCCCACCAAAGGGGCAAAGAGTTTCTCTTGATGAGGATTCCTATATCTCACTTCATTTGTTGGAACAGATTACTTCATATGTTCACTTCTTGCCAGACAGTCAACAGAGCCATGATGTGCTTTTTACCTAATTTCTGGTATTCATTACCCCTAGGAGACCTCTTTTTGCCCATGACAGGACTGTGAGTATTCTGGACCCATATTCCCAAAAGTCATTGCTTACACCTTAGTTTTCCCTGAGGAACAAAACTCACATAAATCAGTGGATTAAAAGGATGGAGAATATAGCTATTCACTACAAGCCAAAAGATTTCTGTTTTTTATAGCTTTGCCTCTAAAAATGTTAATAGAGAAGTATTACATTAAATAGACTGAGTTTATATTTCACATTTTTTTAAAAAAGTGACATGTTTCAAAGCTCTAGAAACAAAACAGTGCTTATGTGAACATTTATCCTGGAAGGAGGCAAGAAAATACAGACAGTTGAAACTGACAACTTCTGAGATAACTATATGAAGGGGTGAAACCTCAAGTTAATTCAGCAACAATTCTTCATATTTTTTTTTGCAAAAGTCCCTCATATTCAGTATTTCGTTTTGATCCCACAACAGCCACAAAAATCTAAGAAGACATTTTATTATTTTCATCTTTTATAAAGGAAACTATTTTTTTGGTAATCAAATTGCCTGTGCAGTTTCACACAAGTAGTGATCAAGCCAGAAGTCAATTTCAAGTTTCCAGACTCCTATTTGAAAGCTACTTTCACTGTAACACTTGGCTTCCATTTATATTACTTAAAATAGGTGTCTAATAGTCAAGAACACTCTTTTTTGTTCAACCCAATCCTCTAACTCTTTAACAGAGACCAGTAATTATGTGATATGTTTTATGAGAAATTTAGCACATTATTAAGAAAATGGGTTCAGCATTGACAACTGGATTTCAAATCCATCTCCACCTGACCCTGGATAACTTAGTTAACCCACCCAAACTCATGTATAAATGGATTTCTTAATATCCTTCTCACATTATAGCTGTGAATCTTAAATTTAGGTGATGTATGCAGAAGACGAGGAATATAGTGAAGATTCAAATGGTAACGTCTCTCCTCATCCTCCTCATTGTTACTATTATCTGTTACTCTATAGTAAATAATACCCTGAACTAGGGTTTAAAACAATTACCATTGTACTCTCTCTCATAGGTCTGTGAGTTGATTGGGCTTAGCTGGGTATTTTTTTCTTTCCTCATGTTTTTGGCTGGGGCCGCAGTCACCTGGGGGCTAGACCGAGATGGCTCACCACATGTCTGGAGCTTTGGTGGGGATGACTGGAAGGCTGGGCTCAGCTGGCTTACAGATGTGGCTGGGTTGGTCTCATTCCATGTGCTTTTTCCATCTGGTCTCTCTAGGAGGATTTCTTAGATGGTGACTCAGGAGAAAAATAGAACCTTTTAGACCTCCTTCAGGCTAAGTCCTGGAAGTGGTAGGATGTTACTTCTGCCATGTTCTATAGGTGATAGTGATTCACAGGACCAAGCTTTATTTCAGTGAGGGAGGGGATTAATCCAGAGCATGAATACCAGAAGTATGGTCATTCGTGGGCCATCTTTAGAGAAACTCTCTCTAGAGCAACTCTCAGAGTCGTCCTCATCATCTGAAGTTTTAGGGATATCTTTCCCAGGCTTTTGCAGTGGGATCATCAATATGATAACAGTAACCTGACTGTGAGCAGATTTCTGTCTCTCTCTCTGTCACCCTGGCAGTTAATGGAAGGCTGATAATGAAGTTACTCTTCTAAAGAACATGCTCAAGTCAAGCATTGCCTGTCACTATGAGAGTCACATAGTAGAGGAGCTGGTAGAACATGTCTGGGAGGGATTATGTGACAATACCTACTCCCATCTGAATATATAAATTTAAGCCACTTTTACATGTATTTCCCCCTTTTTTTCTCACTATAGTATACACGGGTTTACCCTATATCCCCATTTTATAGATAAAGAAACTGAGACTAGGAACTTAAGACCTTCCCAATGGCACAAAGCTCGAAAAGGCAGAACTAGAGTTCAAAGCCAAGGCTTCTGCAACAGGGGCATTGCCTCGCCAGCTTGCTCCGATCCCAGCGGTCAGTGTGATGATATGAGACAGGGGATGGCCATGGTAGGAGGTGTGAGAGGCAAGGGATTCTAATGAGCAGAGGGTATTGAAAAGAAGATTGGGGTGCTACATAGGATATAAGCTTGCAATGTGTTTCTAATTTCACAGTTTTCTATTTGTGAACTCCACCCTTTCACTCCTCTCTTCTATAGCTTTTATTTGTTCTGTTTGTGGGATAGCTATCTGTTCCATGGAAAGGGGAAGAATAATACTTGCCTTAACCACTTTGTAGGCTTGTCACCAAAGTTAAAAGAAGTAAATTATGTAAAGCTCCATCAGAGTGCCCTGCATATAGTAGGTGTTCAAGAGACCTTTGTCTCTTTTCCTCCTTCCCTATATTTCTTAAGGAATCTGCTTTCTCAGGTGACAGAGCTGAACAGAAGTTGTATTTTGAAATGCACTGAACATTATCAGTGTACTTTGTGTCATCATAAATGAATGGATAAAATTGGCGGTTAGTTGCTTCATTTTGCATCAGGAATGATGTGATGATTGCCCACTCCAGAGAGAGGCAGCTTTAGAAAGCTTGGCATCTTTATCCTGAAACGCAGAATCAGTGACTCTGTCAGGGGGCTGGGATGTGAATGGACCCCTGTGTCCAGAATGAAGCTGGCAAAGTCTTCACCTCACTTGGCAACAAAGTTGTAGTCTGCAGACCCACCCCAGGGCTGCTACCTGCTTGAGAAGGTGACAAAGGATTGTGGCTTGCTTTTGTAAATGGCTGCTTCAGAAGATTATTCTGGACATCCGGGTGAATTCTATCAGCAGTAAGTCAGTCCCAAATTTAAGTTTGTAGGCATCATGCCCTAGGACTGTAGAAGTCTTCTGGATTCTCCTTTTGGGTGGCATGTTGAAGAGACATGCCCTTTGGTGGTGCTCCTGGGTAGCCGGATTCTGGCCTCAGGAAGCACTGGTCCATTAGAGGGATGGCTGAGCTCACTCCCCCAAGGATGCTGGAGAACGTCAGTGCCCCTTCCTTTGCCTGAGTCAATGTCAGGGTACAAGAAATACATCCTTGGAGTTTAAAAGTGACCCTTATATGGCAGCAACGCTCTGCTCACAGACTCCTTGCAGTCTGATCCGGTGGTGTCTGTTGGTGCAGAGAGGGCCTCCACTTCAGCCAGTGATGGGCTGTCTCTGAGTTGTGATAATACTGAAAGGTTAGGCTTCTGTGTGTCTGCTTGGCTGAGACTAGAAAGAGAGCTGTGCGCTGAGAATGGAAGCTCAGAGAGTCTCCCCTCTCCTCAAACTGCTTCTAGGCTTGAGCCGAGGCATTCATTTCTCGTTTTCAGAGACCTCTGGAAAAGTGATTTTATAACTTTTCTCAGGAACCTTTATGGCCGGGAGCTGTCTTCTCATAACTAATAAACATCTCTCCAGCCTGAAAACCAAGCTTCTGTTCTCTCGTTTGTTTAATCAGCAGATGTGGGGATTAGGCTGTCATCATCTTGTGAATAATGGTGCTTCAGGTATTGGAGGGACGTTATAAAATCACTGCAGCTAACTTCCCTGTACATGATACAGTTCCAATTCTGGAACTCAAGGTCTGTGAAATAATTTTTTCCTAAAGAAATTAAAATACTGTTTTCATGGGTTATGGCCAAGGCCAACCATGAGGACACTTCCTCATAGTTTGAGGATCTAAGACCTTCCGTTTCAGAGAACCAGTCAAATAAACAAAATGCAGTGGATTATTCACAGAGCAGAAATCGTGCTTTTGTATCCTGTCTGATCTTCATTGCTATTAAAAGGAATAAGCTTCTAAAAACAAGTGTTAAGAGTTCATGTTTCTTTATATGCACTGATTTTATGTGCATTTTCTAAACGTCACGTCTAAATTCTTATTCGGTAGCAAGCTTCTTTATAAAGAAGTTGAGTAGGATGTCTTAGAGGCTTTTACATGGTTTTATGGGGTGAGGGGCATCAGCCATGTACTTGATGCTGTGTTTATTAGTATCGTTGTCCTCCGTAAGCCCTCTGTGACTGCTCACCCAATATGGACAGGCCTGACCTGTCTTTGGGAGTTCAATGGCAGTTTTGGGGTCTGGGTCAAAAGACATACTTTAAGTCTAGTTTCTGTTCTGTTGCTCTGATGAGCACTCGCAGCAGACATTTGTTTTCAAGTTTAATAGAGATGAATCTGAGAGAATTTGTTCCCAGCATGGGTTCTGTTCCACTGGGGAACTGGCAGGCAGCGAGAGCCGCAGGAGGGCAGCGCCTGCCTCAGGAGCAGAGGGCCTCGTCCTCTGCTTCCTCTCGAGGCTTTAGGAGGCATGCTTGGCCCAGTTCCTTAGCACCCCTTACGTGTTGCTGCGGCCCAGGTCCATCCCGGCTGCGAGACTGTGAACTCAGCCAAGGAAAGCATCGTGCCCACTCCCATGGTGCTTGCCAGACGGGGCAGAAATCCCAGCCATGCAGGGTTCTGCCCAGGGCTGAAATGTCAAAGCGGCTGAGGTGGGTGGTCCTGCTCTGCCTGTCCCTGCTCATTTGGCACCTGGGCTATTCGCCAGCTGGCCCACCCCAGGTGCAGGTCCTGCCAGGGCGTGGCCTCCCAGGGCCCATCCTGGCTGCACACTTCCTCCATTCTCCATGGCCTGTTTCTCTCTCCGTCCTGCACTGCTCACTGGTCAGCTCAGCAGGAGATGAGTTGTTTCTGTTAAGGCTTTATCACATAGCTGTGGGTTATTAGATACTCCCTTGTAGGAAATATTTTCACATTTCATCAAAACCTCAGAGGCTTGAAGCCAGTGTTGTCCCTTGTGTTCTGGAGTCTATTCCCTGATGCCCTGATGTCCTTTCAGGAACCCGATGTTTGGAAATATCCTGTCATTCCTCTAGTTTTAAACCTCACCCCTTAGGTTGATGTGCAACAAAACCAAGACAAAACCTCCAAATCTCTTTGCTGTAGCCTAAGAGTTGGGCCTGACTGGGCCCTACCTTCTCCACTGGCTTCCCTTTGCAACTATCCTCTTTTTTCCGCTTGTGAAAGCATGTTGCTGGCTGGCTGTCTCCCTTCTTCAGCTAACGCTTTTCTTTTTCTTTCCTTTTTTTAAGATTTTATTTATTCATGAGAGACAGAGAGAGAGAGAGAGAAGCAGAGGCAGGGGGAGAAGCAGGCTGCCTGAGGAGCAGGGAACCCGATGTAGGACTTATCCCAGGGCCCTGGGATCATGACCTGAGCTGAACTGAGCCACCCAGGCATCCTAACCCTTGCCTTTAAGTCGTAGTTTAAACTTCCTGCCTCCACAGACTTGGTCAAGGCCCTTTCTGACCCCTCCACCCCCACCCGCCCGCCAATGTGCATTGTCCTAGTCAGCCTGGGCCACTATAACAAATATCACAGACTGGGTGGCTTAAACAACAGGCATTTATTTCTCACAGTTCTCAAAGCTGGAAGTCCAAAATCAAGGTGCCGATGACAAATTTGGTGCCTGGTGAAGGATGTCTTCCTGGTTTGCAGACTGCTGCTTCTACTCATGTCTTTTTAGAAGGGTGTTAATAACCCCATTCTAGGGGGGCTCCACCCTCATGACTCATTATTTCTGGAAGATCCCACCTCCGAATACCTTCACAGGGCTTCAGAACATGAAAATTTGGAAGCACAAACATTAGGTCCATAGCAGACATCACATACCTCCTCTGTAGCTCTCATAGCATTCCCGGTAGTTGATATGGGGTCAGATAGTCAGCTTTATAAACGTAGAGACTGTGTCTGTGTTGTTCTTTAATTGAAGGAGCAAGAGAACAAAGGAAGAAGGGTGCTAGAATCAGGTCAGCCTGGGGGTGGTGGTACCCAGAGCAGTCTTGGAGCGTGCATTACTTTTCTGTGGCTACTCTAACAGATTTCCACACATTTAGTGGGTTACAAGAACACAGATGTATCTTCTTATAGTTCTGGTAGTCAGTGGTCTGAAAGGGATTTTACGGTTTTAAAATCAAAGTGTTGGCAGGACTGTGTTCCTTCTGGAGACTCCTGAGGAAAATCTATTTCCTTGTCTTTTCCAGCTTCCAGAGGCCACCTGCATCCTTTACAGCAATTAGAGCCTTTTGACCTCCCCTTCCATTGTCACATCTCCTCCCCTGACACTGATCCTCTTGCCTTCCTCTTATTATAAGGTCTCTTGCGATAAAATTGGGGCTACCCACATAACCCACGATCATCTCTCCATCTCAAAATTCATGATTTAATTGTATCTTCAAAGTTCCTTTTGCCATGTAAGATTTTCACAGGTTTCAGGGACTGGGCTGGGGACATCTTGATGGGGTGTGGGACGTTATCTGACCTAGTAAAGAGTTTTTGTGACATAGAGAGATGGTGTCAGCTGGAGTACCTCAAAGTTAGAGCCAGGAGAGTCAGAAATGTGCTCTAAGGTGGGGCATAATGGTGACCAGAAAAGGTATGAAGGATGGAAGGAGGAACATATTTATGATGGGTTAGGCTGTTCTGGGGCTTAAGTAAGAGGCAAGGCCAGGAGGCCCTTTATTTTATTTTATTTTTATTTTTTTTAAATTTTTTAAAGATTTTATTTATTTATTTGACAGAGAGAGAGAGAGATCACAAGTAGGCAGAGAGGCAGGCAGAGAGAGGAGGAAGCAGGCTCCCTGACAAGCAGGGAGCCTGATGTGGGCCTCGATCCCAGGGCCCTGAGATCATGACCTGAGCCGAAGGCAGAGGCTTTAACCCACTGAGCCACCCAGGCGCCCTGGGAGGCCCTTTAAACACAGGCTCTACCTAGCAGTGTGTTATGCCAGGCTAAAGACTCCCTGGTGACATTGCTTCCACAGAGCAAGGAATGAAGTATAGGCTGCAGAGCCAGTGCTTAGTAAGTGTGTGCTGATGGGCAGATGAAGGTCATCTCCTAAACAAGGGTGGGGACAGGTTTGAGTGATCACCAAAGTATGTACCAGGACCTCAGCTTGCATGCAACTCAACTCTTATCATCCACGTGGCCTCACTAATTGAAGAGGCTGCCTTTAAGTCAGAGTCCAACTTAGGCCAGGTGCCATGGGACATGGCTCCCTCTAGAAATCTGTGGAGAATCTTTACTCGACCAGGCTGGGGTTGCCCAGAAGGTACTTCTCCACTTGAGAGAAATTGACTACCATTGTCCCCTCAGAGGTGTGGAATGGGGAAAGGACCACCAGGACTAGGACTAGGGTTGGCCTCGGCACAGCATTTAAGGAGGTATCCCTCTAGAACAAACTCACAAAGCCCTTCATCTGTCCTATTGGGTACTTTGTCTGACAGCTACATGTACAGGTTGGTGATAAAGTTCCTTCCTCATTTCTGTGTATTCCAAATGAATATCTGTGTTGATGTTTTCTATGTTAGAGTTGTGAATATAAAGATGTTAGATATATTAGTTTTTGTAGCAGAGTTACGGCTAGAACTGGTAGAGGTATAGGATACGATGGGGGATATGGCTTCTCTCCTTTTGGGGGATTCAAAGGCAATTTAATAATTACTACTGTATTTTCCTATTTCTTCCATAGCAACTTACTACAAACTTCATGGCTTTAAATAATTCAGATGTATCATCCTATAGTTCTGGAGGTCAGAGTCTTGAAATCCAGTTGTTGGTGGGGCCATGTTCCTTTTAGAGGCCTAGTCCTTGCCTCTCCATCTTCAAAAGGCTGCTCACATTCCTTGGATTGTGACTCCCTTTCAGCAGTGGGATCACTCGGATGTCTGGTTCCATCATTACATTTCCTTCTGTGACTCTGACTCTTCTGCATCCCTTTTTAAAGGACCCTTGTAACTACACGGAGCCCACCCACATAATCCACAGTAATCTCCCCCTCCCAAGGTGCTTAACTCAATCACACCTGCAAAGTCTCTTTTTCCATTTAAGTGAGCAAATCCATAATTTGGTGATTAGAATGTAGCCATCTTTTTGGGGGGCTGGGAGTGGATTATTTTGGTAACCACAGCTGCCAAAATGGAGGTATGAAGGCATCAGGGTTGTGATGCACATTATGGGCTGGTGACAGAGGGTGGCTAAAGGAACATCCATAGTCCAAGACAAATGCACATGACAGAATCTAAGGAAAATGTAAGAAAGATCCTGAGAAACATCCCAGGGTGGTGCCAAATCTAAAACTCAGTAGCAAGGAGAGGATTATTTCTCTTGTTACTGAGAAGGTATAAATTGGAATTTCTGATGTAAGAAAAAGGTTTTCCCAAGGACCCTAGGGTTGGGTCTGTTGACCTGGTAGATGAATAAACAGGAGCAGTGGAAGGTTTGACATGGGCTCTGTGCTGACTCAGTCTTAGTAAAGGATGCCATTGCAAATGTGTCAACTATTCAACTAAAGATAAAACAGGATTTTAAAGCCAGAGTGCTGTGCAACTGTTATCTAATCTTGCCCCTGTGTTTTATAAAATAGAGAACAAAAGCATAAAAAGTCCAGATGTCTTGACCAATGACACATGGCAAGTTGGTGTCAGAATTTGGACTAGAAACCAGGGCTCTTGGCTCTACTCCTGCCTTTTCTCCCAACATCCCATCCTCCTCTGAAATTGTCTCACGTGTCCCTGACTCATGTACCATACTGTAGAGGAAGGCCAGGGGAGGGGAGTGTGGGGCTAGGACACACCCACCTAGAAACAGCAGGTTCCTTTTGGTTTTGTAGAGCCCTGTGTGGTTTTGTTTAAGGAAGAGGACAAAAAAGAAAAGGTCAGTGGGACATGAATAGTCCCTGTGCAGTTGCTTGTAGGTTTAGGAATGGATAGTCTCAAAGAGAAGCAGTGCAACCAACTCACCCTCTTGGTCAGTGCAGCGCTATCATTCTGTCCTCTTCTGAAAATGGCTTAATGACATTAGAAGAGGTCGTGTGACCCCCGATAGGGAAGCAACTGCACACTGACATATTAATTACTGCTTCCCTTTGAGCAGTGAGCATGTTTTCTAATAAGGCAGGAAGAGAATAGTGTGTCTGAAAGATCCATGAAGCTTTTGGGGGGGGGTTACATCACAAAATTGCTTGGAACACTTCATCAGGAAGGTGATGGGCTAATTAGGAAGCGATGAACACATGGCCGGCAGAGAAGCTGCAGAAATCCTGAGAGAACCTTGTAAGTCGCAGTTCCTTTTTCCTAATATAGCAACGTCTTTGAAAGTATTTCAGTATAATTCTGGAACAAGTCACAGGAGACAAACATGACTTTAAGCCACCTCAGCAGAAAGTGAGATGTGAGGGGAAAATAATGACAGCACCATAGACTATGGGGAAAGATAGCTCTAGACAGAAGAGGAAGTGAATATGCACTTAGATAGTCCGTGCTTGCCTACTTCCAGGTCTCCGGGTTTCAGAATGAATTGAAGGCCTTCTCTACTCCCAGTATAAGCTTCTGTAAAATATATATATTTATAAAATCATATCTTTAGGGAGTCTTTAACTATTCATGCATGTTGTCCCACGATAAATGCTTTGTGTAGCTGATTAGAATGCTCTTACTGCGTAAGACCTTGGGCTCCTAGTGAATTTCCCTTTTAATTTAAAGTGATGGGGGTGGCTGCATGGGTGGAAGCTGCTTAGGGGATGTTAATGTCATGCTGTAAAATTTGAAGGGATTGGGAAATTTTTATGTGATTTTAATTGGACGCTGCAAAATTTTGAGGGGGTAGGAAATGAATATAGAATAAAACTGCTCTACGTAAAAAATTATTCTTAACATTTGTCAGTCTTTCATCTCAACATCTCTAATGGCTCTGTCATCAAATAGCCATCAGCCTCCCTGAAGCTATATTTGTAGAGTGAAAATGTTGTAGGAACATGCCAACTACCAAGATAGTTTAAGGGAAGACAACTCACAATCCTGCCCCAAATTGCCAAGTATTTGACCCTTCTTAGGCAGGGTCGTGTATATTAGGTGTTTCCAAATGGAATATAGCTTAAAAATACAAACTGACATTACATTTAATAATACATGGGATGTCAGTGATTATATTCGCAAGGTTTCAACATTTGTGATCTAGAGCTGGTAGGAAGCAATGAATGTAGGACATGGTTGAATTCCAACCTCATTTGATATTGTTGAAAGGAGTGCTGGATTGAGGAGCTCCCAGGAAGCAGGACACTTGGAGAGAAATAAATAACCCTAAGTTGAAACACAAACTGGAGGGAGTCTGAATGTCATCTTAATCTAGCCTCTCAAGCTAAGCTCTTAACTTAGACTCATATGCTAGACGTATGCATCTCTTATTGGATATCCAACTTACCCAGAATCATGTATTGAAAAGACTGTTCTTTGCCAAACACTTTGCTTTTTCTTCTTTGTCATATATCAAGTGACTGTCTATGTGTGAGTGTGTTTCTGACTCTATTTTGTTCCATGGGTCTAATTGTTTAGTTTTTTTTGCTTCCAACATACAGTCTCAATTTTCTAGCTTCATCATAGTCCTTAATGCAGTGTAAGTCCTCTAGCTTTGTTGTTCTTGAAGATCATCTTTGGTATCATACTCAGCCTTTAATTTTTTAATTGTCATGCTAACTGTGAGCAAAATAAGATTCTTTAAGTAGGCTGTGAAACGATTTATGAGATTGTTTGGAGGTTAAAGAGAAAGATAACACTGACAAATTCTATCAGAGAAAGTCATGCTTGTCACAAGGTAACAGTTACTCAATTACAATTTTGCAAATTCCAGAATTGAGTTTTTCTGGTTTTTGATGAGAGAAGGTTGGAAAAGATAGGTTCTGAGGGGATTTGCCTGAGTAGAGTAAGACACAATGAAGATGAATTAAGATGGTATTTAGAGTAGGAAGATGAGCATGAAGAATATCCATCTTTACCAAATTGTGTTTCACAAGAAAAAATAAATATAATTAAGGACATCAAGTGGTAAACTTAGAGTGAATAAATTATTCACTCTATTAGAAAATTAGAGTGAATAAATTATTCACTCTTAGAAAATTAGAGTGAATAAATCTAGAAATAGATTTCTGAATAGAGTTCCATTTTGAATAGATTATGATTAAAATTCATGTAGGCAAAAAAAAAATCAAACCAGAGATTTGCTTTATTTTTTTAACCTGTCTACCATTTTCCTATTAAGGGGGCCACAAAAGAAACATCTTAAATGGGAGGAAACTCTTGACTCTGAATTGCCACTCATCACTTCTGGTGTATGTACAGCCACAGAAAAGAAAACACTTGGGCTGATGACATGGCAAGTGATGGGAATTTACATGCATTCTTACCTCAGAGAAGAGGAGAGAGAAGCAGAAAGAAGCAAACATTGTAGTTCTTGGAGCACATCCAGCAGAATTAACAAATATTTACTTCTCGTTGGTTGGGCATTATGACTCCTTGCAGCTTTATATGGAAATGCCTTCATGGGTTTTCTAATTTAAATCCACAGTATCAATCAAATATTATAGCTTCAGCTTGCACATACCTGAGCAAAAGCTAAAACAAGCTTACATAAGTTGAATGTGTTGAAAAATGAAGCCTCCAACCATGGAAGACATGGTTTTATTTCATATGGTTTTCAGGGAAGAGCACCAATTGGTCTTTAAAAGATAGTTTCCATAGCTACTGGGCTGAATCAAAAGAAAATGCTGTCATAGCATTTTTTTCTTTTGCTACCTTTACTGCTTTGTGGTAGCTACCAAGGCAAGTGTTTTTCAGGAGCCTAGTTATTCCATTTCATTCCATGAAATGTTATGTAATGCTTCAATCTAGTGTCTGTTAGAAGCAGACCTGCTTTGTTGTGAGAATCTTGTCACATATCCCAGGTTTGACTAGAGCTGCCTTTCTGTTCAAAACAGACTTGTGGGAAAGGTTCTCTCCAGGTAAAACTTTGTTGAGCAGCTCTCTACCAATTGAAACTCCTTTTCATGATTTTAGAAATGAGGCTGCAGTTAAATTATAGCTGAATCCAGGCTTTATTGCTCCTGACCTTTTTTTTTTTTAAGATGGGAATGAAGAGTGATTTCTCAAAGGACCCTAAAAGTGATTGCTTTTGACTTTCTTTACAAAAAGGTCAGCCCCAAACAACATATGCTTAAAATCTAAAAGAAACATTATTATAACATACTTTTGTATTTTATTTTGGGACACAGACTATACACTGAAGAATATCGTGTTACTCTAGTTTTATAGTTATTTAATATTTGTGCCAACGATGCTCTGATCTTTTGTACAGAGTACTCTATCAAATAGGCTTTCTATTAAAAAAAAAAAAAGTCTTCCCAGTAATGACCTGCAAGGTACTAGTGGTGGAGGAATAGACATTCACTTTTGCTTTAATGTTTGTGTCTCGCAGCTTAGAGTTGAGCAGTTTTTGAGTGCTGTGATTGTGTTTCAAGAAATTTTCCCATTTTTATTTATATTTCTTTTAAAGCTGATAGATTGAAGCTGACTTAGAAGGGTCTGGCTGATAGTGCATATAGTGTTATGTTCTTTCCATGGTTATGTCAAAGTTTGCACTGGAAGAGTTAACAGTAGCTTCTGCATTGGCCACCCACTCCAGCCGTGCTTAGTAAACCCACAGTCCAACTGTAAGTGTGAGCTGGCTCAGCAAATGCAGCTTTAAGACAAATACCCTGCCTCCATGTTACAACCCGGTTATTCCTTTGAAGTCCGTCCATGTTACAACCCGGTTATTCCTTTGAAGTCCCTTCTAGAAATTTTGGCTCAGCTTCCGGCTGAGCAGGGAGCCCGATGCGGGGCTCGATCCCAGGACCCTGAGATCATGACCTGAGCTGAAGGCAGAGGGGCCCCCCTTTTTTTTTTTTTTTTTTTTTTTTTTTTTATACAAGGCCATCTCCCTTTCTTTTAGTGGGCTGTGATGCCACGAACAAGTCAGAGTTGATTTTTCTGAATGCACTATCAGCTTTTTCTACTGTTTAAGAAAAGAAAAAAAAGTAAAAGAAACAGGGTATTTTCCAAGTTGATTCTGATAGCATTGGTTATTTTCAGAAATTGTATGAGTACCTCAGCATACAGATCGAGCTTTTTTTGTCTTGGTCATGTTTACTTTTATTGTTCTAAATATCCCCATCATCTGTATCATTCATCTAATCCTGAAATTCAGTTCTATAGAAGACAAGCCTGGAGAAGGCCAATGGACAAAAACACATTCCTGGGATATCTGAGAGAAGGAAGGTCATTAGCCTTCTGTGGATATGGGGGGAGGAACAGAGAGTTATGTGGTAGGGTAGATAAAAGTAGATGAGAAAAAGCCATTTATACCTCAGAAGGAGATAGAAAGGATCACTGTAGACAGGCATAGCTCAAGTCTCTGGAAACTTATGCCAGTCCCAGGATATGACTTGTTGCATCCATTGCTGAGTACTAGATAAATGCCTGTATTTATAAATACACATTGTATTTTGCAAACATGATGTAAATAAATCTTCTTGGGAAGATCCGAAAGTCAGCTTTCAGGGCTGGAAGTCACCAGGATTTTGGCAGTGTTTGTAAAATACTTTGGGCTCCTCAGCACAGTGTAAAATGTTAATGTATATCAGCATATGAATTTTTATTTATTACCGCTGAGCAGCACTGCTGATTCTAAAATAAAATCCCAAAGAGGGAATGGAAGAGAGTTCTTTGACCTTTGAAAGCCAATAATTTCTGGAGTGAAATTCCAGAAAATATCAATAGTTATTTATATTTATATGCACAGCATGGAAATGTTGCACAAAAGCAAAGCACACAAGTTTACTAAAACTTCTGACTTGCTCTCTGAAAATTAGCGTTCTTTGCCTTCTAGTCCCAGACTTGAAACAGAAAGTGAAGCCTGTGTTGAGAATTGCATTCTAGAATAAGAAAATGATAAAGTAATAAACCTTAGAAACTCATGATTATTTCTAGATCTACCAGGATTTTAGGAGCCCATAATGTTGGGAGGATGGATGCAAGGGCACAAAATGTCATCAAATGCTTTTATTTAAAATAAGATTAATTGTCTATCCTGAATGAAAATAGAGGCAAACGGCAGCCGTCCAGTGTAGGCTTTGTAAATCACATTATCAGGGCTTGCTTAAGCATTCACCTAGTATTCTATATGGAGGTGGTTGGTGGGACCGCCATATGCTGGCTTGGGCCTGAGCCAGGAAGCACACAGGAAGGCTTTTGCATTCCAGCCGTCCACTCCTGCCTGGCGAAAAGCACTTTTTGTATGTGGTGTAAGTGGCCAAGTTATTTGTACACAATGGGAAACTGAAATTTCATTTCCACATGAAATTAGTGAATAATGGCTTTCAAGACTCACTGAATAAGCATGCCCAAGACACAGTCAGCATTTTAAGTCTGTCTACAGGACGCTAACCATCTGGATGGAAAATAAATCAGTAATGGAACTACTTTGGGGGCGTCAGAGGTGAGGCACAGGGAGGGCCAAGTGTATGGTTGCTGTATGGGAGCTTTTGTTTTTACCAGGGTTTGGTGTGGTCAAGGTTTGTCACCTCTGTTTTTTCCACCTCACTTTTGTACTGGCCTGAGCCATGAATGCATATGACTTAATGTCCAATGGTACTGTATTATCTACTGTTTATCTGTTTAATGTTTTTATCTTATTATTTTATTGGTTTCTATATTTTCAAACTATACCTGCACATTAAATTTGGATTTTAGACCCCAAAGAATAGATATTCTATCTGCATGGCTAAATTCATGACTAGAGAATGCACAGCTCTGGAATTAATACTTTTGGATGATGACGAAATTTCTATTTTCCTCAAATGGTGATAAGATCTCTTTTTATGTTAATGTAAAGATTAGTTGTTAAGATCTGATTTGAGAAAAGTGGATCTCATTTTTGGTAGGGTATGATTTGAAAAAATAAAGCCAGAGTTATTTATTTTAGGTAGTAAGATATTGGTAATTTATCTATGTATAATAATTTAAGGGTAATGCATGGAAACCAAAATGAGAGAAACAGATGGAAACATCCCCTAGGTGAGTGTGAACATTTGTTCTAAAAAATGGAACAAGTGCCAGCAAGGCGTATAATCATTTTCTTTCAATTACACCTGATTTTGATTTAAAAAAAAAATGTTGGCAAAGCAGTGTTTCGGCTTTATTTACTCATTTTGATTTCCTTCAAAACCAGTTTGGAATTTAGTACATGAATAGGGTACAAATGAAAAGTGGTAGTGTTTGAAGGAAATCAGCTAATGGACTGTACAGTAATTCCATGGCTTGAGAATTTTTGTGGGTAGGAAAAATTGGAATCTAGCAGGTACAATTAGATACTCCAATTTCCTACAATCTAGTTATATAATAGAAAAGATAAAGAGTATATAGGAAGAGGTCAAATTTCAATAGGTTACTTTTCTAGAATTCCATTATACAGTATTTCACAGACTGTATTATTCAAAATATGCATTAAGAAGAGAACTATTTGTTTCATGCTTCTGTAAATTTGTTGATTCATGTACTGCACTAAATAAGTGAGCCATCAGCTGGAGTTTCACCATCCTTTGCAATCTGAGCTACACTGAAAATGCATTAGTTATAATGGGATTTGGCTTGTAACTTTATAGTGTGAGCTATATCATTAATTAATTTTGAGGCAGCTGCTCATTAAAAAATCTTTCTGGTAAACAGAATAAGGGAACATATTTTGGAAGATGCCAGCACATGATGTAGTAAATGGATTTGGATAAGTGCATTTGGCTGATTTGATTGTCAGGTATGAAAAAAATCATATTTATGGGAATCCAGCATGATTGACTATAAAATGGCATTTTAAAACTAGTTTTTACATTATGGATTTTATGTCTAATATAAGGACCTGATAAGGAAATTGGAGATGGTTATTAGCCTAGAATAGCAGATAAATTACAAGCTAATACATAGACTAGTAGAGCTGAAAGGAGACTTATAGACATTCTTTTATCCATTCCTCTAGCTTTTTCAGGAGGAAAGTGAGATCACAGAGGCTGTGATTGATCTGGAAACATACAGTTGGGCAGGGGAAGAACAGGGAGCTGGAGCTCAATCTCTGACCCCTGAAATGTTCTCTCAGCTCTAAAGGTCATCAAACATGTCTCCACGGAACCCCACCTAGGGAAGAAAGAGATAGGTGAGAAGGGACCACAGATCTGATTTATTTGGAAATAAGAAAGAGTGTTTTGCTTTTGCGGATACTCAGCTGGGCTGCCTAGGAAGATTTTGGAGTCTTTTCTGGAAGGTATTTAAAGAAAAGTTAGACAAGTGTAAGAACTGGATGGTAGAGATGCTAACCAGATGGAAGGACAAAATTTCTTTAGCTGCCTTCCCAGAGCTATGATTTCTAGATTGCTCCCTGTGTTTTAGTTTTTCCAACCAATCTGATGCTTTCTGTGAAATTAGGCATGGAATTCAACCTCCCTGAGACCTATGCTAAAATCATGTTTCCATGTTCCCCTGGGATGCAAGGACCTGCAGACGTGCTTCTACATTTCTGTCTTCAGCCTTGAGAAAAGGTACACTCACAATCACCATCTTGTAGTAGAATGCTGGAAGTAACTTAGGTTTTAGTTTTTTATGTCTGGTTCCTCTTTGTTACACTCAGTATTTTATTTGTGTTTCCTTGGGGGCTCTGTTGTTTGGCTTTGGATTTAGAGTCATGGCACTGTCCTCTGGCTATATTTGGATGAGTTAAGATGGTTAGTCATTTTCTTTCATAGATGTCATGTGCATGCTTGGGTATCCACCCCTTAGATTGATATTGACAGAGTCTGCTCAAATAAATGTTGTCCTCTCTGTTGATTCATTTGATCACATCCACATGGAAAGAGAGAAAGACAGGCTAGCATAGGAATAGAAGAGACACAGGAAAGATGTATTAGAAACATGTTAGAATTGATGATGTGGTGAGAACTTGTATCTTATTATTTACCAAAAAATGAGGCACTCACAATTCTATGGACTAGAGAGGGTAGGCTTGTCTTAGGCTTGGCTGTGGTAACAAATACATTCTCTATGTACAGTGGCTTAGCTAATAAATCTATTTTCTGTTTGTACAGTAGAATTAAGTATATATTCAAATTTAGTGGGAGAAACTTTCCTCCATGCAGCTGCTTGAGAAACCAGGCTAATGGAAGGTGTACTACCTTCAAACTGTGGTTTTCAAGATTTCTCTAGGGTCCCCTCCATCCCAGTAGGCCAAAAAAAGGAAACTGCTTGGAGCCATCTGAAAAAGGTTGCTATGGTTCAAACTTATGGGTAGCACAAATCATTGCACTCAGAATTCCTTGATTGGAATCATAACTGCAAAGGAGGCATGGAAATGTAGATTATATCTGTGCCTAGAAGAGGAAATGGATTTGGGTAAATAGGAGTCATATATATACACACATATGTGTCTATATAATATATAGTTTAGTATTAGTGGTACATATACACAGATCCAGTGTTATATGTACATAAATAGTGTTATATGTACATACAGGCTAATATAAATATTGGTGTTATATATACCTAAATATATAAATTGCTATATATGTAACTATACACAAATATATAATGAATCCATAAAATATATAAATATATGTTTATATATAATATATGCATATATACAAAAATACTTTAAGCTATATATACATAAAATAGTGTTATAAATATATAAATATACATAAATAGCTTTGCTTTAAGTCTATTTGGGTGTGAATTGGTTTTATTTGAAAGTTACATCAATGCAGTTTATGTAATTTACATTTAAATTACTGAAATTTTTTGCCTCCTTTTTCCACTCATTCTTTGATGTCCTGATCAAACTCTTTTGTCACATGCCTTATATCTAAAATTCTTATAGATGTCCAAGCCTTTGCCTTCTTTCTGGTTCCCTTGGCATCTCCCTAGTGCCTAGAGTGGGGACCCTTAGTGGGGGCACAAAGGAAAGAAGCCTGATGAGGAACGGACTGCTTAGGTCCCTTTCAAAAGAGCCCAGTTAGGGTGGGCAGACAGGTGCCTCAGACTCAGCAGCAAAACATCCTTGGTTCATGGGTCTTGATAGTGTGCAAGGACCTCATTGGAGGACTGAATTCTTTCAACCAACCTGTTTCTCTCCAGCAGCCTTAAGTGCATAAACTATTCAGATCTTAAGCCTGGGAAAGGACATAAAGTCATATACATACTGTATGAAAAGCAGAGGAGACAGGGATAAAACAGGTGCTAATAAAAGTTAAATGTAATTTCTCTTTTCATTTTTTTAAGTTTTATTTATTAGAGAGAAAGAGAGAGGGAAAGAGAGAGAGAAAGCAGGGGGAGCAGCGGAGGGAAAGGGAGAAGCAGACTCCCCATTGATCAGGGATCCCGACATGGGGCTTGATCCCAGGACCCTGGGATCATGACCAGAGCTGAAGGAAGATGCTTAACCAACCGAGCCACCCAGGTGCCCCTAATGTGTCATTTTTTACAGGGAGACTAAAGTGAGTAAACTTCCTATCTCTTGGCTAAGCCAACTAACTTCAAGGTAATGGAAATCGAATTCTTTCTCGCAGGAGACTGCATGACAAATTTTTGTGGCAAGGGTAGAGGTGCTTTCTTCCATGGTATCTGTCCACCAGCAGCACCATGGGCAGGATCTTTTGCCTTCATCCTTTAGTTTAGCAACTTAGTTACTTAGCTGTGGTTCAGATGGCAAAAGTGACTCAAGAGTGAGAGGGGAGAGGTCCAAACTGGTCTGATTTAGTGAGGTCCCCCTCCTGTCCCTATGGAGTTGTAGTTGTGTTATTTTTCTGGTGTTTCTATTCAGTGGACCTGAGCTGATAAAGTGGCCCCTGGAGAAGGCTTACTTTAATATGGACACGAGGCACCTTTCTAAAAGTTCTTGTCAAAGTACCCAGCCTCAGCCCGGTAACGTTTTTCTTTCTTTGCACTTATATCCTCAGTTGTATTTATCATCTTGCAATGCATTTGTTGACAAGTCTGTCTCACCTGCTTGCGTGTGAGCTTCAGCAAAGCTGTTCTGTGTGTGCCATGTTCTCCAGGAAAGCTCTGATGGATGGGCCAGAATGGAACTCAATAAATTTGTGTGGAATTCATGCATATTGATTGAATAAGTAAGTTATATGTAAATAGCTGCTTTCATAATCTTGATTTTTTTCAATTTTTAATACTGTGTTTTAGAAGTTTAGTCTCCTTTAATGTAATTTTATCATTCTTTTATCCATCTAATTTGGTTAAAATACTTGCCTGGCTCTTGATTCCTAATTAGTGAAATCTGAATTAAAGTGGTCTTATCTCTACTAAGAAAGAGTTTCTTGGTTACACTTTTACACACACACACACACACACACACACACACACACACACACACCAGTGTTTCAAAATATTATAATTTGTTTGTCATAGTTAATCAAAGTGCAACTTTATTTTTTTTTACTAAGCTATACACTAATGTTTTCTGAAGTAAATTTTCTACTTTCATCCAAGAAGAGTATTTTTCAGTGGCAAGTTTCTGCTCTTATGTGTACTTTATGATCAAACCCTGGTTTTGTTACTATCAGAACAGCTTCATAATTGAAATCTGGATAGGCAATAGACTTGTCACTGATATGCTCATGTTTGAATTGCCATTTTAATTGGATTTGTTTGAAGGGTTTATACATAAGAGACCATGATTTTCTAATTAGCAGAGTTGATAGCATATTTTCTGACATTATCCCGACCTAGACCTCACATACCGTTTGACTTATTATAAATATCTTCATATTTCTCTCTTCTAATGTATTGCCTTCAGTGATACATTAATATACAATTTCATTTTTCATATCCTCTTCAATGAAATATAGTGAATCTGAATTTGCTCTTTTCAATCGTGTTGTTTGCAGACACCTTAGAGGATGATTGTTTTGCTTTTCGGTAGGTAAAATTCCTTGTGTGCCTACTTGTGCTGGTCATTCACCAGATGTTAACCTCCATTTTCCCAGACCTAAAAACAATTGGTGGAGCAAGTACAGTTTATTTTCCTCCTTTGAAGTAGTTATGTTCTATAAAGTTTCCGCAGATGCTGAATTAGTGAACGTTGTAGCGCTGTTTGTAGGAGAAATATACAGTTAGGTGCCTCTGATCGTAACATTTTTATCAACAGATCAATACGTAACTTCATATGTGTTCTTTGTGTGTTTCTGTTTAAAGACCTTTATATAGTTGATTAATTAACATTGAACTCATGGTCAACTTCACTGTATCTCATATCGGAATGAAGCTAATCTAACACATGTATTTTATCTGTAAGACACATCGAAGTCTATTTGTGCTTAGGAACAATAAATAGCATTTCCTCACTACATTTGGGGGCCATTTCAAAAAGAAAAATCACCAACAAAAAACACAAAAGCACAAAAAATATGGCACTAAATAAATAATGAAGAGGGCACTTTAAGTTACAAAACCTGCGGAGTGTCACCTTGTTCACTCTCCCCTGGGTATGTACAGGTCGGTGATTCAGATTTTTTGTTGGTCTCTTCATTTCTGTAAATGATCATGAAATGCTGCAAGTACTGATTTTGGGGTTGCCAATAAATTTTATTGAATAGGCAAATGTGTAATGTGTAAGTAAGGAGGAATGAATACATTATTACCCAAGTTTAAAGATAAAGAGTCTGGGACTCAGATGTTAAGTAATTTCAGTGCAGTAAGCAGCTACTGAGGCCTAATGTGCACTGAGCACCACACTGAGTAAGACATGGCCCATCTCTCTAGATGTATGTCTGTATTCATATAACTGTTTACTTAATAATGAATTGCATACTTTATCTAAATATGTTTATCCCTTAGTTATTCCCTTAATATATTCATTTCTTCTAAAAAGTAAAGACAATCTTTAACACTTTAGATATTTTAAAAGTAAAATTTGGGGGTGCCTGGGTGGCTCAGTTAAGTGTTTGCATTAGGCCTAGGTCATGATCTCAGGCTTCTGGGATCGAGCCCTGCATCAGGCTCCCTGCTCAACATTGAATCTGTTTCTCACTCTGCCTCTGCTCCTGCTCCCTGCTCTTGCTTTCTCTCGCTTGCTCTCTCTCTCTTTCAAATAAATATTTTTTAAAAAGTCATATTAAAAGTAAAATTTGACCTCAAGCCTTCTGTTGCCTCTCTCTCTGAAATTAAAATGAATCCCTTAGAGCTGAGCTCATTGCCAAGAGCTGAGAGTCAAAAGTAGAAGATAAGTCAACAAAACTATAAGCTACCTTAGATTTTGTTCCTAACATACTTCTCCAGATATGAGCAATGTGTTAAAGAATACACAATGGTCACTACCAGAATTAATGTTCCTAAAGCTAGCCCATTCCTCATGGAGTATCAGTGTTGTAGAGATCTAGACCTGCCATTTTTCAAAACAGACCTATCAGAGTCCAAAAAAAAAAAAAATAGTGTCACAGTTTGAACCAAATAATCATGAACTAATACTTTTAACTTAAAGACTGTGATTTTTTTGAGAAGTAAACTTAAAAGTACCTAAGTGTGTGTTCACATCATCCTTGTTGCTGACTTGCTTCATTCTGTGTGAATGCCTTGAAATTCTGCCACATTATTCAATTTGTCTAAGAGTCTAAGGTGTTTGCCATCATACCTTCCAGAGATTGGAATTCTCTCCTTGAACCTTCTACGTTCAGCTGACTGCCAGCCTTGATATCCCTTCATAGGACCCTGCCTTTCATGACATTCTGGACTTCTAAATCTGGCCTTCTACCCATAGCCGGTCAGAATGTGCTTCTCTGAGCTGCATGCCTGAATTTCATACTCTGAGCCCTCATGATGAGTGTTACATACCTTGGGGTGTGGGACCGCTCAAAGGTCCTGGTCTTATGCGGCCCTCCCTGCCACAGACCTTGTTGTGGAATCACTGCCAAAATCATGCTTGGTTTGATTATGTTTCAAAAGCAGAGTACAAGTCATTCATAGCAAACAATTATTTAAGTACCGCAGAAATCTGCTCTGTAGGTGTGTGGTTAGAAGGAGCGGAGTGCAGTGGTTTAAAGTATAGGGCGTTCATTTAGAAGGTGTGATTACTAATCTGTAAAAAGGAGAGATTTGTGAGGAATCAGTCAGATTTTAATACATGTAGGATCATATAGGACAAAAGGTGCCACATATGAATGGCTCAGTAAGTACTAGCTAGTTGTATTTTGTGTTTTTTAATTCTTTCCCAACTCTAGCAGATTATCAACATAGTCTTTGAAATAACTGATCAGATTGCACTTGGTGTGTAAAATTGTTGATATTTAAATATAGTTATGTGTATGTATTGTGTATGTAAAGTTATAAAATAGGAAACACCCATAGTCAACAGATTGTTTATGCAATTGAAACTGTAAAAATATTCATTCTATTTTGATTTTTTATTTTAATATAATGTGCTATATCAACAAAATAATATGAAGATGCTGGCCAGAATATGAAAATAATTTCACATACACAGTTGAACATTCTGTTTATACTTGCAAGAAACAGGCAATGGTAAGATCATGGACCCAAAGCAGTTATTTTGCAAGTTGTAGGTTTTAGAGGGCGGAAGCCATTGTGTATACATGTACTTTTCAAAATCCCATGTCTTCTGTATTGACTTATATGGAATAGGTCAATGAATATAATGTTGAATGAAGAATTTCAAGTTGTACTCTCAGCTGTTCCTCTGTTTCTTTCTAAACTTTCTTCTTTTCTTTTTCTCCTCCCCTGACCATAACTGACATAGCTGATTTTTACAGCACTGCTGGTTTTCCCAGTGAGCAACAGTGATCCATTCTGGACTCACATAACAGAAAAGCTGGTGGGTTGAATAGATTCAGTGTGGCTCCTTCTGCGAGCGCTTATCTTGTTCCCTGGTTGCTTTGTAATGGTTATTACTTTGAAAAAAGCATTTCTTTCTCATCTGTGCACTCAGATTATATAGGAGGCTTTTTCCTATTGAGGTATATTCTTATCAGGATGTTTTTCTTCTATTTTATAAATAATAGCATTATTAGACATAAGATGAAGCCCTCTTGTAGTCAGTGCCAAAGGAAACAATACAATAGGCATGTGCAGTGGGGGGTTAGCTAGATAGAGCAGCTATCTTGTTTTCCTTGCTTGCCTTTAATCAGTGCATGCATTCTCTAAAAACTTTCTTATCCATCTTTTGTGGGCACTGTTTGTGAATTTCCTTCCTTTCTTCCTTTTCTTTTTGTGACAGTGTTTCTGTTTCTTTAATTTATCAAGGTGTCACATACAACAGTCTTATTGTATTGAACTAAAGACATTCTCCTTTTGCAAGAGAGTGTGTGTTGATTGGTTTGCTCTTCTTTTGAGCTAATGAGGACATTGCCAGTTATTTTGCCTTTGATCCTACAACTGTGTTTCAGCTCTGGAATTTGTCTATCAGTAAATTTTTTTTTAAATGGATTGAGCCCTTTTCCAAAGCAGATATATTTTCCTGCTTTAATGGAATTCCCATCTATGACAATCTGTTTTTATCGTGACTTTAGACTCTTGTAACTTTCTTGTATATATGGGTGCTTACAGAATCCTTTTCTCTTTGTTTTGCTTTCTCTTTTGTCTTTTAGACATGAGAACTTAGCCAGAGACTGGAGGGGAAAAAGAAAAAGGAAAGAAGAAAAAAAGCTTTTGTGATCCAGAATGTTTTTAGTTATAAATCTCAGCTTTATCATTACCCACTAAAACAGTACATCCTTTCTTTATCTATTTAGTTATAAGAGAGACAATTTTTGCCAAAAACCACACAAAGCTTTAGGGAAAGTCTTTCTTCTGGGTTTGGGAAAAATGGCTAGAATGAAAGTAAAGGGAGCAAACCCCTTAGCAATTTACACATTCTATTCATTTTCATGTAAGATCTATTAATCCCTAGTACATTTCTTTTAGAGAAGCAAATTTAGAAATCATTAAAGTGATGAGTGCGAGAAATAACTTTGGGTTTCATTTGCCTCCAATAGCAGTCAAAAGCAGCTACAGCTGCCTTCAGTGTTTATTTTCTGAGGATTGATCTTGCTACTGCTTATTTCAGACCTTTTGGTTGGATAGGATAGCCATTCTAATCATTACTATTTCAGAGAAGATAGCTGGTGAGTGACTGCCAAATAAAGCATTTTGATGTAATGAATGACTTGGTTTCGGTTTATATCGCAGCTTAGTTTAGCCATGATATTGATTCAGGCCTACCAACCTGATTTACATATGAGTTAATAAAATGGGGCTCTGTTATTCTGTCTTTCTCAGTAACCTCTTGGCTTTTGTGAATAGGTCAGATTAAAACCCAGTTAAAAAGCTCAGTCACAGGTAATGAATGAATATGTTGACTGGGTATTTAACATGTTTTCACTGTATCCAGGTATAGTCATGTTTCTCATTGTTTTTCTTTTGAACACAATCAGCCCTGGAAATAGCAGTAGCTTGGCTCCTATACATAATGACTCTGTTCTATCTAGGTTTTGCTCTTCAACTAACTTATTTTTCTCAATGACACAGTCAACTTCTTTGGGTCTCCATTTTCCCATCTTTAAAATGAGCGTAATGTTATCAAAGATCTCTCTTTTGGGACCTCACTTTAGTCTCATTTCTGGATAGATTAGAGGGAGACTCACAATATCTTCCTCTTGGGCATAAGAAGTCTCATTAAAATATCCAGAGTTGTCAGCAGCAATATCCCCTGAAAGCAAGTTGTGTAGGACATTAATTGGCAAGAGTTATGCCATAAAAATTTGTACATTAGCAAATGGAAGCCAACCCAAACTCATGAAACAAAGAAACTTGTCAAAGTTATCTAATCCTCCACCCTTAGAAATAGAGGTAATAGCTATTATCTTCGTAGAATTGTGTTCTACAGAGGAGAAAACTGGTGTTCAACTCTGTTTCCAGAAATATAGCTGAGGAAAATAGAGGAGGAATATTTTCATGGCCAATGTAACTGAATTTTGTAGAAGACTGTGTGATAGACATTGGAGAGGGTATATGCTATGGTGAGTGCTGTGAATTGTGTAAGACTGATGAATCACAGACCTGTATCCCTGGAGCAAGTAATACATTATATGTTAATTTAAAAATTAAGAAAAAGAAAAAAAGAAGGAAAAGTGTCTGGAGACTGGTCACCAATACTAAAGCCCTGAATTGTCAACAAATAAATGAGATTACTGGGTTGATGAGGGAGCACTGAAGAGAAGAATTTTTCAGAAAACCCAAAGGGAAACCAGTATGACATGAGAACTGAGTTGAAAGGATTTGAGAACCAGAAAAACATTTGATTTGATGAGTATTGGTGATGTTTCCTTTGGAAGTCTTTTCTCTGCTTATATTCTTTTCAGGTGAGTATCTGGCTCCCTAGTACTTGTCTCCTGCCATTTATAGATACATATAACTGTAAGGATTAATACTTCGATGGTGTTTAACCTGTGCCAGCCACTGTTCCACATATTTCATAAAACTAAGTCATTTAATTCCTGCAACAACCCTAGAAACAGTGCGGCATTGAGGCACAGAGAGTGTATGAGTCAAAAGAGACAATTACGTCTTAGTCACAAACAACCTCTGAATCTGAGTGAGTTACAACAATGAGCACATATTTCTTACTCTGCAAAGTGGGTCTGTGGTTCTGCCCCAAGGCAACCTCACCTAAGGACCCAGGCCATTGCTGATCATAATAGGGGAGAGAACATGGCACATCTTGTCCTGGCTCTTGCCCGGTTCCTGCCCAGAAATTAAACATGGGCTTTCCAGTCACATTTCCTTGGCCAAAGCAAGTGCTATGCCAAGCCCGATATCAGTGGGGTAGGGGAGGAAGGTCCTCCTACAGAAAAGGGGTGATGCATGCTTTCAGATAATGATGCCCTGTAACAGAAAGGGCAGGGCAAATAACTTACCCTCGGTCAGTGAGAGGGTAAGTGGAAGACTGGGGATTCAGAACCCATGCAGCCTGGCTCTGGAGTCTCTTCTGTTAAACACAACTCTGTTCTGCCTCTTTGGTTCCCTGTCTCCCAAGGGGAATTAAAATAAATTTTGAGAGCTTCTTATGAAATTCGTAAAGATATTTTTAGTGACCGTATTTCTGAACAACCACCTACAATGTAAAAACTCTGAGTCCAGCTAGACTCATATGGACAGCATAGGATGAAGGTTAAGAATGGGGACTTTGAAGCCAAGAGTGCCTGTGTCCAAATCCTGACATCATCACTTACTAGCTCTGAGATCTTGGGGAAGATACCTAACCTCTCTGTGCCTTATTTTCTTCATATGTTAAACAGGGACCGTAATCGTGCATACCTTGTGGTGAGGGTGAAGTTTAAGTGAGTCAATAACGAACTGTAAAGTGCTTGGAATATAATCACCACACGAGTATTATTGTCCTCATTATTCTTGTTCTCCTCTATCTTAAAAGTCACGAAAAATATGTTCACGGAATAGCGCTCACCACTTCAATCAACATCTGCCTTCAGGGACAGTGGGTGTCTTTCCTCTTTCAGAAAGTGGCTTCTTACTGTCTCTTTGAACTACTTACCACCTACCTTTCCCCTCTCTTGTTTTAAAATTTTTCTCTACTGTGTCATTAATGCAGATACTAATAAATGCTTACTTAGGTTTCTTCACATGTAAACAAAGTTTACAAAAACCTATTTTTGACCTATTTTCTGCCTAGTAGTTGTGCTATTATTATTCTTCAAAACATCACTATCGTTGGCATACCAGTTGCTTTCCTGTTTTCTAAAAACACTTTTATCTTTGTTGAGTGATCCTAGCTGGTCTTAAATCTAAGAATATCCTTCTTCCCCATTAGGTTCTTACCTGGTGTAACGTATATGAAATTATTTCACAGATTGGTCCCCATTAATTTCTTATCTCTTAGACATTAGACTTTGTTTTCTTATCTCTGTCTTCCTTTTCCCTCTGAAGTTTTCCATTGTTGACTTTTTTGTTGATTTTTAGCTACTGGCCCGCTCAGATATTAATTAAATATTATACATATTGAGCCATGATTAGATTGTCTATTTACAAAGAATATGAGTTTCTCTTTTATTCTCCAGATTTTCTAAATTGACACCCCTTAAAATTGCCTGTGTCTTTAAAAATCTTATTGTTGGTAATTTAAACAGTCTTGCTGGTGATGGTGTGAAGCACAAGAAATAGAAAAGGGAGGTGTTTCCTGATTAGTTTTTGTCTCCTGAGTGTGTATTCTCTGGTTCCAACATAATACATGTTGTGGGAATGTGTACATGATTGATAGTTGATAACATTTCTAGGAGTGTGCTCAACATAAATTGAGTCACACTGACAATGGAGACAGTAGGACAAAGTCCAGAAAGCAATATATAGACTAAAGGCTAGTTATATATTCTAGAAGAAAGAAAGAATAAGTTCAATGTAAATTTTTAAGTCACAGTGATAGTAGATGGGTCAAGACAATATGAAGAAAGCAAGATATAGGTTTAATTCCATCTAGGTATTTTAACAGAAAATCTCAAATGGAGTTAGTCCAGTTGGAATGAATGTAAAAATTATTAAATTAAAAAATACAAGATATCTGGTTATTTATTTTTGCTACAGATCCAAGAATGGATTAATTAGGAGTATATAGATAGCATTTTTCCAAAGAAAAGGCAACACATACAAAGTATAAATGCGCAACCCATATGACAGATACTAATTATTGTTTACTTTTCTGAGATTAGTTGCCAGTCTATAATGGGGAGAAGGAGCATATCTAAGGTCATACTATATAACCCTGACCCCAGGCCGAAAGCTCATCAATCCAGAGTGTGTGCCTCACTCAAACTTCATCAATCAGGATCTTATTCCAGGGAGCTTAAAATATGAAAGTGTTGGGAAGTAGAAACTAGGAGTCCTGAGAGCTAGGCCAGGGCATCATGGGAGCATCTAGTGAACATCTGTGACTTCTTACTGAAGAGACCCCTGCAGGTACCCTTGTTCTTGCCCTTCATAGGGTTTGGTGGTTCAGTTGCTCCTGAAGTGTCATAACCTGCTCAATCAAATGCCTCATCTTTCTTATTCTGGCTGGAGTTTGTTTCTGTTACTTGCAGGTAGGAGAAATCAAATACATATAATCTATATGAAAAGATTAGAAAAGAAGAATCTAATCTTCTTTTGTTGAGAAGAAGCTCAATAGTGAAAATAATTCTTCAAGGAAGGTAGGTGAGCTTGGTTCTGATTATGGACTCATAAAAATGATTTGGCAAGTGATCAAAGCAGCAAAAAATACTGAATGCTTTGGGGGGGGAAGATTATTAAGTTGAATGGCTTATAAAAATCAGACAATTTATAGTTCTCCTAAGGCTTGATAATGGTTCAGTTGGGTGGAGACCTGACCTAATGAGGGCCTGGTTATGGTTCTCTCTCTAGACCAGTTCCAGGACCAAAGGTCACCTAACTCCTAGTCATCTGCAAGTGACTAGTGCACATCTATGTAATGGGGGTGACAGCCAGAGAACAAGTTAGTGTATTTTCGAACATTCCCAGTCTAGAAAACCAACCAAGTCAATATTCTTGTAATAGAGCACCAAGATATCTTATAGTGGGCATTACAGTAGAGTGAGTAAAAGGAATGTGAAGATGAAAATACTAAAAATGTTTTTCTTGTTAAGCGAATGTATATCTATGGAGGTTTAGGTATGAGGTGTACCATTTGACTCATATAGTTGTCTTGAACTCTCTTGAGAAATGGCATGTAAAAGAAGTGAGTGTCTTAGATTAAAAAAGAACAAAAACAAACAAAACAAAAAACAACAGCAGCTCTGGAGTCAATAGTTTATGGTTCTGTAGTCATAAATTCCTGTGTTTGGCTTCTGACTTTTTATAGCTCTTAACGTGCATAAAATGTGACTACCACTTCCTCTGTAATGATTTCCATTTTTTTTTCTGATAAGAAGTAAAAATTCCTGCTGAAAATATATTACACTTTACTTGGAGCACCCATTATATTTTACCAGATTTTTTATATATTTGTATATTTGTAGAGATGTATATCTATAAATATATATAGTTGATAGATTTTATTTTACTCTTTGCTAGGGCTGCCTTAACAAAGTACCACACACTAGGGGGCTTAAACCACAGAAATTTACCATCTCTCAGTTCTGGAGGCTAGAAGTTAAGGTCAAGGTGTTGACAAGGTTGCTTCTTTCTCAGGGCTGTGAGGGAGAATCTCCCCTCACTTCTGGTGACTTGTTGGCAATCTTTGGCATCCCTTGGCTTGTAGACACATCATCCCAGTCTCTGCGTCCATCACACATAGTATTCTTCCTATGTGTCTATCTTCAAATCTGTCCCTTTAAGGACTCCAGCCATACTGGATCAGGGTCCATTCTAATGACCTTATGTTAACTTGACCACCTCCAAATAAGGTTACATTCTAAGTTACTAGGAATTAAGACTTCTACATAAAAGCTTTGGGAGACACAATTCAATCTGTAACACTGGATATAGATACAGAATGTTCTTTGACTATAACAATTAAGCCTCCTCTTCATTGTTTCTTCCATAGAGCCTAACAAAGTGCCTCCAATATAGCAGACGGCATACTACTTGTGGAATGAATTGATGGCATTGCCAGTCTGTTGTAAAAGCCACCCTTTTGTTCAGCAGAACTCATCTTGTGTGTGTAACTTCAAATGAACAAATGAAGAAAGGAGGTTTTAGGTATACACTCAGCTGTATCATATGGACTTCCTGCATTATTTCTTGCAACCTCTTTTCCCAGGAACCTAGGAACCTACAAGCTTCATTCTTCTGAGTCTAGACAGATGGCTTAAGTCTAGTCACAGATCCTATCTTGGGACCCTCATGAATATAGAGACAGAATGTAATTTCAGGGCCATTGATAATTGAAAGCCATGGAAATGAAATTAATTGTCACATAAGGGCTATTTTTGCACACACTGACAGGTATGGAAGACTCCCTAGGAGATGGTTAGCACATCTTTTCTTTTGCCTAAGAATTCCCTTTCTGTATTAAACTACAATATAGCCCATCACTTTGGAATGTTACCATTGATGGAATAAAATCAAGCATTATTAATACAATTCTGTTGTTTTACAAAGTTTTTCTTATATGAAAGACAATACTGACCTAGAATAGTGGAATTTTAGTGTTAAGAGTGGAAATATGGGGGTAGGGCATGAAAACATGGGGAATTCCAAGTTCCTTGAAAAGACATGGAGATATAAGGAATCCTCATTCTGAAATCTAGGTTTCTTCTGAAGTGAAAATTTCGTTTAAGTAAATGGGTGGCTCTTCAATGATTCATAAAAACTCTGTCTCTAGGAAATCTGGTTTGAAGTCCCTGAACTGACTTTATGCTCAAAAGATAAGTTACTGCAGAAGTTAAGCTTAGAAATTCATATTTAAACATGGGGGAGTTTTTTTGCTCTAATATATATTTCAGAATCAGGTTCGGGAGCTTTGGGATAGAGAGGAGAAGAAGATAATGAGGTTGCTTTAACTCAATATTGTGTGAAATAAGTGAGTAGAGCCTGCATATATGAACAATGTTGTGATGAAAGCATGCATTATTCTGGTGAGAGCTGACAGTTCTAAGTAAAAATAAAAAGGAGAAAACCCAGCAATACAAGTTCATTCCTTCATTGGTATATTTTATTTACTAACAATATTAGGTGGTATATCTAAAACATGCAGAATGCTTCATAGGTGATGGTAGTAATAAGGATTGAAGGTAGCTTGTGTGTTTTATTGGCACATTTTGTTAAGGTCTGGGCATGGGGCTAACTTCTGATATTTAATATGGGTGGTGGCCGCTTATGATCTTGCCTCAAGTCAGTGAGGCCATCTTTGCTCTGAGACACGATCCTTCATTCATTTGAGGGTATGTGTGCCTTGGGCACAGGAAGATCGTAAAGTCCCAGTCCTCTGAGTCTTAGAGCCAATTAGAGGACAAGAACAGTGAATCAGGCAATTGTTTTAGGCAGAAAGAGGGACTCTTTGGATGAATTTCTGAATCAGGAAATTAAAATGCAAGTTCAATTTGAGACATCATCTTTGCAAGTGGATGCACATTCAGGGTAGAAAATTTTGAGAAGACTTCCATGACATCACATTTAGGGTACTATAAGTTTAGAAAAAAATTACAGAAGCTCCAGAAAGTCTGATAGGGAGAACCACATGGATGAAAGACCTTTAGAAAGGCAGGCAGCTAAAATTAGAGTTTGTTTTTACTAATGATCTCTGTATTTCAATACACTGAGTTCTTTGAAAAGTGTCTGTGTTTATTATTTTGGGGAGAAGGGAGAGGGGATTCCTTAATCAGCAAGGTACGTTATTAAACTCCTGCTCTCTCCCAGAGTCTGGGGCTGTGTGTGTTGGCCATGTTGAGTCCCACTCCCTCTTAGTTATTGCTGCAGAAAATCACATGAAGATCACCAATTTAGAACATACTCTCAACTTACTGATTTGTATGCACTGTGAATGTGAATAAAATCCCTTAAAGTATGTAATAAGAGGATAAATTTTTGTGTTTTAAGTTTTGGGGCCGGCATGGATATTACGTATTGGAAAAAGTGCATGAAGAAGTTTGTTTCATCTGGGTTCTATGTCTAGAAATTTCTCGAATTCTTTTCTCGTGCTGAATATCCGAACAGATGAGTAATTAAATGATCTGCTTTGGAAAGGCTAATTAATTTAGCTGTTATGCAGGGACTGCTGCCACCGGTCTCCCCATCTGCCTGCTCGACAAACGCACCTGGCACTCAGCATTGTCACGCTTCTGTGGTGGGTGACTCCCCAGGATGCCTGTGTCTGCAGAGAATGGTCCTAGGCCTCCTGGGGGAGCTGAACTGCTGGCCGTACAGGCATACTAGGTCACCACCATGCTCATATTCTTAGGGCTCCTCAGAAATGGGGAAGGCTGATGATTCATTGAAACCTTTGCCCAAAATTTTAAGTGTGACTCTCTGCCCCAAGGTATAAATGACAGTGATCATCTATCTAGTTTCTTTTAGGCATTTGGTGGTATCTTTGTAGGGAAAAATGCCAGGGGTTGCGGGGGGCGGGGCTGCTGTTAACTGAAACAAAATTTATGCCTGAGCATAAGTTTATGTTGGGAGTTTGATTAGTGTTTTTATTCTACTCTGCCAGAAATGAAGGTTCATAGTACTTCGAATTCAGCGTATCCCAGAAAAGTTCGATCAGCGGTTTTCACACTGATTGGCATTTAAGTGGTTAGAAATGTGTGTCATCCTTGGAGAGCTCAATGATTTCATGCATTATTTGTGACTACTTCCCTAGAAGGAGAGGTTGTGGTAATAGCAGATAGTGGATACAGAGGTATAAGTCTACCAAGTGAGATTTTAACTGAATATGTATTCACTGCTATTTTGCATATTTTGGAAAACATGCATGGAGGTATTTAAACTTAAGAGCACTGGCATGATGGGCATGTTTTTCAGTCTGCTTGAGCCTTAGTTTCCCCCACGGAAGTATATCAACAGTGCTCCAACTGTGGGCCATAGGACTCCAAGGGGTCTATGACCTTTACAGGGATCCATAAGTCAAACCTAATTTTATAAGAAGACTAAAATATTACTTAACCTTTTTCACTCTCCTTGGTCATGGGCATATATTGGTTTGCCAGAAGCTACTCAACCTGTGACATTGCAACATTCTGATTATAGAAGGAGAAAGGAGAATCAGATGTAATTTTTGTTAGCCAGATATTAAAGACATTTGCAAAAGTATAAAACAATGCCACTCTTCTCACTAATTTTTGTTTTAGAATCTATAGCTATATTCACAATTATATGTTGCTTACATTAACCTGCGATGGAATTACTATTATTTCTAATAAATGAGTAAATAAATTTTCAAAGTCTAGGTTTAATTGGGAATATGGTAAATGTGTTGATCGAGAGAACCCACCAGAAACAAAAGCTCTTTGGAGTCCTCGGTGATCATTTTCAAAAGTGTAAAGAGTTTCTGAATCTAAAAATTTTGAGAATTGTTGCTATATACTGCAGAGATGATGGTGATACTTAGGTCGTGGCATTGTTTGAGGTAGAAATGTTTCATGTAAAGTGTTGAGGGCAGTGCTTGACATAGTAATTATTCACTGTTAGCTATTAACATTTCTCTTTTTAAGTTGAGGATGTGGTGATACAATGTATTGAAATGGAAGAGGCAAGAAAAGTTAGTCACGTGTCTCCAAAAGAAGTGACCTGGATGAAACTGTTACCCAAAGGGGCAGTAAAGTCTAATACTATTCCATTAAAAAGACTTGAGGAATTTAGGGAATCACAGTCAAAACATGTTAACGGAGATCTTTCATTGTTAAAATATTTATGAGGAAAAACCTGTTTTCTCCATATGACTTATTGCTGAGATGTATGATCTTTAGAAAAATGACTTTATCTTAGAAATAGTAGACTGTACCTTTTCATTTAAAGGAGGTTCAATTTCTATCTTCTGATAAAATTATCACCTAACTTTAATGTTAAAATCCAGCTTTGAATGCAGTACTCTTCTGTCGTGCTTATGACATCTTAGCACTCAGGTTTGCTTAGGTGTGCTGTCTGTTAGACCTTGAATTCTCTGGAAGTGGGATTGCCTATCCATATTTCCCGGGGTCCATAATAGTGCCAGGCAGAGAGTGGATTCACACTGTTTGCTGAATGAATCAGAATTTTCATCATCATTGGATTATATAGCCACTTAGCAGAACATTCTGAATAAATTAAAAGAGATTGATGTATATATTATATCATACATAACCATTTATGTATTTAAATAATTTGAAATACTTTGGAATATAAGAGCTTAACCTAAGAACCAAAATTAACATGCAGTTAGGATATTTTGGGGATGCTACAGGATTCTTTAATAGCACCGTGTCTTTGGGTTTATAAAATGCCCACAAATTCTTTTTTCTTTTTAAATACATATATGAGCATGCCTAGCCTTTATTTTTTTTATATTTATTTTTGTTCTAGTTGATTATAATTTATTTTATTTCCTGTTATTCTTAGTTTTTCTGGGAAAGTCAAGTAGATATGACACAAATTATCTGGCAGTTTCATCAAAACACAGAGCACCTACTCGAAGAACAGCTTTGCTGGTGCGCCTAATGCACTGTTTGTATAGAGTAGTTTGGGGCAATGAGACTCACAATGAGTACACATAATTCTTCACACTTATGCTGTGAGTTGGTGCTGCTCTTCCTCCAGGGCATCCTCAGGGGGGTCCCATCTGCCTGATGGAGAGTGGGGCAGTTCACTGGTTTCATTCTTACCCATTCAGGGGGTGTGCTGGGCTGCCTTAGACTTGCAATAGAACATTGAGTTGTCTCTAGATAGGTCTGCCTTCAACACTCATGCAACAGATGGACCTATGGTGCCGTTAAGTTTGTGGTCTCCACACATCACAGACTGAATATATTCCTCCTCTGCAAGCTGCTGATTGTTTTTTCTGACCATGCAGACCTCACAGGTCTTTTCTGGACTTAAAAAATGCCAATATGTTGTTGTCTTCATTGAGAATGGTCTTCCCGTGGGCTGAAACTGCATTTATATCTATGGTATGGTAAAGATCCAGGGTTCACATAAATACTTTCTGGCGTTGCTGTTTATTATTTTGAGTTGAAATTATCTG
The DNA here is from genome assembly GCA_002007465.1 of Ailurus styani. Lineage (NCBI taxonomy): Eukaryota > Metazoa > Chordata > Mammalia > Carnivora > Ailuridae > Ailurus > Ailurus styani. The sequence continues at coordinate 338,720 of LNAC01000635.1, read as the reverse complement.
GGACTATGCTGACAGACTTCAGAAACTCGGGAGTAATTCACCTTTTGGGTAAAACATTGAGTAAGGAAAGTAGTTCTGTTTCATCCCTATTTGAGGGAAGAATTCTCTTTGCATTGAAATGAAAGTGTTTGTGGGTCTCTTTTGTTACATTGTGTGTATATTCTTTATATGCTTCTTTTATGCCTGTTCTGTAAATAAGGATCCACAGCTTTCAATAAAATATCCCTGGGCATTTGTTTTGCAATCATAAAGTCAATACCCCCCTCCATAATGAGCTATTGGCTTTGCTACAAACACAAAACAAAACAGTAATGCATTGCAAAAGCACAGTTGTCTGTTTCCAGCAGATGAGCTAAGGTCCTCAAATAGGAGCAAGAGTGTAAGTGTATGTGACTGTGTTTAATTTGCCTTGGATAACATGCAAGTCAAGGAATCTTTCTTTATTTTTGAACAAAGCTGTTTTTAAGAACCCTGAATTTGCATGAAAAAGATGCTGGTCCCATTTGGTTTCACCCATACATTGGGATCTTGGGGGTTTGAAGATAGGGTTTTCCAAGGGACTGCTGAACCCAAGGGCAAATGAGATGACTAGAAAAAAAGGCAGACCCATTTATTTTTAATTCTTTGACTAAGTTGATAATTTGAGCCCAGAAATAGGAACATCTAGAAATGCTGAGATTTTCACCACAGATGCTTTCACCCATCCGATGACTCTGTCACATCCTTAAATTTTTATCAAGAATGACAACTCTTTCAAAAATAAAATTCCTTTTAAAAACAAAAATCCTGCAAATACATGATATACCAACGACATGAAAGATTTGGGAGATAGAAAGTACCAAACTTCAAGAAAGTATTCTTTTTTGCTTATATTTTGGCCTTGAAACTCTTTTCAAAGGAAATAAGATTCAGAGACATATTTTATGTCTTATGACATAAAATAGATCAAAATTGGGATGTTTTGCTTAGTGGGACTTAGATGGTACTGGTCTTGTCCTGCCTGCACCATAGAAAACCCCCGGCTGTTACTTGCAAGTGTTAGAGATGCCTGCTCCATGACATTATGTATACTGCATTTCCTGAATAAATGAGTTAAACCTATTACAGAACATGGTTTTACAGAGACCGTTGTATTTGCTCTTCTCGCGACTACACCGAGATTCCTCATGTGTGTGTTACACATTTCCACGTGACTGTTTAAAGTTGGGTACACCTCTGGTCACGTGGTGGTAGGTCAAACCTAAGCTGCTGTTTCCAGTTTCTACATATTTATTTTGCTCTGTTTCACCAAATCAAATGGCTAACATGCTGCCATTTTGAAGATGAGCCTTTCACATTGATTCACTCACTGTTTATTAAATGCCTAAAAATATAATGTGAAGGCAGAATATAAAATTCATGACCTATGAACATTTTCCTTCTTAAAAACTATGTAATGGCTAAATCCATTAAATTTTTCTTTCAAATTGAATTTTATAAGATTTCACATGAACCTATACCATGTGAAAATTCCTAATACTATTATAAAGGCAAAGTCTTTTAAGGATAAAATAGTGATGTTCCTAACCTTTAAGCTGTGTGAAGACTCTTTCATCATTTAGGAGGATGATTGTGCTAAGATAGGCTTTGCTCTGTTTCTAGGAGTGTCTTCTTTATGCTAAACTGCTCTTGTAAAAAATTAACATGCTGTTAGTTTATATATTCAATCTTGTGCTGAAGATTTAGCAATCAGGAATAATGATTCCAGGAAATTTTCTAGACCATCCTTCCATTTCTACTTCTGTATCTTCTAGGTTAATTTCTTGAAGGGTGGTCCTAGGATGCTGAGTGTTCCTGAGACCCTTGCAAAAGATCTGAATCTGCAGAGAGACAGAGACACAGAGACAGAGAAAGAGAGAGAGAGAGAGAGAGAGTAGTCTCCTTTAATTGTTCTGAGCAGTCGTTTTATAGTTTTCACAGTAGTAGTCTGACAAATCTTTTTAAAATTTTTGTGTTTTATGTTTTGACACTATTGTAAATGAATTTTTAAAAATAAATCATCCAGTTGTTTAATGCTAGTATATAAAAACACAGTTGCTTTGTGTGTATTGGCTTATATCTTTGACTTTGTTAAATTCACTTATTAGTTGTATAGTTTTGTAAGTTCCTTAGTATTTTCTATTTAGGAAATCATTATCTGTGAATAGAGACAGTTTACTTTCTCTTTTTTAATATTCACATATTTTATTTTTCTTACCTTATTGAACTACATAGGAGTTTTGCCTGTCTCTGGACTTTATATAAATAGAATCATAAACTATATACTCTTCCCTGTTCTCTTCTTTCATTCTTTCATATGCTTGTGGTATTCCATATGTTGCTCTGATCAGATATACATGATTCCTTTGCAGTACTTTTTGGTACCCCAATGTATGATTATGTAGAATTTTACCCATTCTGTTGTTAATGGGGTGCACATTTTTAGCTTAAGGTGATGACAAATGGTGCATCTATGAACATTCTACTACATGTCACTTACTGAACATATATATGCATTTCTGTTGTGTATATACTGAGTTGAATTGCTCAGTCATAGGGTATAGGGTATGTTCTTCTCTGGTTTCTTTGTCCCTATATCTACCTTGTGTTTATTTTTCATGTTAAACCAGAAGTCAGTCATAGTCTTCTTTTTCAATTCTTTGCTCCTTTCATCTGCTCATTAAGACTTGGGTCATAGAACACAGAGATTTCTACCTTGCTCACCTCACAAAGAGGAGCATGATTTCATCTCTTTCTGGCTTCTTCCTCTTGATTTGTTGCCTTTTCCCACAGGCTGTATGCATGGGTCCTACCCCAGGCTCCCAAAACTTGTTCTCTTCAGGGATCTCCTGGTTCTAGTTTTATTCCTTCTAATCTGTCTCTTTAGGCACGAATTCAAAGAGAATCATTCCTACTAAAAAAAGGACTTAACTGGGCGCCTGGGTGGCTCAGTTGGTTAAAGCCTCTGCTTTCGGCTCAGGTCATGATCTCAGCGTCCTGGGATCAAGGCCCGCATAGGGCTCTCTGCTCAGCAGGGAGCCTGCTTCCTCCTCTCCCTGTCTCTCTGCCTGCCTCTCTGTCTACTTGTAATCTCTCTCTGTTTCAAATAAATAAATACAATCTTAAAAAAAAAAAAAAAAAAGGACTTAACTGTAACCAAACTAAAGCACAGGTCTTCTTGGCAGTCATAGGCATTTCAAAGACCCAAGCAGTTAGGCCTGGAGAATTCCTCTCACTCAGCTGGGAATTTGGTTGCTCCCTTGCTGTTTGCTAATAGCCAAATAGCCAGTCCTGTGTAGAGGGAAGCCTGAGGGACAGAGTATCACACAAATGGTTTCACAACTTGATAACCATAAAAGGATTTTGAGGAAAATCCTTGCTAATACTAAGATTGGAAGATTACTGGAAGTGTTCACTTACCCCTACATTGTCCGCAAACTTTTTTCTTAAGAATCATTGAAAAGCTATCCAAAATGTAGTATCTATCACTTTACAAAACATTCTTAAAATTTTGGTGACTATTAGATTTTATTCTAAATAAAATCAGAATTATAATTATAAAGATACAAAATGGACCCCACTGTAAAATAAAGAATGCTAAAGTAAATGTTTTTAGATTTTACATATTTTCCAGGCCCTGAAAAATGATAAGCAATTTTTTTTTATTTAGGATTTGTAGAATGAAGAAAACCTGAAGTTTGATCCTAATACAAATTATACATACCAGCTGGGAGCTGAGCCTATCAGAGCCTCAGTTTCCAAATCTATAAATGGATATTCCAAATCTATAAATGGGTATTATAAGGCCTATTATAGGGTTGTCATCAGACATATATAAGATCAGGTTAAATACTCAGCATGGTACCTTTATGTGACAAGTCTGTAAGTGATTTTCCATTATAATCTCAAGAATATCAATTCAAGATTCAAGTCTGTTTGCCTTTTAAAATTCACAATCAGTAAAGAACAACAAAAGATATAAAAATATATGTAAGCAAATTTGATATGGAAAAGACGACTGAAATATTTTCACCACAGGAACATTTGTTTCCAAATTATATATGTTCATGGACTTAAAGGGAAGCTTTTACTTAGCATTCAGGGTTTATTTGGCTTTTATAAAATCCAAGGCAAAAAAAAAAATCTCTTTCATGACACTCAATGAAAACAATGCACGAATGACTTTAAATATTTATAGAAAGTTTAGTGGAGGAAGTGAGCTAAACCAAGGAAGGAGTTCCTCTGGAGACCTCAAAAGAATGTTTCAAAGCCATGCCAGTCTACCTCTACCCTGAGAAGAATAGGCAACTAACCATGTGCTTTTGTTTCTCCAGGGAGAAGTTGGCTGTGGCCCGGCTGCAGCGAGAAGTTGCCCAAAGAAGAAGTGAGGGGGCCATGGTAAGTGCTGGTCTCTCCTGATTCCACACACCCCTTCCAGAGGTCTCTGGCTTGAAAGTCATTTTGTCTCATTAAGGATATATCAGGAATATATTTGCTTGCAGCAAACTTAAGGATGTATTGGTAAAGAATGTGTTTCTAATGCAGTTTGGACAGTTCTGCCATTTGCAGACAGGGAGAAAGGGAGGGAGAGGGGAGGAGAGGTGTGGTATTAATTGAGAAAAAGAACTATCTGGGCTTTGAAGAGGATGTTCAAACATTCAAAGGGGTTATGTGGCTTTATTTCCTGAAGACCCGGCTTCCATCTGTGAGCAGAGTGTCAGTAAATGAGCAATCTTAGGTTTTCAGCTAAGAATGGTTCAACATAGCTCCAGCCTCTTGGTTCTTTGAACTTAGAGACAAACAACCTAAAAGGAAATGAAGATGTTTGCTAATGTAACTGTCTTCTATGCCTTTCTTTCTCTGCACCATTGCAGTGTATTTCTCTCTGTCCTTCCCAGCGTGTGCCGTTCAGAAAACGGATGTTTCCTTGTGTTTTGAATTGCACTAAAAATCAATATGGTTGTTTTGGTCCATAGCAACTTCATTTTATAGACTCTCTTTGCAAAAGTCTCTGCCTGCGTACTGCTCTAACATCAGAGATGACTGTCTGCATTCCCAGGGTGCGGACATGTGTGGATTTAAACTGCTGCTGCTACCTCTGAGCAAAAAATAGAATACCAGATTTTTTTTTTCTCACTGAAAACGAAACAGTGGCACAGGTGAAATTTTTCAGCATGAGAATTATCTTTTTTTAAAAAAGAGAAGTGACACGTTTTCAGACCCTGCAGACTGCTTCTGTTTGATTTCATGAGAGTTAATTGATGAGCCATCCCCCCAAAAGAATAAGAAATTGGTAAAATTTCAGGGAAGGTAAAGGTGTGGAGCAGGAGGCTGAATGTTTAGTGGGTTCTGGAATGGTGCAGCAGCCTTTGAGCATGCTAAAGTATTTAGGTGATCACACTGTTTGCAATTCTGGTGATCGTAATGCAGTGAGAATCTTAAAGGTTCAAACAATAGGAAACAACTGCTCAGAGGCATCTCTGAGCAATGAAACAGAAATAGTGGAGAAAATGAAAGTTTAGTCAAATAGTGAACAAAAAATGCCCAATCTGGACTTTGGTGGCATGGAGATATGTGTACGGGCTAGGCCATTCTGCAGTGTTTTAGTCTTTTGTTTGGGGCTAGCTCCTGTTGTACCCGTTGTCAGCTATGTCCTAAATGAATGTGAAGAAGTGACAACTTTACTAGGCCTCAGTTTTTATATATACATATACGTGTGTGTGTGTGTGTGTGTGTGTGTGTGTGTGTGTGTGTGTGTGTATTTTAGGTCTCAATTTTTTCATCTTCAAAATGAGGAAGTTGGAATTTTATGATTCTATTAACTTAGTGGATCACGCTACTGAACATTTGTTATGTAAAGTTTTTATGATGCGGAGCTTTTCCTAGTAATAGCTAAAATGCTTTTTAAGCTCATAAGAATAGGCCTCTGAAGAATGTCTCTCCCTGACTGCCAATGAATGGATCTCAGCTGAAGTAATCTCAGGCATGTAACTCAGTAGTCCTTAACAAGATAAAAACCCCTTTTGAAACATTGTTGAATAATTGTTCACCAGAAATACCCAGAAAAACGCAAGGACACAAAAAGATTACTCTCATTGCTCAAAAAACAACTTCGGAAATGTTTCCAGTATTTTCTTATTCTTATTTTAGTTATGGTAATGAAAAATCACACTTAGGTGTTGTTTGTGGAGACAGACATTGGGAGTATTGAGAGTGATAGATGGTGGAAACAGCTATGAAATAACAAGATCAGGGTAGGAGAGATAGGGACGTCTAGGGCATCTCTATTTTAAATAGAGCTTCATAGAAGTAAATCACTGAAAAGTTAGTGCTTGAGCAAAACTTGAAGGCGGCAAAAGAGTGAACCCTGGGGATACCTGGGGGAGGATCATTCTAGGCTGAGAGATCAGCATACAAAAGCCTGGGGTGCAGAGGAAAAGCCTGGAGACAGGCTGACTGGAGGGTAGTTGGTGGGGAGAGGGTGAATAATAGAAGATAAAATCAGTGAAATGAGGGAGGACAGAGGGGTAAGCCAGGGACCTCTGGCTCATGCCGTGAGTGATAGGAGCCATTGAAAGGCAGTGACATGATGTGATTTACTACTATTCATAGAACTGTTTACCCCCTTCCATAATTTATCGCATCTCAATTCCTTAGAGACACCATAAGCTCTGATTTTCATTAACGCCCTTTATTTTGTTTCTTTTCCCTCTTTCTTGGTGTTTTTCTCCTCTTTATTTACCTCTGAGTTTTCTGCTTAATTACATGCTTCAGCTTTTCTGCTCTTAGGATTCATTTATTTCTGAAGTCCTGATTCTTTCAGTATCTGACGGTTCCTAAAGTCAGGCAATTCTATTCATTCCCTAAATTGGATTCTTGCTGTTACAAGCCCAGAACTTTTGTCATGTCTGCAGCGGAAGAGAGAAGCGGTTCATCCCAAGCACATCACATTTGTTAAAGACTACGATTTACAGTAGTTTTTATTTTTATCCACATGAAAGGAAAAATGGTATGGGAAGTTAAGTATTTTGAAAAAAATTGTATAATTGAGGCAGGTATTGATTTTTAAAATCATCAGTGAATATTTTATGATCAAAGTCTTTAATATAAAATGCAAATTTTTAAAAATTTGACTTCATGCAATAAATCTCTTTACTTACAAGTTTTAAGATAATATTCCAGGCACCATTTTTGGGAGGTTTATTTTATTTTTTTAATACATTTTTTATTTTGGAATAATTTTAGCCCTAAAGGAAGTTTCACATCTATATCCCCGTGATCTGGTTTTCTAATGTTAATGTCTTCCGTAACTATGGCATTATTTTCACAACTAAGAGATTACCATTGGCATGTTGTTATTAACCAATCTTTAGATTTTATTAGAATTTCACCAGTTTTCCCGACAATGTCCATTTTCTGATCTAGGATTCAATCCAGAGTACTACATTTTATGTAGAGAGATTGCTTTTTAATGGCTAGTTGATACAAATGTGGGGATAAAAAGACCATGAGCTTGGGAGTGAGGCAGGTCTGGATTCAAAGTCCATCTCTGCCAATAGTTACCTATATGGGCTTGGGCATATACTAGTTTTTATCAGTTCTGCCCGTTCTTTTGTTCTGTTGACCTAAGTATTTATTTGGGAAAGCTTTCTTTCAGCAATTAGATGTTTCATATTTGTTTCCTTTGTTCTTGACTCTCCCATGAAATAACTCACTATTGTTTTTATGCTTTTTATTCTTTTTCACAAACTGCTGTAAGATCATATTTGTCTTCATTCTGGGAGATTGTTTCCTCCTGTACTCCCTAACACTGGTTCAGTTTACATATGAAATCTATTCTGTTCTTAAGACTTCGATGTCATCTTAAATTTGGCTATATATAAAAAGGCTTATTCTGCCCCAAGAATATAAAGATACTCATTATCATTATCTTTTAGAAAGTATGTAGTTTTGTTTTGTTTTTCTTTCTGTCAATCTTGGCATCATCTAGATGCAATTAAATTAGTGTGAGGTAGGGATCAAAAGGAATGTTTTCCCCAAATCATTTATTAAATAGTCTAACCTTTACTGTTACCTTTATTGTATTCCAAGTACCCATATTAATCTACATGAGTTACTGGACTGTTCATACTTTTCCATTAACCATTATGATTATTACATGATTCTAAATTGTTTTAATTACTAGAAATTGATGGCTCACTTAACATTTTGTAGGCCGATTTTTTCTGATTATAGTTTTTCTTCCAAACTTGCAAAGACAGTTTTATTTATGAATAGCAATAAGAATTTATGAGTTAAAATATGTGTTTAGATCTTAAAAATAGTAAAGAACAGTTTATATGTATTTACCACCCAACAAAATATTGTAGTTAGACCATTTCAAAATGACAGGAAAAATGGGTTAAGTATATTTGCTGTTTTTTAAAATTTATATTAAAGTTTTAGAAGTATATCACTTCTTCCACTGTTTAACTTTGTTTTTTTTTATCAAAGAGATATTAATATCTACAGAACACTAATATTCTACCAAACATAATTTTTAAAATGCTTGGGCTAATTATATAAAATCTTAGATATGGTTCCTTTTCACCTCACTGGGTAATTTCTACTTGGAAAAAGAAAAATATTAATTCTTGATTTCTCATCTCAAGGCACTAAGGAAACAGAGAAAGCCCATTTGCCCTGTTGTAAGATTCCTTTTTCTTCTGCATTTAGATATTCAGACATTGCCTGGATGTTACCTTATTGACCATTAGTTACGTTCATAATCATACCCTCCCTTTTTCTCTCACAATGATCTTCCAAGGAATAATGGGTTTGGGATATTGACAGAATAGGAATTTGAAGAAAAAAACAGAAGAGTTTGAGGAAGTAGGAAGATCAGAATTCTTAGACCCTCTGTGACATCCTTCCTGGAGGAAAAAGCAAACTTACAACAGCAGAAGCCCTCACTACATTGCTCATTCAGTGCCATAGGGACAGCCAGCTATGGTTGGCTGGAGTTGACTGGGTTGGCAGTACAAACTTGGGGAAGAAAATGTATAGAACCTTCACCTCTGTGGCACACTGTTCAATACCTATTATTTAAACAAGAAGAGGTCATTCCTCTTAACTTAAGAGACACATATGAAAACAGGAACATTGTACGCAGTCCAGGTAACATGGCCTTGGTGAGCTATCATTGTTTTGCTTAGTATGCCCTTCTTGATATTGCTGAACAGCTATATAGATAGCTGTAGAGTCTAGACTCTGACAGAAGACTTCCCAGAAGGGGAATTCAGACCCAGGAGTAAGGGAGCATAGAGCCATTGTCTCTAAGAATACCAATTCTTACTATTAGTTTTCTTGAGGTCAGGATATGGTTTTGATAGAAGTTTGTTGTTCAAAATAGCCCAGTAGGTCATACCTCTGATTTTCTAACTGATAGTAGTCAAAGGTAGGGGGTTCAGTTGGGACCAAGGTGATTTCAGTGTTTCTTTTTCCTTTTAAAAAAGATACAGTTAACATAAATATTATATTAGTTTATGATGCACAACACATGATATGGGTGTATATATAGTGAAATGGTTACCACGGTAAGTCTAGTTAACATCCATCACTATTCATAGTTCTAGATTTTTTCTTTTGATGAGAATTTTTAAGATTCTCTTAACAACTTGCAAATCTAAAAATAAAGTATTCTTAACTATAGTAATCATACTACATATTACGTTCTAAGGATTTTTATTTATTTATTTATTTGATGGAGAGAGAGAGATCACAAGTAGGCAGAGAGGCAGGCAGAGAGAGAGGAGGAAGCAGGCTCCCCACTGAGCAGAGAGCCCGATGCCGGCCTTGATCCCAGGACCCTGAGATCATGACTGAGCCACCCAGATGCCCACACTTTTTTTTTTTTTTTTTTTAAGATTTTACAAATAAGTAAGGTCATATGGTATTTGTCTTTCTCTGACTTATTTCATTTAGTGTATTGCTTTCAGGGTCCATCCACATTGTTACAAATGGCAAGATTTCCTTCTTTTCATGGCTGAATTATATTCTACTGTGTAAAAACATATATACTACTACATTTTCTTTATCCCTTAATCTGTTGATGGACAATTAGTTTGTTTGCATAACTTGGCTGTTGTAAATAATGCTGCAGTGAACACGGGGGTACACAAACATCTCTTCAAGGTAGTGATTTTTATTTCCTTTGAATAAGTACCCAGAATTGAAATTGCTGGATCATATGGTCCTTCTCTTTTTAATTTTTTGAAGAACCTCTCTATACAGTGGCTACACCAATTTACATTCCAACCAACAGGGCACAAGGGCTTCCTTTTCTCCATATAGTTGACGATTTTTATGTCTTGTGTATAGTAGTCATTGTAATACTGTTGTGTTACTGTGAGGTGATAGCTCATTGTGGTTCGGGTTTATACTTCCCAGATGAAAGTGATGTTGAGCACCTTTTCATGTGCTTATTGACCATCTGTATGTTTTCTCTGAAAAAAATCTTTATTCAGCTCTTCAGCCCATTTTTTAACTGGATTGTTTTTTGTTATTGAACTGTTTGAGTTCTTCATATGTTTTGGATATTAACCCTTTATCAGGTAAATAATTTGCAAATACTATTTTTTGGTTAAACTATAATTTTTTTTTAAATTTCTCTTTCTGGTCACCACTAGTATATTGAAGTGCAACTGCTTTTTGAAAAACTGTGTTTTTAGCAGTATAGAAAACTTGTACTTGTCTCTTTGTGTTAATATGTTGATGTTAGAAGCAATCATTTCAGTTGAGTTTTAAGTATCGTCCAAAGAAGAAAAACATCTGGGATGACACATCATTCACAGTGCTTATCATTGGCTGAAATATATCCACACTATATATCTGAAAAAAGAGCCAGAACTTTTATTTTCCTTATAAAAGCCAATTTAGAAAGTCATACCTATTTGGCTTTAATTAATTTATTTATTTTATTTATTTATTAAGAGCTTTTATTTATTAAGAGTTTAAAATGGTAGGTATTAAACTTCAGGACATATTTCTGTATATACGCTAAATTTTGGAAATAGGCCCTGCATATTATTTTGTTCATGTATTTTTTCAACATATCCGGCAAAGAATATAACGAGGTCCTTTCTGTCATGAAATGTAAAAAGAAATCAAATATACAAATATATCAGTGTCCTACCTTTTATGATCCCTTTTCAGGCAGTAGTATCAGAAATAAAAATCTTTTGAACAATTCAGAAAATTAAAATATAATATTTTAAGTAATTCATTTTTAAATAAAAGCAAACTTAGAAATATTTAAACTCAGTGACAATTAAAGCACTACTTTTGAAATGTAATCAAATTAATACTTAGAGTGAAATGTATTAAAGTGTATTAAATTAAATCCTTGAAATTGGCAAAGAATAGATTTAAAATTGATTAATCATCCAATCAAATAGTAATAAAGTATAATAAAATGTATCTAAATAAAGAAGAAAGAATGAAATGGAAACCAGTGAAGTACAAAGTGAAGAAATAGCATAAAATTGTCAGCAATACTAATTTCTCTATTTATAGATAAAAATGATAAGACTATTGGACCATGTAAACACTGGGTATTTGATACTGCATTATTAATATTTAGATATACTCTTGTTATTATGGTTGTGTGTTTTAAGAAGAATCCTTGCTGTTTAGAGATATATGCAGGAATATTTACCAGTAAAGTGCCTAGGTTTTTCTAGGTTTCTGTGATGTCTGGCTTTACTTCAAAATAATACTAGAAGAAGGAATTTAGTCATTTAGAGGAAACAAAATTGGCCATATTTGGTAACTATGTAAGTTGAGGATTTATTATACTTTCCTCCTACTTTTATAAGTGTTAAAAAAATTGTTAACAGTTTTTAAATATCTTCCCCCTAAAAACTATCAGGCTTTGATGATTTTATAGAGTCCAGTCAAACTTTAGTGAAGGAGATAGTTTTACACAAATTAGTGCTGAAAAAGAAAATGAGAGAAATATCCCAGGTCATTGCTTAAAAATAAGCTTTTCATTTTAGAACAGTTAAATATTTCTAAAAAAAAAAAATTGCAGAGATAATACAGAGAGTTCCCATACGTCCCATACAGTTTCTCCAACTATTAACATTTTACATTACTGTGGTACATTTGTCACAATTAATGAACTGATATTGGTACATTCGTATTAACTAAACTTCACAATTATTCAGATTTCTCTAGTTATACCTTATGTCCTTTTTCTCTTTCAAAATCCCAGCCAGCATACACAATACATTCAGCTGCATGTCTCCGAAAGCTCTTCTTGGTTGTGATAGATTCTCAGACTTCCCTTGCTTTTGATGAACTTGGCCGTTTTGAACACTGGTTAGGGATTTTTAGGGATTTGTCTCATTGAGATTTGTATGATGTTTTTCAAATGACTAATTTTTGAAAGGTAGACCACAAATTAAAGTGTCATTTTCACGCCGTCATATCCAGGTTACATATTATCAATATAACTTACGACTGTTGAGGTATATTGTTGACATTGTTGAGGTAGTGTTTGCTAGGTTTCCACCGTGAAGTTTCTCTCCACCCACCACTTGCCATACTGTACTCTCTGGAAGGAAGTCATAATGCATACTTCCAGGTTGCAGAGTTAGTTCCATCTCCTTTAGGGTGGAGTATCTTCATAAATTATTTTGGATTCTTCTGTATGGTATTTTTGTCTCTTCTTCCCCGTTATTTTTAGTCATTTATCTATATTATGAATGTATTGATGTTTACTTTATACATAGGCTTATCAATCAATATAAACTATTTTATTGCTAAAATTATTCAAGCTTGGGGCATTAGGAACTACTTTCATTGGCTTCTGTGCCCATTGACACACTACCATCATTGTTTTTACTGGTTTGTTTTTTTCCTTTTCTTTTTTTTCCTCCAGTTTTAGTGAGATGCAATCAACATACAGTATTATATAAGTTTGGGGTATACAGCATAATGACTTGACTTACATATACTGTGGAATGATGACCACAGTAGGTTCAGTTAACATCTATCACCACATACAGATATTATTATAAATATTTTTTTCTTTGTGATGAGAACTCTTAGGATCTACTCTTAACAACCTGTGTATGTTATATACAAATGGCAACTACAGTTATCATGTTACACATTTTTCTCCAGTACTTATTTATCTTATAACTGGAAGTTTGTACCTTTGACCACTTTCATCCCATTTTACCCTTGCTGCCATAATCACAAATCTCATCTTTTATTCTTTAAGAGTTTTTTTTTTTAATTTCTATTCCACATATAAGTGAGATCATGTAATATTTGTCTTTGTTTGTTTGATATAACTTTAATTAGCCTAATGCTCTCAAGGTCCATCCATATTGCTATAAGGGGCAGGGTTTCCTCATTTTGCTGAATTCATAGTATTACATTATGTGTGTGTGTGTGTGTGTGTGTGTGTACACACATATATATGTATATGTATGTATGTATATACACACCACACTTTCTTTAGCCATTCATCCATCAGTGGACACTTAGGTTGTTTCTGTGTCTTGGCTATTATAAATAATGCTGCTATGAACATGGAAGTACACATATGTCTTTGACATAGTGATTTTATTTCTTTTGTATATATTCCCAGAAGTGAAACTGATGGGTCATACGATAGTTGTATTTTTAATTTTTTGAGAAAACTCCATGCTGTTTTTCATAGTGGCCGCACCAGTTTACATTCCCACCAACAGTGCATGAGTTTCCTTTCCTCTACGTCCTCACCAGCATTGCTGTCTTTTGTCTTTTCGATGCTAGCCTTTCTAACAGGCATGAGGTGGTATCACTACTGTTTTCATTTGCATTTCCCTAATGATTCGTTATGTTGAACATCTTTTCATGTACGTGTTCACTACTTATATATCTACTTTGGTAAAATGTCTATTTAGATCCTTTGCCCATTTTTTAAATTTTAATTTTTTGCTCTTGGGTTTTCTGAGTTGCCTATATATTTTGGGTACTAACCCCTTATCAGATATATGATTTGTAAATATTTTTAATCATTGCATATATTGCCTTTTTCATTTTTTTGGTTCTTTTGCAATGCAGAATCTTTTTAGTTTATGATAGTCTCACTTGTTTATTTTTCATTTTGCTGTTTGTGCTTTAGGTGTCATATGAAGACAACTTGTCAAGAGTCATATCAAGGAGCTTTTTTCTTATGTGTTCTTTGGGGAGTGTTGTGGTTTCAGGTCTTATGTTTTAGTCTTTAATCCATTTCATGTTGATTTTTGTGAGTAGGAAAGATAGGGGTCTAGTTTCATTCTTTTGCATGTGAATATCCAATTTACCAACACTGTTACTGAAGAAACTGTCTTTTTTTCCACAGAGTATTTTTGGCTCCTTTGTAAAGTTAGTTGACCATATGTGCTTAGGTTTATTTCTGTTCAGTTCTGTTTCATTGATCTTTGTGTCTGTTTGTATGCCAGTATCATACTGTTTTAACCACTATGGCCTTATGATATAGCTTGATGCCTCCCACTTTGTTCTTCATTTTCATGTTTGCTTTGGGTATTTGGGTTTATTTATTTATTTATTTTTTGGTTCCATATTAATTTTAGGATTGTTTTTTGTACTGTAAAAAATGCCACTGGAATCTTTATAAGGATTGTATTGAACCAAAAATGGCTTTTGGAAATACTGTCATTTTAACAATATTAATTCTTTAAATTTATGAACATGGGATACATTTTCTCCCTCTCTTTCTCTTTCTCCTTCCTTTCTTTGTTCCTTCCTTTTTCCTTAGCACTTTCTTAATTTCTGCCATTGCAAGATGCTTTGGTTTCATCTTGTATATTTCCTGCCACAGTGTTAGAATCATTTCCCTAAGGAGCACTGTTTCCTTTTATGACAAGGGTATTTAAAAACCAAGATACAAGTGCTAGGTGCCAACTCACTTTTATGATGCTTGTTTCTTAATGTGGTATTTATTCTAGGAATGCAATGATTGCTTAACATTAGAAAAGTGATTAATATAGTTGACAATGGTAATAGGTTAAATAGAGAAAATAAGATTTCACTAGATACAGAATAAAACATTCAATAAAGTTCAATCCCAGTTTATAATATTTTTTTAAAAGATATAGTCAGCTAAGAATAAAAGGGCGTTTCTTTAAATAGATAAAAGATGTCCACTGAAAATCTTCAGTAACCATTGTAGTTAAAGCTGAAAAGTTAGAAGTATTCCTTTTAAAATCTATAACCAGACCAGGATGCCTCCTGTTACTGTTTCCTTTCATTGTACTTTAAGATAAATAAATGATGGGAGCATCTGGATGGCTCAGTCAGTTAAGCATCTGCCTTGGCGCTCAGGTCATGAACCCAGGGTCCTGGGATTGCGCCCATATTGAGCTTTCTGCTCAGCAGGGAGACTGCTTCTCCCTCTGCCCCTCCTCCTCTGCTCTCATGCTCTGTCTCTCGCTCTCTCTCTTTCAAATAAATAAATCTTTTTTAAAAAAATAAATGATATAAGGATTGGGGAAAAAAGTAAAGTTTGTATTACTTGCAAATAATAGTTGTCCAAATAGAAAATGTAAAGTCCTCTTAAAAAAAACTTCAAGAAGATTGTTGGATATAAAATGAATATACAGAAGTCAGTCAACTCTTAAAGTGTAGTTTTAAAAGATAGTACTTAAAATCATTTCTTTAATGCATGTAGGAATAAATCTAGAATGGTGACACCTGCATTACTCAGTTGGTTAAGCAACCAACTCTTGATTTTGACTCAGGTCATGATCTCGGGGTCTTGAGATGGAGTCCTACATCCAGCTCCATGATAGGTGTGGAACCTGCTTAAGATTCATTCTCTCCCTCTCCCTCTCCCCTGTCACTCGTTCTCTCTCTCTCTCATAGAAAAAAAAAAAATCAATATTCTTACTCCCCGTTCTTGGTGACCTCAGACCTGACCTGTGGTAAGATTTGGTTAAATGTCCGCTTTCCTTTTATTCCAAATCACATTTTGGGGATGAAATATCTATCAAGAAACTTGGAAACTATTTAGAATTTCTTCTGTTTATCAAACAAGGCAGGAATTTCTGAAGACTACTTAAGTATAAAGAAGAGTCTCATAGTTACTCGTGAAGCTAAAATTGTCTTCTTTGCTTCTGTATTTTGTGTTTGAAAGGGGGACACAGAGGTATAGGATACCATGAAGAAAGGCACCTTCTCTACTTCTTATACTTTTAAAAATTGAAGCAAAATTTATATATAATGAAATGTACATATGTCCAATTTGATGAGTATAAACAGATGAATTCACTTGTAATGCCACCACCCTGGTTGAGACATAGAATATTTTTATTACCACAAAAAGTTCCTTCTTAACCCTTTACAGTTATACAGCCCCCCCCCTTTGGTATACTTGATATATTCACACATTATTTTTGCCTATTCTTGAATTTTATATGTTATACAGTATGTATTCTTTTGTGTTTTTTTTTTCAACATTTGAGATTCATCCATGTATTATGTGTCTCAGTAGGTTTTCCTTGTTTGTTTTTTAATAGCAAAGTAGTATTCCATTGTATGAATATACCACAATTGGATTATCCAAGTTTCCTTTCAATAGATATTAGGATTTTTTTTCCAGTACAGTCTATTATAAATAAGGCAGCTATGAAATCCATGTGCAGTTCTTTTTGTGGTCATATCAGTCCATATCACATACATGATTTTGTAAATATTTTGTCCCATTCTGTAGGTTTTCATTTTACCTTCCTGATAGTTTCCTTTAAGACACTAAAGTTTTTAATTTTGAGGAACTCAACTTTATCTGTTTTTTCCTTTGTCACTTTTGCTGTCATAGCTAAGAAAACTTGGATTAATGAAGACCACAGAGGGTTTCCTCTAAGAGTTTTATAGTTTTAGCTCTTACTGTTGGGTCTATTGGTGTATTTTTAGTATCGGGGTAGAATTTAGTGATTCATCAGTGGCGTATAACTCCTAGTACTCATTATATTATGTGCCCTCCTTAATGCCCATCACCCAATTACCCCATTCTCCCACCCACCTTCCATCCAGCAACCTTCAGTTTGTTTCCTAGAGTTAAGAGTCTCTTAAGGTTTGCCTCATTCTTTTTCAAGATTGTTTTGACTCTTCTAGGCCCTTTGCATTTCCATATGAATTTTAGGATCAGTTTGTTAATTTCTATGGGGTTTTTAAAAAAAAGTCAACTGAGATTTTGGTAGGAATTGCATTGAATTGGTTAGATGAGTTTTGTTGACTTTTTGACTTCTTATGAATGAAATGTAGAGTATGCACTTTTTGTGTATACTTTTTTCACAGTATTTTTTCCAAAAATTTCACAATTTTTTGACATTCATTGATGTCATTATATGTATTAGTAGTTCATTCCCTTATATTGCTGAGTAGTATTTCTTTGTGTAAATACACACACCTTATCTATTGTCCTGTAGATAAACTTTTGGGTAGTTTCCAGTTGTTGGCCATATGAATTAAGCTACTATGAACATTCATGTATAAATCATTATGATGGGTATATATTTTTATTTCTCCTGGACAAATACCTAGGAGTAGAATTGCTGGATCTCATGTTAACTGTATGTCTAGTGTATAAGAAATAGTCATTTTGTTTTCCAAAAGAGCTCTTCTATTTTACATTTCCACCAACAATATATGAGAATTTTGGTCAACTGACATCCTGGCTGATATTTGAAATTTTTAGTCTTTTTAACTTTAGACATTGTCATTGATATGTGGTAGTATCTCATTGTGATTTAATTTGCATTTCCTTGACAATGAAAAATGTTGGACACTTTTCACCCACCTGTTGTCCCTTTATATGTCTGGTAAATTGTGCTTATTTGAGGGAAATGAAAAGTTTTCTTACTGAGTTGCATGAGTTTGTTAAATAGTTTGAATACAACTCTGTGGTCAAAATAGGTGATGCAGAGTTTTCCCCATGCTTTGGTTTGCCTATTCATTTGAAATAATGGTGTCTTTTGATAAACAGAAGCATTTTAACACAGATGACATTCTATTTATTGTTTGTTTTTTCCTTTCACAGTTTTTTTCTGTAATCAAATAATCTTCCCATACTCTATGTTGACTGAAATACCATTTTGTTTTTTTCTCTAGAAGCTTTATAGTTTTGGGTTTATGTTTAGATCTTTGATTCATTGGGATTTAATTTTTGTCTGTGGTGTGAAGTAAGGCTTGGAGTTCATTTTGAAAAATACAGATATCCACATATTTTTGTATCATTTTTTAAAATGACCTTGCTTACATTATTGAGTCACTTTGGTGCTGGTTTTGGAAGCCATTGTCTCTATATGTACAGCTCTATATTTGGATTCTCGCCTCTGTTCCTTGTATCTGTTTTTTCTATCCTTTGCAAATGCTGCATTTTCAGTTATTGTGAATTTATAGTAAGCTCTAAAATAAAGTAGTGTAAGTCCTTCAACTATGTTCTTCTCCAAGATATTTTCATTATTCTGAGTCTCTTTAATTTCCATGCTGATATTAGAATAAACTTTTCAATTTTCTCAAAACACCTCCTGTGAATGTGTTTATACTAGTATTGAATCTTTAGATTAATGTGGGCAGAAGTGGCATCTTAACAATATTGAATCTTTCAATTTTGAACATGATATAAATCTGTTTATTTACATTTCCCTACTACCTCTCAGTAGTAATTTACAGTTGTCAGCTCTTGAACATTTTATTATTAAATTTAACTCTGTTTTCTGGGTTTTAGTGTTAACGAAATGAAACTTATTAAAATTTTTATTTTCTAAATGTTAGTAATTCTTTTAGAACTTTAAAAATGGTTTTCAACTTCCTTCTGGCTTCCGCGATTTCTGATAAGAAATCTGTAATAATTAGATTTGTTGTTCCTCAATTTTGGTCTTTGGTTGTTTTGTTTGTATTTGCTTTGTTTCATCTTTAGTTTCCCACAGTGTGATTATGATGTTTTGAAGCATAGATTTCTTTGAAATTACCATGTTGTGGGTTTATTGAGCCTCTTGCATTAGTAAGTTTATGTATTTGACCATTTTTTTTTCCACCCCATTTTTTCTCTGTCCTTCTCAGACTGTGATTATATGAATGCCAGAACTTTTGGTATTGTCCCATAGGTCTCTGAGTTTCTATTCTTTTTTTTTTTCTTTCTTGAACAGATTGGACAATTTTTATTGATGTATCTGTCTTCACATTCATAGATTGTTTTTTGGTTGTCTCCATTTGGCTGATCAAACCAGTGAATATTTTATTTTGGTTTTTCTATTTCTTAGTTTTCTATTTTTTCCTTTTTTTCTATTTTTCAGTTTTAACACTTTATTTTTTGCATCTTCTATTTCTTTGGTAAGATATTATGCTTCTCCACTCATTTCAATGGTTTGCTCTTCCTTTTGAAAGAATGATCTATTTTCCTTTTTAAAGTCTTAAAAAAAATTACAACATTAGTAGCATCTAGGGGTTGGTGTTTGTTGATTATCTTTTTTCTCATAAGTTGAGATTTTCCCAATTCTTCATATGTTGAGTAATCTTGGACTGTGCCTTGGACATTTTGAATATTCTACCATAAGACTCTTGGTCTTACTCGAATATAAAGGAGAATGTTAATGTTTTTATTTATTTTAGCTGGTCATTTACCAGCTTAGAATCAAGCTTCAAGTTCTGACCTGCCTTCTGTGGGTTGTGTTTCTAATGTTAGTTCATTTTTCATAGTGTTGGCAGTACTATTTGGTTTTTTTCTGTGTATGTACTGCCCAAGGGTCAGTCTCATTTTACATCTATTATTAAATATATTATTAAAATATAAATGCATATCTCAGAGATAAACATTAGGAGTTTGTACACAACTTTATGGGATTGCTGATTTGATCTTCTTTCTCTCCATGATTTCCTTGACATTATCTTACCTGCTTGGTTTCTCTTTTCTGATCCCTCATCTAGAAAGCTGAGGCTTTAGTTTTCCTTTTTCTTCTGCACACATTCCATGATTGCATCTGTATTTGGAGTTAGGCTTTCAAAAGATGGGGAAAAGCTGCAGGAATTTGCCTTACACTGTTGTCATTGCAGCTCCTCTGGGAAGAAAGATGGCTCCCACTCCCTCATAGTTTTGATACCTGTTCTGCTCTCTGAGTGCCCTCTGTCTGCTGCACCATCAATGCAGAATTGCCTGGAGCTGGGGGAGGAGAAAAGGGAAACTAGAAAACAGCTAAATATTAAATATCTCCACTGTATCTAATCCTTATGGACCTCATTTCCTACCTGAGGCCAAAAAGAGAGCTGCTCTTGGAACTTAGTCCATACTTGGTGTGCACTTCTTAGTTTGGGGCCAGTTTTGATTCCAGGCCAAGTAATATCAGAGAGGAAAAAGTTGTCAAATCGCTACCAGTCCAATAGAACTTCTAATTCTATTCTCCTTCTCCAGTACACCTGCTGTCATTAAGAGTCCTCCCAGAAAATTCTATGCCTTCTCCCAGGATTTATATTTGCATTCAGTAAAAGAGATGGGCTTGAGCATGCTTGCTCTCTTTCCTGGAAATGGAAACCCTAAGTGATTTTTTTTAGGCGAGAATTAGTAACTTTCCTTCAATAGGGCTCGGATACTGAACATTTTAGAGGCCCTGGAGATTTCCTTTGCTTTATCTCAACTGTCAATATTTGGAAACTGAGTTGACATCAAATGCTTTTCTTTGAGAGCATTTCAAGTCACTGGGGAGTACTCCTTGCTTCCTAGTCCCACTCTCAGCTTGTCTGTGCCGTAAGTGTTACTCTCCACTCTGTCGCCCTGCCCCCAGCACTGGGGTTGTATCTGTATATTCAGTGGAGATCTGGAGTGCCTGTGTCCCTCAGTCCTCGTGTTTATCCACAGCATTAGGAAACCCTATACAAATGTCCCATTTGGTAGGTCTCTCTTAGAGCTCTGTGATCTTCCATCAGCTAACAGTGCATGCTGAGTACTTAACTGAAAGCCAAGAGTGTGTTAGGAGTTTCTGTGCCCTGTCCTTGGCTTTAGTTGTCCTTGATATTCACACACTTATGGGAGATTCTATCTCCACTCTTTCTGACCAGTGGTTCCAGGTGAAGTTTCAGTGAAAGGCTGACAAAAGTTGGCAGTTGGTTCAGACTCTTTTTTTTTTGTAGCTGTAAGTCCTAAGGATTCTAAATAAACACATTAAACATTTATAAACATTTTTTCCTAGTTTCTCTAACTTCCATCAATGACAGGTTTCTCTTCCATCCATTGTCCTGCCCAGGGTGAGAGCTGCCATAGGACTCTTCATTCCTTGGAGGGAGGGTTCATCCATTTCTGCGTTTCAGTTTAGTCATGTTTCTTCGTATCTTTAGTTCTCTAATGAGCTTTAAAATTTTACTTATTTTTTTTAAAGATCTTATTTATTACTTCAGAGAGAGAGCACACACAGCTGGGGGAAGGACAGAGGGAGAAGGAGAGAGAGAATCCCAAGCAGACTCCATGCTGTGCACAGGGCCCGACACGGGACTCAGTTTCATGACCCCGAGATCGTGGCCTGAGCCAAAATCAAGAGTTCGACACTTAACTGACCGAGCTACCCAGGCACTCCAAGCCTTTAAAATTTATAATCTTGATTCTATCAGACTTGTTTCCATTTTTATGGTACAAACAATGTTATCTTGCAACTTTCTGTATTTTATGTTTGATTTTTTTTTCATTAATTTTTAGCTCCATTTGTTAAACAGACATCCTATCTGTATTGAACTGCTTTGGAAAATTTATCAAAAATTCTTTTCTAATTATCATTAAAATTCAATTTCAAGGGGGCACCTGGCTGGTTCAGGTGGTTAAGCATCTGACTCCTGATTTGGGCTCAGGTTACCATCTCAGCATTGTGAGAGCCAAGCCCCTCACTGGGCTCAGCACTGAGTGTGAAGCCTGCTTAAGATTCTTTCTCCCTCTGCCTCTCCCCTGCTCACCCCCCCTCTCTCTCCCCCTCTCTCTAAAAAATAAAATAAAATAATAATTCAAGAAAATTCAATTTCAAAGCTTCTCATTTTCATGATTTTCCAAGGAGCTATTAAAAGGTGCTATGATGAAGTTCCCCTTTCAAAGGTAGTTATCTTGGATTTCCACTTTGGTTAATCCTCACCATCACTTTCACCAGTCTTCTGTGGACCAAACAAAGAAAATACTTCATTGACTCTTAATGGATAATTTTTATCCAACTGCTTCTGCGAGTGCTTGATAAGGATTCATATAGGAAGACAAAATGATGCTAAATAATGTGGAATAAGATGCATTTCAAAGACTTTGCAGAGGAAGAAGATATTCGTTCAATTATTGGATAAAGGTTTTATTTTATTAAAATTGCAATATTTTCTAAGAAAGCACTTTATTGCTTGATGTTTAAACTGAGGCACATAGCCCTAAAATACTGATGGACTGGTTAACTTCAGGTACAGAATAACTACTTGTGAACCCTTTCAGAGAAAACTAGTGTCTCTTCTAGTTCTCATGCATTTTTTTAAAGCCTTAGAAAACAGTCATTATTTTTAACCTCAGTGCATACGAATAAGAACATTATGTACATATGTGTATGTAATTGTTTAAATATGTACTAAATTTAAAAGCAGTGAATTTAGAATCAGTGATTCTACTTACAAACCCCTTTATAAGTAGGAAATCTTAAGTATGCTTAATTGTCTCCTAAAATATACTGATATTTTGTGCAAATTGTCTTTAGATACAATTTGGAGTTAGACTCCAAATTAGATTTAAAATTTTTATAATCAAAAGATAAAATGAAGTACCATATGGCTCAGAGCCTACAAGTAAATGATTAGCTTTTACTTATTTACTTTCCTTTACAAATTTAATAGAACTAATTGCTAATCACTAAAACACGCTGATCTTAAGGTGTTTGAAAAGAAGTGAAAGTGTCTTCATATAAAAATTAATTTCTCTAGCTGTTTTTTTTTAATTTTTATTTTTTTAATTTGACAGAGAGAGATCTCAAGTAGGCAGAGAGGCAGGCAGAGAGGGAGGGGGAAGCAGGCTCCCTGCTGAGCAGAGAGCCCAAGGCTGGACTTGATTCCAGGACCCTGATATCATGACCTGAGTCGAAAGCAGAGGCTTAACCCACTGAGCCACCCAGACGCCGTCTAGCTGTTTTTTTTTTATTAGCTGTTTTTTTAATTAAACTTTATTTTGACAGAAGTACATATTCATATAAAGTTGTAAGAAATAATGCAGAGAGATCCCAGTGTAAACTTTACCTAGTTTCTTCCATTGGCAATATCTTGTAAAATAGTATAAAATCACGATATCAACTGACATTGATAAAATCAAGATATAAAACATATTTATCACCATATGGATACTTCCTATTATCCTTTTATTGCTGCATCCATTTCCTTCTTGCCCCCACCCACTCCTTAGCCCTGGTAACCACTAATCTGTTCTCTATTTTCGTAATATTGTCATTTCAAGACGATTATAAATAAGGAGTCATACATATGTCACCTTTTGGAATTGGCCTTTTTTTACTCCAAATAGATCTTTGAAAACTCATGCAGGTAGTTGTATATAACAACAGTTTGTTCCTTTTTATTGCTAAACAGTATTTCATGATATGGATATACCATAATTTATTTAATCATTCACTTTTTAAAAAATACTTTGACCTGTACCCCTGGGGCAAATAATAATTAAAAAATATATATATATATCTTTATTTATTTATTTGTTTGTTTGTTTGTTTGAGAGAGCGTGAAAGAGTGAGAGAGAGAGTGAGCACAAGTAGGGGGACCAAAGGGAGAGGGAGAAACGGACTCCCTGCTGAGCAGGGAGACCAATGCTTAATCCTGTGACTCTGGGTTCATGACCCAAGCTGAAGGCTGATGCTTAAACATCTGAGGCACCCAGGTTCCCCTCCATCCTCTTAACGTGGATATTTCATAGAACAAAAGTTTTTAATTTGGATGAAGCCCAGTTTTCAGTTTTTCTTTTAATGGATTGTGCTTTTGGCATCAAGTCCAAAAACTGTTTGTTCACCTTAAGGTCTCAACTATATTCTCCTGCTTTCTAAAAGTTTTGCCATTTTTACATACGACATTTAAGTTTGTGGTTCATTTTGAGATACTTCTGAATTAGAAGTGAGACGGAAGTCGAAGTTTTTTTTTTAGTTTGTTTTTTGTTGGTTTGTCTTTTGCCTATGGACGTCCAGTTTCTCCAGCACCAGCTAAAGTTTGTGTTCCAGCTCAGGATGTGATCTTTCTTGGCAAATTTTCCATGGAGACTAAAACATATTTGTGTATGTTGTGGTGTTGTTGGGCAGGATGTTTTATAACTGTTGATTAGACCCTGTTGATTGATTGTGTTGAGTTCCTCTCTATCCTTGCTGATACTCTGTATTGTTGGTCTATCAGTTGTTGAGAAAAGGGTTAGTCTTCAACTATAACTGTGAATTTGTATATTTACCCTTTCAATTCTATCAGTTTTTGTTTCACACATTTTCTAGCTTTCTTGTTTGGTGTATGGACACTTAGGACTACAATGCTTTCTTGATGAATTGCTTTTTTTATAATCACCTGCTATACCTTTCTTGTATCCTTTCATTTATTGTACTTTGAAGTCTACTTTATCTGACGTTCGTATAGTTGTTCTGGTTATTATTCAATTAATGTTTGCATGATATATTTTTCCATTTAATCTATGCCATTATAATTACATACTATTTTATATTAAATTATTGTATTAATATAATATAATTAGGGGGAGGAGCAGAGGAGGAGGGAGAAAGAATCTCAAGCAGACTTTAGGCTGAATGGGGAGCTCCAAGGCTCAATCCCATGACCCCAAGATCATGACCTGAGCCAAGACCAAGGGTCAAATTCTTAACCAACTGTCACCCAGGCACCCCATTATGTATTATTTTTTAATGTAGATGGTATATAGTTCAGTCATGTTTTTAAATCTACTTTATAAATTTCTGCATGTTAAATGGTCTATTAAGATCACTACTTTCAAAGGAGTTTTTATTTTTTTTATTTTTATTTTTTTTTTTATTTTTTTTTTAAAGATTTTTTTATTTATTCATTTGACACAGAGAGAGAGATTACAAGTAGGCAGAGAGGCAGGCAGAGAGAGAGGAGAGAGGAGGAAGCAGGCTCCCCGCCGAGCAGAGAGCCCGATGCGGGCCTCGATCCCAGGACACTGAGATCATGACCTGAGCCGAAGGCAGTGGCTTTAACCCACTGAGCCACCCAGGCGCCCTCAAAGGAGTTTTTAATATGTTAATGTTAAGACTTAAGTTTGCTCTTGTAGTTTTTGTTTTGTTTGTTTTTCTTTCTGTACTTTTCCTGCTTTCCTTTAGGTTACTTAAACATTTTTAAAAATTCTAATTTAATTTATTTATAATGTTTTAATTATGTCTTGTTATAGCTTTTCTAGTGGTTCCTCTAAATATTACATTATAAGTACTTATCAACCTGCTGGTATTGTCATTTTACTGGTTTAAATAAAGTACAGAAATATTACCTCTCATTATGTCCCTTTATTCTCCCCCATTTAAATATAAATATTTTAAATATTTACTCTGTACATATTTAGGACTATGTAACAAAGAGTTTTAATTTTTGCTTCAACTTTCAAACATAATTTAGAAAATTCACTAGGGGAAGGAAAGTCTATTGTATTTATTCATGTTTTTATTTATCATGTGCTTTCTTCATGATGCTCTGAGATTCTTTTTTTTTTTTTAAATCATTTCTTTTCTGTTTAGATATTGTTTTAGGGTAGGTCTACTGCAATATTTTCTTTTCAGTTTTCCTTCATCTGAGAATATCTTAATTTCCCCTTCATTCCAAGAGATTTTAACTGGATAGAGGCTTCTGGGTTGACAGTTCTTTCCTTTAAGCACTGGAAAAACATGCTTGTTTTCTGATGAGTTATCTGTTGAAATTCAGTTTACTTTTTAAGTATAGTATCATTTCTTATGGCTTTCAAGAGTTATCCTTAGGCTTTCATTTTCAGAAGTTTGACTGTGATGTGTCTTGGTGTGGAATTTCTTTGAGTTTATTTATTTGGGATTTACCCAGTTTCCTAAATCTGCAAGTTTATGCTTTTTGTCAAATTTGAGAAATTTTTTTTTTAAAGATTTTATTTATTTATTTCACAGAGGGAGAGATCACAAGGAGGCAGAGAGGCGGGCAGAGAGAGAGAGAGGGAAGCAGGCTCCCCGCCGAGCGGAGAGCCCGATGTGGGCCTCGATCCCAGGACCCTGAGATCATGACCTGAGCTGAAAGCAGAGGCTTTAACCCACTGAGCCACCCAGGTGCCCAAATTTGAGAAATTTTCACCCATTTTTTTTCTTTGAGTATTTTTTTAGCCCTCTTATTCTTCTTTACAGAATTCTGAGGATGTGAAGAGTAGACCCTTTGTTAGAGTCCCACATATGCTTAAGTCTCTGATCAAAAAATTTTTTTCAGTCTGTTGTTCAGAATGTGTATTTCTTATTACTCTACCTTCATGTACTTTCCTCTGTACTCCTTCTGCTATTGAACCCATTCACTGGTGTTTCTACTTTGTCTATCGAGTTTTCCAGTACTAAAATTTCCATTTGGTTCTTGTTTATGTCTTTAATTTCTTTGCTGAGACTTTCTAGTTGTTTCCATTTGTTTCAGACACATTCATCACTGCTCATTGAAGCATATTTATCATGGCCAATTTAAAATCTTTGTCAGATCATTTTAACATCTATGTCTGCTTGGAGTTAGCATCTGTTGATTACCCTTTTTTGTTCTTTTTAGGGTCTTGGTGTTTTGGTATGATGAGAGAATTTTTTTTTAGTGAAATCTGGACCTCTTGCATGTTGTGAGACGCTAGACCTTATTTAAACCTTCTGCTTTTCCTGGCTTCCACTGACACTGCCCAGCAGGAGAAGGGGAAGGTTCTGCCACATTCCCATCAGAGTAGAGAAAAAGTCTGGGTTCCCTAACAGCCTCCATTGATCCCCAAGAGGGCCCTTCTCATTACAGCTGGGCAGGGACCGGAGTTGCAACTCCCTAATAGGCCTTCATGGGTATGCCCCTAGATGTAGGTGTAGAGGGGTAGGAGTACTTTGTTATTGTCCCACATGACCTCCGCTGACACAGGGGGTGTTTGGCTCTGTACCACCGAGTGATGACGTAAAATGCTGTCTCTCTATCAGGCCTCCTCTGATGATGTCCCACCAGAGAGTGGGCAGGGGAGGGGAGGTGCCTCCTTAGTGCCGGGCAGAGGTGGGATTCCAGGCTTCCCAGGTGATCTCTGCTTACACCATGAGGAGCAGGGGATCAATTAACTCCAGGCAAGGGTGAATGTCCTGGCTCTCTAGACGGCCTTCTCTGACACTACCTCTGTGGGTTAATTGGGTTGCCTCATCATAACCTCACAAATATGGGAATCTAGACTAGACAATGTCCAGAATAGAAACTGAGACCTCAAATATAGATCACTCTTTCACAAACTTGCATAAACTTGTATTAACCAAAAATTGAGGTGATAGCTAAAGGGAAGTATACGATCAAAGGAAAAGGGTTATTTGTTTTGCTTTGTTTTTATAATTTGGCTGGCATAGTGCATGTGTGCATTCTGAGAACATCTGTGTGATGGAAGAGTTATGTAAAGTGAGGCTGAGGAAAGGCTTGGGCAGTGCATTCTAGATCCCTACTCTCTGTAGCTCACATTTCTCTTTATACTGGGGTGGGGGTAGAGCAGAACAGGGAATGTGATTAAATACTTGTTCTTTGGTACAGTGTTCCCATTTTTTTCTTCTTCTTTTTTTTTTTGCACCATGGAAGTGCACTCTGTGGGGCCTGCATCATTATTAGTCTAACCAAATGCTGTGATCATGGATGGATGGAAAACACCCTTTGTGTAGGCCTTTTCTATCATATGTAGAGAGAAAAAAACATCCTGTGTCACTAAAATTCTTAGTGTTCAGTGCATGATTTTAAAAGTTCAGGTTAATTGCAACCTGGATTTATTTAGCTTGCATCCACAGTGAGCCACAGTGACTTTTGAGATGTTATATTTATACTGAGAATTTTTGGTTTCATATTCTGAAATACTGACTTCCTAACACCTTTTGGGGGAGGGTAAGTTTGATATAAAAAAGCTTTCAGCCCAAAGAGGAATTAATTATAGAATGTTACTTACATAGACTTAAATATATTTGCGCTCTGGACCCTGCGGTTGGAGAAAGGAAATAAAGACTGAACAGAGGGATGAAGAGATTATAAAGAATTGACTCCAAAGACAACCATTGTAGATAATTACAATTTACTTTTTTAAATCCACGTGTAAACTAGATGTTTCTATGGACTTTAAAAAAGCAGTCCTTTTTAAAAAATATACATACAGGACCCCTGGGTGGCTCAGTGGGTTAAAGCCTCTGCCTTCGGCTCAGGTCATGATCTCAGGGTCCTGGGATCGAGGCCCACATCGGGCTCTCTGCTCAGCGGGGAGCCTGCTTCCTCCTCTCTCTCTGCCTGCCTCTCGGCCTACTTGTGATCTGATCTCTGTGTGTGTCAATTAAATAAATAAAGTCTTTAAAAAAATATATACATACATACACACATGGTTTTCCTATTACTGGTATATGTTTTTTTGTGACAAATGAAATACAAAATCATTTAAAAATGAATCCACGGTTGGAAAAGGTCATTTCTCATATACCTACACTCATGATTTTCATATAAACGTAGATATTATTGTAACAAGTGAAATGCAAAATCATTTAAAAGTGAATCGTTCATTACTTTCATCAGGTGTTTTCTAATGAAATGCTAGAAAAGAAACAAAACTGCTATAACTTAGAAATGTTTAAAGTTGGAAGTCACTGTTAAGCATTTTTAAGCTTGATTCAAAAATATAAGTTTAGTGGTTAACTAAACGAATAAGAGTAATATTCTGCCCAAATAACAGATTGTGAGTATAAACCTTAAAGCAGGTATGTTTAGTAAAAGGAACTATTTCAAAGGCTCTTAAAGTGATGTTCACACATTTAAAAAAAAAAAAAGAAAAAAGAAAGAAAAAAAAAAGTGGTTCCATCTGTTACTTTCTATTCCTAACAAAAGAAGGGTGGGGGGGAAGGAGATCATTTTGATCAATGTCCTTTTAATTCTTGGACTTGGTATAAAATAAATCACAGTGTTATGGCAATTCATTTATAGAGGTTAAAGTGATATGATGTGGCTTTTCATGGTAACGTGCCTTTCACTTGCTGAGCGCCTGGGACTTTGATTTGCCATATTACCTGCTGTGGTTTAAGTGATGCAAAATAATTATTGGGACTTACTTGTCACAGTGGCCTATTCCACACCTGCACCCTTTTGTTGGGAGCCCAACGGGGTTGCTGGATTTGAGGTCTCCATTGAATAGATGTCCTCCCTGCGAAGTCCTCCTACATCGGATTGATTTATGGATGCATCAGGCTCTTTGTTAGCATGTAAACCCCTAATTAATTTAAAGCCCTCTGTAGAGAAATTAAACTCCTAGTTAAGATTTTTAACAGACTCAGATGGTGCTAATAATGGGAAGCAAGTTCTAGTAATGGATTTACCATGGTCACTGGCATTCCTCCTTCACAATGAGGGCTGGTATACAAAGCTTAGAGTATACCCTCCAATAAAGAATGGGCCATCAAGAAATCATTCCATTGTTGTCTGTAACCCAATTAGGCTTATCATTTGAGTTCTAGCTTCCCATCTGTGAGGTGAGAGAGACAGAGGCAGACACAGAGCAGAAGAGACAGGATAAGGGAAGGAGGAGAATCTGGATTGCATAAAGCCTCAGTCTGAAAGTCAGATCCAGCTAGTGACTCCCAAGTTACTTACTAGTGGAGTTAGCTTTGGTCTAGGTCAAAGTAGGAAAATCAAGGCAATTCTCAGAATGTTGTGAGAATGAATGGATAAGAAGCTTCAAGTTGCCCACCAGAAGAAATTCTATGTACTTAAATTGTGAGCAACAATAAATTCTAAGTGGCTTAGGGATGCAAATGTGACAGATGAAACTATAAATACTTGAAGAAAACAGATGAATTTCTCTTGAACTTCAGTTTAGGGAAAGGCTTTCCAACTATGACTCAAACTCCAGATGTAATAAAAGGCTGGTACATTTCACAGAAAAATTAGACATTTGTGCATGACCAAAAATACTGTAAACAAAGCTGAAAGACAGCTGACAAGCTAGAGCAAAATATTCACGATGTATATCACAACACAGGGCTAACATATTTAACATACTAAAAATCCTTAAAATTGAGCATCAATGTATCAAAAATCCAATAGAAAAAAATGGAAAAGAAACATGCACATATAGTTCACCTAATGATATAAAATGACCTATAGGCAAATGAAAAATATGTTCAAGCTCGTCATAATCAGAGAAATACAAAATAAAACACCAGTGAGCTATCATTTCTCACCTATCAGGATGGTAAAGACTAGATAATATTATAACGAGTTCTGTAGGTAAGGCTGTGGGGGAAAAAACACCGTCATGCTTTGCTGGTGGGAATGCAGATTGGTGCAGGCAGTCCTTCTGAAGGAAAATTTGGTACTATCTAACAAAATTGTATATACATTTACCTTTAGACCTAGCAATCCTACTTCTAGGAATCTATCCTTATGACACATCTGCAACAATGTAAAAGGACGTATGCCCAAGGTTGTTCATTTCAGCATTTTTTTGGTGACAAAATACTGGAAATAACCTAAATTCCCAGAGTAGGAGATTGATTGAATAAACTATAATGTAACCATGCAATGCAATACTATGTAAATGTGAAACAAAAGCAAACAAGGAAGATCTCTATGAATTGATCTAGTGTAATTTTCAGAGTATATCTTGAATGAAAAACTAGAGCACACGAGAATATCTGTAGTCTGGTATGCTTCATGTAAGACTGGAGGGCATACCAGGAAATATACATCTATCTGCTCATTGGTGTAAAAGAAACACAGGAAGAATAAACCAGAGACTAAAGTGATTGGTTGGGGCGCCTGGGTGGCTCAGTCCTTAAGCGTCTGCCTTCGGCTCAGATCAGATCCCAGGATCCTGGGATCAAGACCCACATCGGGCTCCCTGCTTATCGGGGAAACTTCTTCTCCCTCTCCCACTCCCCCTGCTTGTGTTCCCTCTCTCACTGTGTCTCTCGCTTTGTCTCTCTCTGCCAAATAAATAAAATCTTTAAAAAAAATAAAGTGATTGGTTACCTATAGGTATCAGGGAGAAAAGTGGGGAATGGGGGCAAGGTAGGAGGGATGAGAAGAGATTGACACACTCTGAATCTTTGTAGAGCTTTGACTTCTAGAATCACAGGAATGTTTCCCATAATCTCTGCATGCCTCCCAAATAAGCAAATGATTAAAACCAATCAAGATGTATGAGGGACCCACAATGGTATACAGACAGTAACACCTTAACTATATTCTAAATTATTAACAGAGAAAGTGAAACAGTTGAGTAAAGAACCAACCTAAGTAGTGGTGAAAAACAGTATTTTGATGATACTGTAAGGCTAAAGATAAAGAGTACTGTACATAAATACTGTCATCTGGTAGTTAAGATATTTCACAGAGGGTATGGGCTGGAAATTCCAAAATGATTTCTTATACTAGAATTAAACAAGTAATTATATTCTAGATATTTATAGATAATTAGGATTAGGTTTTTATTCTTGGAGAAAGAAGTTAACAAAAAAGAATAGGATATTGCTAAAATGAACCCTGTGGTATTTGGGATTAGAAGTATTAGTAAAAACTCATGGGTGTGTGTGTGTGTGTGTTTAACATACACACGTTGTATATACTTACTTCACAGACATACGTATACAGAAATGTAGATATAAGTGTATGCATAAGTTATTATTGTAAATACATATTTCTTTGCTCTGATCATTGAAAGGGCTTGAACCATTGGCATTCCAGTCTCAGGGGATATAACTTGAGCCCAGATCTTGGTGTTAGAGCACTTAATCTCCAGTAAAATGAACTGAGACCCTAAAGAAGTGATTGATTACAGAGCAGGAGCTGCAAAACACAAGATGAATATTTTGTTGTGTCAGAAAGTAGGGAAATGCCCCCCAATAGATGGGACTTTCTCAAAAAGAACAAAGGATCCAAACTGAAGGAGGTTTTTATGACCAAAGCTGAAACAATCTGAGCAACAGAATAATATGAATAATCTCAGTATTGGATTTTAAACTATAGCATAAAATAAATTTCTATGAGTCCATACTGATGGATGCTAAAAATTAGTGGGCAGAAGTTGAGGAAAGGGAATAGGAAAAATAGGATTGCATATTCTATGCAATTTGAAGAAAGATAGAATTTGCATAGTCTCAAATGATCTCATCCGGGATATGTATCAAGTGCAAAGAGAAGGTAGCAACTTTAGTAGAGAATTCTGGCAGATAACACCTCAACAAAGTGATGAACACAAATAATTTAACATCACCAGTATTAAGACATACTAGCATTATTAACTGCTTGATATGCTTTGCTGGAAAGAACATATTGTGTGCGTGTATGTTTGTGTGATAGATTGCCCCCAAATGCATAACTGTTCCAATAATGACAAAGCATCATAGTACTCAAATTGAGGTATATCTACAAAACAATTGATCAGTACTCCTTATGATTATCAAGGTTATAAAGTCAAGGAAAGACAGAGCAATTCCTACAAGCTAGAAGGAACTAAGGAGGCATGACAATAAATGCAACCTGGGATCCTGGAAAAGGGAAAGGATATTAGTAGAAAATTGATGAAATCCGCATAAGCTTTTTAATTTAGTTAATGCTGTTATACTAATGTTAATTACTTGTATTTTTTATCACTGAAAAATGTGCGTAGGTTCCTGTCCTCTCTCCATTCTCTTTATCCTTTCCTGGTTTCCAAATTTCTGATAAATTTATTATATGTTGATATGAATGATGCTTGATGTTTCCATATCCATTTCCTTTCTTCCAGCTCCCCCCAGAGTTGCAATACACCTCTTGATAAAAAAAAGAACAGAAAATATGACATGCACCTAAGCTGTCTTTGGGAATATGCCACCCCCAACCTCCTATCGTACCCACTTATGGAGAGTTTACCTAATCTTCACTGAGGTTGTGAGGAAGGCGTCCTCAGAAGCCAAACAAAATAGCACATAGGTTTTCTCTGGTTGCCCCTGGCATGAGAATGCAGCCCTCTGTCTTCCTGAACTTGAACCTTCTGCATGGGAGCACAATGTATTGCTTCCAACCCTGAAACTCTTTCATAAAGACAGGATAAATCTGGGCTATAGCCTCCAGCAATGGCAGGATTTGTGATCCAGAAACATTGGGATCATTCAGGAGTGAATATAATCCAGCAATCAGTGAAGTGTTAAGAGACAAAATGGGGGCATCTAAATGGGCTCTTTTATTTGGAGTGCTGAGATTATTGTTTTATTTTGTTTTGTGTGTAGCTACTTCCTACGCCCCTGTAGTGCTCAGACCTTTAGGATTTATTTAGGAAGGGGCACATCTGTGCATCATCAATACAAACTTTTATGTTGCTGTTGAAATTCATATAAACGTAGGTATATGGTACCATTGTTATTGATGTCTATGTGTTTACCTTTATGTTAAAGAATTATATACTTTGGGCTCAAGATTTTATTTCTTATTTACAAAGTCCTTTTTCCCCTTATATACAAAATACTTACTCAAAGTGTCTATTCATAAAACTTACTTGTAAGATATGTGATGGAAGATAATTTTAGTGTTGTAGGTTTGACCTAACAAAAAAATCAAGATGTCAAATGGGCATTTGGCATATTAAAAAGTATTAAAGTATTTACACACGTATTTAACATATATATAATATAGAAATATATAAATAATGAATAAATGTATTTATTAACAGAGAAGAACTCTATTAATAGTAGTTTTTCAAAGCAGTATTTAGTTTGTCTTTCAATCCCTTCATCCATATCTAACTTTATAGAAATGGCCTCTTTTTAAGAGACCAAGGGAACAAAAGGCAATTTCTTATTATTTAAAGACAAACACTTAGTTATTTAACCTCAGATGCTCTCTTTAAACATAGCCCATGGTGAATTCTTCTATTAATGTCTCATTTTTCCTTGTTCTGAAGCAAGATTTTCTTTTTTCCTTCTCTTGTTACTGCATTTCACTTATGGACCTTTTAGTCACATTGGCGTTAGTATCAGAATACAAGAACTGTAGAGGATCTGTCATCTTGTTAGGGATAGCGTGTTGACAAATATTTCTGGAGCTGTGAGAGAGGGAGACTAATCCCTCTGCGCTCCTTTTCAGAGGATTTTATTGATTCTTGCTTTCTACCAGAAGAGGGAGCCACATTCATTTAAAATCCAAGTTGAATTCTTAGCAAGTTCCAGATGGAATGCATGTGACATGGTACTCTGAGCATGCTGGACCCAGATGTGGCCTTTGGAATGGGAGAGAGACTGCCTCAGAGAACAGCACCAAAGGCTGATGACATGAGGATGTTTTCAGCCCTGTAATAAGTAGATGGGTCCTAATGCTTTTCTCTATTAAAACAACATCAGTAAAAATAAACAAAAATAACAAAAGTAAAATTAAAAAAAAATGGTATGTTCTCCAAAGACCCTACATTTCTACTCGAGATTGTATCTCTGTTGGATTAAAAAGGCTGGATCTTTAATTAAGCCTGTAATAGCCTGGGGCGCCTGGGTGGCTCAGTGGGTTAAAGCCTCTGCCTTCAGCTCAGGTCATGATCTCAGGGTCCTGGGATCGAGGCCCACATTGGGCTCTCTACTTGGTGGAGAGCCTGCTTCTCCCTCTTCCTCTGCTTGCCTCTCTGCCTACTTGTGATCTCTCTCTCTCTGTGTCAAATAAATAAATAAAATCTTAAAAAAAAAAAAGGCATGTAATAGCCTACTTTTCCTTACCATTCCACAAAAACAACTGTCTCTTCTTTTGTGGGATTGATGTCACAGTATAAAAATTAGGTTGTAGCTGCTATATTATGATTTGAGAGATGTCTTCAAGAGCATCCTGCCTCAAAATTCCCCCTTTATCTCTCTACTTACCTGCTCAATTGTCTAAAATGCCAGTGTGAAAAATTACTTGGAATATCCCATTTTGCTTTAGAGAGTCTCAAAATTATCATTATTTCCAGCATGGCGATAATTTAATCTATGAAGACCCATTTGACTATGTATACAGATTGCTTTGTTAGACTTAGGAAGCTTGTTGTCTGAGTGACAAAGTCGAACCAAGAGATGGTTGCCGTGTGTGTGTGTGTGTGTGTGTGTGTGTGTGTGTGTGTGTGTGTGTACTTTGTTTTGCTAAGAACACTTAACATGAGATCTACCTTCTTAAAATTTGAAGTGACAGTACAGTGCTGTTGACCATACACACAGTGCTATTCAGTAGATCTCTAGAACTTATTTGTCTTGCTTTACTGACTCTTTGTGCCTCTTGATTAGTACCTCCCTCTTACCTACCCACCAGCCCGAGCCCCTGACAATTGCCTTTCCTACTCTTTGATTCTATGAATTTGACTATTTTTGACACCTTATCTAAGTGGAATCACACAGTATTTGTCTTTCTGCGACTGGCTTACTTCACTTAGCATAATGTCCTCAAAGTTCATTCATATAGTTCTTTGTAAGGCTGAATAATTTTACACTGTATGCATCTACCACACTTCTTTATCTGTGCATCAGTAGATGGACATTTATCACTGGTTGGTTGCACATCGTGGTTACTGTGAATAGCACTGGAATGAACATGGTAGTCCTAAGGAGATAGCTACGTTTTGAAGAGAACTGGAGAGAGGTTCTTCCTAAGTTGAGAAGTATCTCAGAGCCAAAGTATAAGCAGAAACAGAGTGGGCGGGCGCCTGGGTGGCTCAGTGGGTTAAAGCCTCTGCTTTTGGCTCAGGTCATGATCTCAGCGTCCTGGGATCGAGGCCCACATCGGGCTCTCTGCTCAGTGGGGAGCCCGCTTCCTCCTCCTCTCTCTCTGCCTGCCTCTCTGCCTACTTGTAATCTCTCTCTCTGTGTCAAATAAATAAATAAAATCTTTAAAAAAAAAAAAAAAAGAAAGAAACGGAGTGGGCCATCAACAGAGATTGTATGGAAAGGATGTTTGGAAAAAAAGAGAAGAACACAGGTGACTTCAGATTATTCACCCAGAATTCAGATTATTCATCAGATTATTTACCCCATTCAAAAGTGTACCATTGCCCTGAATGGAGTCTTGTCAGCAAGCTGCATAGCATAGGCTGTCCATGTTCCTGTTGTTGCCAGGGCATGGATAGAATTTCTCATTAGAACAAGGCATGAGCTATTCCTCCTCCATTTTCCCCACCAATTATAATAATATGAACACAGTGTTGAATGAGAAAGTCATAAAGGGAGGGGTGATGCCAGAAGCTCCCAGGCAGACTTTCTTGTTACAACCATTGCAGAGTCCGTTGAGAACCCACAATGATAGCAACCACAATCCACTATGGATAATGACGACAAGGGCTCGTATTTGTGGAACACTTAGTCTTCACAGGCTCTACACGGCTCTTTACAAAAACCCATGGGAGAGGCTATTGTTATTAATGCCCCACTGTACTAGTTCAGAGTCCAGGTACCGCAGCTAAGAAATTGCAGGGCTGTTTCTGAACTCTCTCTGACCCCAAAGTCCAAGTTCCCAACTCTATTCCTTCCATTTTTACAGAAGTCCCCAAAAGCACTGAAATTATACATTCCTTCCATATTTCCCCCTTGGAAAATGCCTGTCTTCCAGCCATTTTAAAGAGAATTGCTTTTGCATGAAGCTCTATGATTTATGTAGAGTCTAATATTATGCCCATACGAAAATTATTTAAAGAGAAGTCATCCAAGGGAAAACATGATCTAAAAGTCAGTGTCTGGGCGCCTGGGTGGCTCAGTGGGTTAAAGCCTCTGCTTTCGGCCCGGGTCATGATCTCAGGGTCCTGGGATCGACCCGCATCGGGCTCTCTGCTCAGCAGGGAGCCTGCTTCCTCCTCTCTCTCTGCCTGCCTCTGCCTCCTCGTGATCTCTCTCCCTCTGTGAAATATAAATAAATAAAATCTTTAAAAAAAAAAAAAAAAAAAAAGATTTTAAAAGTCAGTGTCTGGTTATTGCAAGTTCATGTTACTGTGGTTCGGGATTGTAGTGTATCTTTTGCATCTATTGGTTTGTTTATGGCTTTACAAACAACCCTCAGTTGCACAGCGATACCTTATCCTGGTAACTTCTTTAATACCTTACTGTGGCAGCCACATCTGGGTATTTACCATTACTTCTAAACTCTGCCAGGTGCATTTCTTATCAGATTAGTTTTGCAACTGCACAGAAGTGATCCTGTTTCCTAATGGAAACAGACAAATTTCCACTGCTCCTAGGTAGCACTGTTACAGAGAGCTGGCCTGATGTGCGTGTGGGTGTGGGCTCGCCACACACACACACACACACACACACACACACACACACACATAACTGTGAGTGGGAGCCACTTTAATGTAAAAGCACCAGGCTCAGCAGTCCTGATAAACTCTCATCAGAAGTCCCTGCAGGCGGCGAGCAGAGTCTGGATGCTTACAGCAGCAGTCCTGGGTTAATATTGTCACGGAAAGGAAGCTGTGTATCACCGCTGATAAAAGATGGCAGAAACGCTCTGTAAGAGGAAGAGATAGATGACAAACCATCTAGTTGTTATGTCAGTAAGGCTCCACAATCCCCTGGGTGAGCCTTCTTGAAAGGCAAACAGATGTGCTGCTTCATCTGTGCAATTGGACCTAATTGGGAAAGAAAAGATTTCCATCTTGATTAGTGGGAGTGAGATTTACTGTAGCACATCTCGTTGGAGGCTTCAGGATTAGGGTGGTGGTGGAATTCTAGAAACACAACAGCAGTCAGAGCATTTGAGATGTTCCTCTCAGGTTTTCTACAGTGAGCTTAAGCATTTCAAGGTCAGGGTAATCAGACAAGATTGCTAAGAGCTGTTCAGAAGTCTTTGTCCCAAGTTTAGGATGTTTCTTTTATGCATCTACTGCTACTGTCAAGTGCTGGTAGATCTTTCCTATATAATCACTTTTATCATGCTGGGATGCTGGGTCCCAGGGCTGTGTCCTACAGCTCTACAAGGAAATCGCTGAAGACTAGAGAGGAGAATGACTCGCACGGCCCTTAATGTGAGGGCTACCGGGAGAAAGGGGCATCCTTACCATTTCCTGGGCTATTTAGAAGATGAGGACACTGTCCATGGAGCAAAGATTAAATACTGGACCTGGGTAGACTTATAGATCACATATTCATGGATCCTATTTTTATTTGAAGGGTAATCTCAGCGCCTTTGCTCTGAAAGCTTCACCATTTTCACCATTAAGATGATGAACAACAAATGTGATCTTACAAAAATGCAAGTCAGTAACACAACATGGATAATAAAATTGTGTATATTTTAGTTTTTTCTTCCTGGAGTTGAGTTGAAGAATAGAAGTCCTTTTTTTTGTTGTTTGTTTTGTTTTATTTTGTTTTAGTTTCTAGTCCAGGTATTCCTTCTAGGAATGGGAGAGTTTATAGCAGATTGAAT
Organism: Ailurus styani; assembly: GCA_002007465.1. NCBI lineage: Eukaryota > Metazoa > Chordata > Mammalia > Carnivora > Ailuridae > Ailurus > Ailurus styani. The sequence goes on along the minus strand of LNAC01000635.1, from coordinate 300,077 downwards.
TAATTGACTCTACTGACTGAAAAGAGGAAGTGAGCTCTCAAGACAGTCCAGCAGGTGAAGTAGAGAAAAGGAGTCAATCACTGGTAGGACCCATTCTGATGACTTCACACTACAATAGATCTCTTTCAGTGAGCCATTGCCCAAATAATTCCTTCGGTTTGGAGAGTCCCTATAATGGAAGGGACCCTATCAGCAGTACAGACACCTCTGTCAAGAAAGTACAAGAATTAATCCATTGGGGAAAAACTGGTTGGAGTCTTTTCACATGGTAATATGGTACTGTCCTAGACAAGGTAGATTCAGGTAAACTCTGTGGTCAAGAATGTTTATTAAGTTTGTCAGTTCAATCTCACCCTTGAAGACTAGTTTGACAAAATTTTAAGTTAAGGGATGTAGCATCATAAAGTAGTAGTGAAGTGTATGAGGTCTCAGATCATGTTGTCTGACTTTGAATCTTAACTTCAGCTTTGTGACCTTGAACACATTACCTCTTCTAATTTAGAATGGAAATAGTAACTTAGCTCTAGGGTGATCGTGATTATTAAATGAGTTGTCATTTAAAGCAATTAAAATAATGCCTTCCCAATAGTAAGCACATAATTAAAAATAGCTAGTAATTATCTTCTTATCACTATTATCATTATTATATTGTGGCATTGGGGATGACTTATTGAATCAGATCATATCTATATACTTGTCATGGGCAGAATTGTAACTGGATAAGAGGTGGGGAGCAGGAATGTGTAGTGGGGAGTCACTTTGTTCTCATGTAAATAAGGAAGAAATTCTTTTTTTTTTTTTTAAGATTTTATTTATTTATTTGACACAGAGCGAGAGAGAGATTACAAGTAGGCAGAGAGGCAGGCAGAGAGAGAGGAGAAAGCAGGCTCCCCGCCAAGCAGGGAGCCCGAAGCGGGCCTCGATCCCGGGACGCTGAGATCATGACCTGAGCCGAAAGCAGAGGCTTTAACCTACTGAGCCACCCAGGCGCCCAGGAAGAAATTCTTTAATAGTAAATGCAATTTTGATAAGATGGCAACTTAGGAAGATTTCAGACTCACCCCATCCCTTGGAGATGGGTGGAACAATTTTATTTTTAAAAAAGCTATAGGTGGGCTGCATGACAACTACACATTAAACAAATAAGAAAACCACATCAGACTGGGTAGGAGAGTTTGGGGTACAATCTCACCATAAACTTCACCCCCAGAATGGTGACCCACAACTAGGAGGTAACTCAAAATCCATTTTATCTCACTGATTGGAGGAGGATTCTGTCCTCACATCAAGCCTCCAAACTTCTAAGATATGCTCTGAGAAACAAGCTTCTAAAACATCTAACTTTGAAAAACAATGGGTCATCTGCCCTAAGACCCACAAGATAGTAGCAATCTGAGAAACAATGCTTAAAGGCTCGAGCATACAGATTAACCTACCCCACGGCCCAGTTCAGAAGCAGCCAATTGTGTCTAAATTTTAAGTGAAGGAGGCTCACCCACTTGTATTAAAGCAGCAGCTTAAGGAGTTGGCATCTAATTTAACACACACCCAGGAGCCTTCTGAAATATTTTCTGGGTATGGAGACTGGCAGGTGCCATCTTCATGTTTTCCCTTTGCCATTTCCCTTTACCCCACCTGGGAGATACTGCCACCAGTACCTTTCTCTCAGGTGGGAGCTTTTACACATATTTGATGCCCTGCCTTTTGTGGCTGTTTCCCAGAGGATGCCTCTTGATAGCCTGACTCTGGTGACCAAGGGAACATGCGATCCTGGTCTCATGACACTGGAATAGTTGGAGTCAACCAAAAAGGAGCTCATATCCCTATCTGGCTCTCTGATACTTGTGGCTGTTGCCAGGTGACACAGCTACTTCCCCTGGTGCTGGTGCCCAGTGGGGCTTATATTCATGGGCCCCACAGGAGAGGAAGAGTTCTTAACAGCTACCACCCCCAGGGCACAGAAAGAGGCAAAAGACCCAGGAGCTTGGTCTTTCTGTGAAGGAGGCCTATTAGCTGATCATCACAGTTGCAAACCTGAAAGATGTTCCTAATTAAACATGCATCTAGGAGATGACTATAATTTTTTCCAAAGACGTCGGTAGGTGGGCATTATCTTTGTGCTCCCCCTTTGTTGTAAATATGCTGGGATGAGCTTTATATGTGTCTATTGTCCTTGTTCATATATCTGGTATTCAGATTATTATATCTGCTCCCAGAGACACCCTTTGATCATGTGACTCTGCTGGCTGGGGAGTGGGGAGAGGGAGGGCTTGCATTACTGGATCCCATGGAACTGTGGCAGTCCGACAAACAGTACTTGGAAGGCTACTACCCCAGGGTACTGCACAAATAGACTGAGGCATACCCCATAGTCATTCTGAGAAGGAGCCTTCGTTGCTTGTCCTGGAACTTCGGCCTGAGGGGAAAGCTTCATGTTGAGCACACATTTAGTGTACAGTGTAGTTGCTTTTGAGGAATGTAGGATCTGGGTGTTATCTTGGCATTCTCTGTCTTGCTTCAGCTTACCGTTATCTCTGAGAAAAGAGTTTGTACAGTTGTTTGAAGCCCCAATTTTTGCAACTACCACCCAGAGGACACCTCTAGATTTTCTGATTCTGGTGGCCAGCAGGGTTAATGCTTACGATCCCATAGGACTATATTATTTGCATACTTGTAAGAGCTGATGTCTGAGGGTCTGGCTTCCAGTCAGCCTGAATGTAGGTGCTGAGATCCTCCCTTTCAGAATGCTAACTGATCTTGGCACATTCTTAGCTACTGGGAGCTATTTAAAATATAATAGTCTGTGTGGACAAGCACAAAGATTTGAGAGACACTTAAGAGCTGGGGCAGGGTTGAATAACAAAATATATCTTCTATACAGTGCTACTCTTTCAAGACAAGAAGAAGTGGTGGTTATATCTACTGTATAGAAATCAACACAGAGGGTCAAGCAAAATGAAAAATAGAGGAATCCATTCCAAATGAAAGAACAAGATAAAATCTGGGGCAGGGGGAGACCTGAATGAAATGGAGATAAATAGTTTACCAGATATGGGCGCTGGGGTGGCTCAGTGGGTTAAAGCCTCTGCTTTTGGCTCAGGTCATGATCTCAGTGTCCTGGGATCGAGGCCCACATCAGGCTCTCTGCTCAGCAGGGAGCCTGCTTCCTCCTCTCCCTGTCTCTCTGCCTGCCTCTCTGCCTAGTTGTAATCTCTCTCTCTGTGTCAAATAAATAAAATCTTTAAAAAAAAAAGTTTACCTGATAAAGAATTCAAAATAATCATAGAGGTGTTCACCAAACTGGAAGAAGAATGCATGATCACAGTGAGAAGTTAAACTAAAGGAGATGGAAAATATTAAGAAGTACTAAACATAAGTCACAGAACTGAAGAACACAATGACTGAATTGAAAAGTAAACTAGGGGGGTTCAGCAACAGACTAGACAAAGCAGAGGAAAGAATCATTTAACTTAAAGATAGAGTAGTGGAATTACTCCAGTCAGAATGACCAAAAAAAAAAAAAAAAAAAAAAAAAAAAAAAAAAGAATGAAACAAAGTAGGTTGCTTAAGAAACTTAGAAGACAATATCAAACTGACATTCCATTGATGGGGCTCCCAGAGGAAGAAGAGAAGGAGAAAGGAGCAGATATCTTATTTGAAGAAATGACAGCTGAAAACTTTACTAACTTGGAGAAGGAAACAGATATCCAGGTTCAAGAACCTGAGAGAGTTACAAATAAGACGAGCCCAAAGAGACACATACTAGAACACATTATAATTAAAATGTCAAAATTGAGGACAAGGAGAGAATCTTAAAGGCAGCAAGAGAACATGTACCTCCTTTCCCTCCCAGTAAGACTGTCAGCAAATTTTTCAGCAGAGACATTGCAGGCCAGAAGAGTGGCACAATATATTCAAAGTGATGAAAGAAAATAAAAAACAGGGGCACCTGGGTGGCTCAGTGGGTTAAAGCCTCTGCCTTCGGCTCAGGTGATGATCTCAGGGTCCTGGGATTGAGCCCCGCATCGGGCTCTCTGCTCAGCAGGGACCCTGCTTCCTCCTCTCTCTCTGCCTGCCTCTCTGCCTACTTGTGATCTCTCTCTCTCTGTCAAATAAATAAAAATCTTTAAAAAAAAAAGAAAAGCAAAAACAAAAACAAAACAAAGACAAAAACAAAACAAAAAAAACTTCCAACCAAGAATGCTCTGCATGGCAAAGTTATCATTCAGAATTGAAGGGGAGATAAAGAGATTTCCAGAGAAGCGAAAGTTAAAGGAATACATCATCACTAGACTGGTTATATAAGAAATGTGAAGGGGACTTTTTTATGCTGAAAAGAAAGGGTACTTATTACTAATAAGAGCATGTATGAGAGAATAAATTTCACTGGAATGTTAATCTACAATCAAGTTAGTAGATTAAATTATAAAGTTATAAAGCTAACATGATTAAAGATAGCATAATAAATAGAACCACAATTATAATTATTAGGTAAAAGGCACACAAAAGAGACATAATATGTTTATGTGTATAAATACAAATGCCTGCCTCAAGAAACAAGAAAAGACAAATGAACAACCTAACTTTATCCTCCAAGGAACTAGAAACAATGAAGCCCAGTTAGTAGAAGGAGGGAAATATCAAAAATTCAAGCAAAAATAAATGAAACAGACTAAATAACTATAAAAAAGGTCAATAAAACTAAAAGCTGTTTCTTTTTTTTTAATTTAAAGATTTTTATTTATTTGTCAGAGAGAGAGAGCGAGCGAGCACAAGCAGGCAGACTGGCAGGCAGAGGGAGAAGTAGGCTCCCTGCAGAGCAAGGAGCCTGATGTGGAACTCGATCCCAGGACCCTGGGATCATGACCTGAGCCGAAGGCAGCTGCTTAACGAACTGTGCCACCCAGGTGTCCCAAAGAGCTGTTTCTTTAAAAAATAAAATTGACAAACCTGTAGCTAGAATGACCAAGACAAAAGAGAAGACTCAAATAAAATTAGAAATGAAAGAGAAGTTACAGCTGATATCACAGAAATACAAAGGATGATAAGAGACCACTATGAACAATTATATACCAACAAATTGGCCAACCTAGGAAAAACAGATACATTCCTAGAACATAAAACCTGCCAAGCTACTTCATGATGAAATAGAAAATCTGCATAGTAAGAAGACTAAATCAATAATCAAAAACCTCTCATAGAACAAAAGCTCAGGGGTGCCAGGGTGGCTCAGTCAGTAAAGCATCTGACTCTTGATTTCTGCTCAGGTCATGATCTCAGGGTTGTGAGATCAAGTCCCATGTCAGATTGCATGCTAGTCATGAAGTCTGCTTAAGATTCTCTCTCTCCCTCTGCCCTCCCCGCCACCACTCCACCCCTGCTCACTCTATCTCCCCCTCCTTCTCTCTAAAAAAAACCCCAAACCCCCCCCCAAAAAAACAGAAAAAACAAAAAACAAAAAACAACAACAGAAAAAAATAGACAAAAGAAAAAAAGCTCAGAACCAGATGTCTTCACTGGTGAATTCTGCCAAACACTTAAAGAAGAATTAATACCAATCTTTCTTAAACTCTTCCAAAAAAATTAGAAGAGGAGGGAACACTTCCAAACTCATTTTAGGAGACCGGCATTACCCTAATACCAAAACTAGACAAGGAGGCCACACTAAGAAAAGATTACAGACCAATATTCCTGATGAGCATAGATGCAAAAATCCTCCACAGAATATTAGCAAACCGAATTCAGCAATTCATTAAAAAGCTTGTACACCATGATCAAATGGGATTTATTCTAGGGATGCAAGGATGGTTCAACATTAGCAAATTAGTGTGATACACCACATTAACAGAATGAAAGAGATCATATTATCATCTCAATAGATGCAGAAGAAGCATTTGACAAAATTCACTGTCCATTGATGAGATCCATTATTAAGATAAAAACTCTCAACAAAGCAATTACAAGGGAAACCTACATCAGCATAGTAAAGACCATATTTGACAAGCTAACATTGCTAACACAGCCAACATCATACTCCTGAAAAGGTGAGAGATTTTCCTCTAAGATCAGGAGCAAGACAAGGATACCCACTTTCACCACTATTATTAAATATAGTATTGGACCTACATAGAGCAATTAGGCATGAAAAAGAAATAAAAGGTATCCAAGTTGGAGAGAAGTAAAACTGGCATTATTTAAAGATGACATGATATTATATATAGAAAACCCTGAAGAGTCCATCAAAAACCTGTTAGAACTAATAAATGAGTTCAGTAAAGTTACAGGATGCAAAATTAATACACAAAAATCTGTTGTGTTTTTATACACTAATGAACTATCAGAATGATTTAGAAAACAATTTCATTTGCAGTTGCATCAAAAATAATAAAATACCTAGGAATAAATTTAACCAAGGAGGTGAAATACCTATACTGAAAACTATAAGACATTAGTGAAAGAAACTGAAGACAGAAATGAAAGATAGTTCATGCTCATGGATTGGAAGCATTAATATTATTAAAATGTCCATACCACCTAAAGCAGTGTAAAGATTGGGTGCAATCCCTATCAAAATTCCAATGGCATTTTTAAAGTAATGGAATAAATGATTCTAAGATTTTTATAGAACCACAAAAGATCTGAATAGCCAAAGAAATCTTGAAAAAGAAGAACAAAACTGAGACATTGTGTTCCCTGGCTTCAAACTATATTACAAAGCTATAGTAATTTAAAAGGTATGATTTTCCTATAAAAACAGACACGTAGATCAATAGAAGAGAATAGAGAACCTAGAAATAAGCCCATGCATATTTGGTCATTTAATTCATTACAGAGGAACAAAGGGTATACATTGTGGAAAGGACAGTCTCTTCAATAACTGGCTTTGGGGATATTGGACAGTCACATGCAAAAGAACAAAATTGGATTGCTGTCTTACACCACACACAAAAATCAACTCAAAATAGATTAAAGACTTGAATGTAAGACTTAAATTCACAAAACTCCTAGGAAAAAAATTGAGGTTAAGCTTCCTGACACAGGTCCAGGTGATGGTTTTGTGGATTTGACTTTAAAAAGCTAAGACAACAAAATAAAAATTAAACAATTTGGGAGTACATCAAACTAAAAAGGTGCATAGCAAAGGAAATCATCAAGAAAATAAAAAGGCATCTTACAGAATGGGAAAAAATATTGTAAATGATATCTTTGACAAAGGGTTAATATCCAAAATATATAAAAAACTAATACAACTGAACACCAAAAAAAAAAATCCAATTAAAAAATGGTAGAAGATCTGAATAGACATTTTTCCAAAGAAGACATACAGATGTCCAACAGATATATGAAAATGTTCTGAACATCACTAATCATCAGGGGAATACAAATCAAAACCACAATAAGATATCACCTCATATCTGTTAGAATGACTGTTATCAACAAGACAAGAACTCTTGGCAAGGATGTAGAGGAAAGGGAACACTTATGCTCTATTTGTGGAAAGGTAAACTGGTGTAGCTACTACAGAAAACATTATGGATATGCCTCAAAAAATTAAAAATAGGACTACCATACAATCCAGTCATTCCACTACTAGATATTCATTCAAAGACTACAAAAACACTAACTCAAAAAGATATCTGCACACACATGTTCATTACAACATTATTTATAATAGCTAAGATAGAGGGAAACAGCCTAAGTGTCCACTGATAGACAAACAGGTAAAGAATCTGTGGTATACATGTACAATGGGATATTATTCAGACATACAAAAGAGTGAGATCTAGCTATTTGGGACAGCATGCATGGATTTTGAGGGTATTAGGCTAAGTGAAATAATTCGGGAAAGACAAATACTGTAAGATTTCACTTACATGTGAAATCAAAAATTAAAAAAAAAAAAAGAAGAAAAAGCAGGCTCAACGATTCAGAGAACAGAGTGGTGGTTGCCAGAGGTGGGGGTTGGGATTGGTAGAAATGGGTGAACTGTTTTGTTGTTGTTGCTCTTCACTTTACATTCAATAATTCATAATAAAAAAGAATTTTAAGAACAGAATTTTCAGCCTTTAGGGATCATGTGAAATGTTTTCATTTTACAAATAATGAAGGTGAGCCCCAAAGTTACTTGCTTTGCATGAGGTGACATGACTAGTTAATTCATGCCAAGGCTGGAACTAGAAGCTCATCTCTTTTCACTGTGCTTTCATCTTGGGTATCAGGGTACAGAGTAGTTGATCTGGAATCAGGAGACCAGAGTTCATTGCCTTACTTCATTATATACTATTTCAAGCAGATCTCTTAACCTCTAAAAGAATAATTTTCTCATCTATTAAAAAAAATGAAACAACTTTTCTGTCCTACCTACCCTTCAGGGTGGGAGTGTCAAATATATGAATATGATTTTTGATCTGTAAGCAACTCTGCAAATGCGAGCTTAGATTATTGTTGCATCATTCACCATGAAGTAGTTTAGAAATGATTCACACTGGAATTGTCCTTAATAATGGTAAAGATATTACTTATTCCAGTGATTGATGTTTAATCATTCAATGATAGCTAAAGCATTGTGCTGCTTTCAACCCCTCTGATACTCAGATCAATGGGCTAAGCAAGTTAGGTGATGTTTTCTTCAGGTTGGCATTTGTCATCCGCTATTAAATATTGTCCCTTAAACTTATGTTAACACAGAAGGCTTGAATTTTTCCACATGACAAACCTATTACTTTTATGTAAGTGATTTCTGAGAGAGGCCAGAGTTTGGGGTCAGAGGAAGGTCTCTTCTTAGGCCACCACAAGACCCAAAAGGTGTTAGACCCTCAAGAAAGCCTTTGAGCTGAAATTTTGAATTTTGTCATTTATTCTAGTGGTGCTTAATTCAGAGACAGTCCCAGGTAATTTTGTCATATATAGTGTGGCCTGGTGATCATAAACCATCTCAAAGAGGAAATATGTAAGGGTGACTGCCAGATACTACAAAAAGCAAAAGCATATGCTAAATCACAAGCTGGGGGAAATGTCAGCCTCCTAAAACCAGATTTCAAATTTTAAAGTCTTTTTGGTAGCTCTAGTTCCATTCTTCATTTTATGGGTGTGATGAATTTTGAAGAGAGTTGGAGACTATGCCAAAATGAAGGACATTTTATGGCTTAGATAATGGGAGCTGTTCTCTAAACTTAAGGATTTTAAATATAAAAGTGATTAAGATGAATCAAGAATGAAACATGCTCCATTATTCTTGTGGGGTATTGTGTTTAAATGTAAGATAGGGGGAAACTGGCATAGGACGATAAAACAAAAGACACGGAGAAAATGATGTAAAGAAAGACCTTCATTTCAGTGCTATTTGGAGGGCAAACAATTTTAAGTGATACAAACACAGAAAACCAAGGCAGTGATTAAGTAAAAGGTCATATAGTCAATCTGTAGAGTATCTCTGTATCATGATATTTTTATGAAATAAAATTATTATGTGGTGACATGAAAAAATGTTCATAATATCATATTAAACAAGATACCAAATTCTGTTACTACAATTATATATTTATAAATTACAAACCAGGCAAAATGACTATACTACATTGAAGTGCATAATACATTAAAATTACTTTTTTTTCCCTCTTAAATTGCAGAGTTCCTTCTGCCTGGAATGTTCTTTCTTAGTTATTTGCATAGCTGATTCTTTTCCATCTTCTTCTCTCTGTGTAGAGGTTGCCTCCTCAGACAGAGCTACCCTGATGTACCTCACCCCATTCTTTCCACCACAGTACCCCATTTGATACTTCCAGAGAATATTCCACAGTTGGTCTGGCATTCCTGGAGAACAGAGACAACATCACTTTCATCCCCACAGTTTGCATAGCACCAAACACCACAACCAGCACAGAGTAGACACTGGAACATTTGTTGACTGCTAATCCTGATGGAATTAACCAAGGGATGACAGAAATGTTTGTCATAAATTGAACTGAAAAGACTATGACTAAATCGAGCTCCATTTTTTGTAGTGGAAAATCTTCCTTTCGTGAGAACAAAAGAATTTTACCTGCCTGAGCTCTGCCTCCTCAGCACTGAGGCACATACAGAGTTGATTAAGAATCAGAGGGTGACTGGGGAGAATTTGGGGTCAGGGATGAGAAGTGATCTTGAAGGCATGATCCCCGGATCTTGATGACACCAGAGGACATCTTTTTTCACAGCCCAAATCTTAGATTCCTCCAGAACCCAGTGTCTCTCTGTGGTCAGTCCCTGCTTACTATGTCTCCTTAGCTCTCTTTGCTGCAGATCCTTTTTGTTGAGAGAGTCATTTCACTTCTCTCTTTTTCTAAGGGCATGCAGCTACAATCCATTCATTAGCACCCTGTAGTTTTGCATTGCATGGATATACCACAATTTACCTCTTCTACTACTGATAGAAACTTCTATAGAATCAATTGCTGGGTCATGGGCTATGAGCATCTCAAACATTACCATATAATGCCAAATGGTTTTCCAGGGGTATGTGGGGGTTGTCTGTGGACTGTGGGATATTCTGCAGCACTTCTGACCTCACCCTACCAGATGTCAGTAGCACCTTCCCCCACTATAAAAACCGAAAATGTCTCCAGATATGACCAATGTCCCCTGAAGGAGGAGAGGCAAAACCATTCTCCACTGAGAACCATTCTCCCTGAGAACTGCTCTGTGTCTTTGCCAACACTTAGTGTTATTATTATCCAGTCTCTCTTTGTACCTGCTGACACCAAAAGTCTGGACATGTTGGTACAGACAGATTAGGCCTTAGAGGAGGATTCTCCTCATGCATCCAAACACAGCTTATGGTTTTACGTTAAGGTCTTTTCCCACAACTGTCTTCTGGGATATGTGCTGCCAAAGCGAGCACACACAACTTTCTTCCAGAACAAGTTATTTCATTTCCAGTGTTCAGGGCTTCCCTGATATACCATCCCATATACTCTAAGTTTTAATTTGGGCAGACCCTCGGAAAGAAGGGATTCGAAGGAGACTGCCAGGCAGGGGTTTAGGATTCTGGGCAAACCATACCTGAGTGTCATTTAAATAGGGTGGATGTCTGTAAGCCACTGCGGAGAACGGCCAAGAATGGGCACTTGATTTGCAACAGGACTAGATAAATGAGAGCAGAGTCTTGCTCAGTCACCAAAACCTCTAGCCTGTGGTTTCAACATTTATATTACAAGGTATAACAGTAAGAATATACAATCATGAGTTAGATTTGTTTGGGGCCTTATCTTTTGATCCAATTCAGCAAGGACAAAGACAAGGATGCAAATAGGTACCTGGGGGTAAACAACCTCACCAACTCTCGGGCAGACCCTAGATTCATACTCAGCTTTTCCTCCAGAGCCCACTTCATTACCTTCTCCTGTCCTCCCTCCTCTTATGGTTATGAGCTATATTTAAAACTGGAAACACAGCAGCAGTTTGAAACTTTTTACACCATTTGGCACCATAGCTGTTCTCCAGGATGAGCCACCACATATTGTTGAAAGGGATTAATTTATCCATCATGAAAAAATATTTACCTACCCCATGGGGAGCTTTCTGTGCTTTGCATTCCCATAGAATGGATCTGTACACATTGAAGCATTTGAAATTGAGTTATTGCCTGTGGACTTGCAATTGCTCTCTCATTGTTTGCTGTGCCTGACTTGCTTTATATTGTCTGTTTTTTTTAGGCATCACTATGCTTCAAGTAGGTGTTCAATTGGCACTTGTTTTGTTCTGTTGAGATATGCCCCTATTTAAGATACCTAAGTTTTGAGAATCCAGACTTACAAAACAGATAAATTATTCAGTCTAGGTATGCAGGAATAGGTCCTTACCCAGTTTACAAGGCTCCCTCTAAATAACAGGATTCTTTGAATTGGAATTCATCTAATGCAATTACCGCTTGACAGAGAAACTAAAACTTAAGATGTTAAGGTACCTGAGAAATAAAAATGAAATTTCCTTTAAAATGAGAAGTCAATAGGAAAATGGAAACTTTAAACAAATAACAGCAGCAGCAAAATTAAACTCCACTCATTATACCTTTTCAAGAACACATAGTTATATATCAGTCTAGCATCTCTGGATTAGAAAATTCTTGGGCAGAAGCTGTGCATTTTAAAGTTGCGTTGCCACATGATTTTTATTCCGAGGTTTTCCTCCAGCAAAAATATAAGGCTGGCCTGACTTACGGTGTTGACCAACAACTTCCAGTGGTAAGGAGGTATAATAATAAAGGTTTCTAAGATGTCTGGGCACTTTTGGCAAGTGAAGTATTTGTCCCCACTGTCCCATGGGCATTTTTTATTGCCTGTTGTAGCTTAGGAACATAGGAAGGCTTACATTCCAGTGGCAGCAGGCAGAGTTTTGAGCTGCTGACAAATGAAGGCTCCAGCTCAGCACCCTTGTGCCTCTACCAATGGAGGCAATCAAGTTAAAGAGCTAGAAACAACTGTGATCTGAGAACACCAGAGTAAATAGGGCCTCCACGGCCAATCACACAGGCAGGCGCCAAGCAGCCGGAATGCTGGGCTTTCCTCACCTGGAGTGATGATCCTCCCCTTCCCCCTAAGGTTTCCAAAGTGCTGTTCATGGTATTTTCTTTTTCACTTTAAAGTTCCTTGAAATTTAATTTTCCATCTTTTTTAAATATATAAAGGTAGAGCATTTTAGAAAACGTTTCATCTCTGTTGAGAGGTAGCATCATCCCCGAGTTTCCTTGAGGTGTTCTATTTTATACTTTACCTTTTATGGAAGTGAAAGCATCACCCTCGTTCTCTAGTGCCACCTTTATGTCACCGAACCTTCACAATAATGCATTTTCTTCCATGGAAAACAATAACGTATGGCTGTTTGGGGGATCCTACTCTTGAAAAGCACTTGGTTTACAAACACAGTTATTTTAACTGCAGAAAGTAAGAGGAGCCACAAGTGGCTTGGAAAGCTCTCAGTTTTCTGGCTTGTCTTCTTAAAAGACTATATGTTGTGAAGACGTAAAGACTTGAGTGGACTATTTCCTAAAGTAAAAAAAAAAAAAAGATCACATCAAGGAAGTCGATTCAGTTTTTCCTTAAGAACAAAAATGTGGCATCCAGTGTGGAGGTGAAACAGTCACCATCCCAAGGATGTTTGAGAAAGAATTTAGGACTTTTGTAGATCATTTTGATTTTTTTTCCCTCTCATAGTAACACTATATTTACAGGAATAAATAAATGTCACACTTCTTTTCCCAAAAATAAATAAGATGCTGCAGCTTAAAGTATTGTATTTATACTTCTACTTTCCATAGAGCAATCCCTTTTCAACTTAAGATGCTATAACTCTTGTAAATGTGAGTATGGTACTTTTTAAATTCAGAAATGTTTTTCCATGTAGATCTTTAATCTTCAGCACAGTGCTTTATGTGAATTTTAAGCGCAGTGATTAAATGACTTCTCACCAACAAAACAAAATAAACAAACAAAACCCATGTCTCTGCAACCAACACTCCTTGGCTGTGGTAGAAATTATATAAAACTTTGAAAATGTTTTTTATCGGCCTTTTGCCTACTTATGTAGAACATCCTCTCTGGGGAGGTTAGCGGTATAGTTGGGAAAAACACAGGCTTTGGAAAGTGGTGAATATGTAATTTATAGCTTCTACAAAGTCTGCAAGAGGATGCAAAATAAGAACGAGAAGGAGCAAGTGCAAATCTGATCCCTGTATTGTCCCTTCAGGAGGGAAAGAATCCTGTGAACCCTCTTGAGTGCAAACCTGTATTTCAAGAGTTTTTCAAGAAATTAAGAAACATCTGTACTCTTTTACCTTGGCCGTGGCTCCCTCGTGTCTATAGGCAAAGATACCTGTGCTGGTGCCAAGGCTCCCACCAGTCTCATTACCTGGTGACATAAATACAAAGTAAAAACTTCGTTGGACAAACCTGAGGTTTTAGGGGTACAGTAACTTTTCGAAACCTGAATCCCACTGGAGAGCTCCTAAGAATTAATTTTTACCTGCAACATCTGCTGTCTGCTCAGGTGACCACTGCTGTGCTTTGCTCAGTGTGCTGACACATAATGTTGACAGTGGAATGCTATGTGCTGCTTTTCCAGCTTTGGTTGGAAGGGTCAAGTCTCAGCATCTGTAGTAGAGTAACATGTACTTTGTAGTATTTGCCAGTCCCAGTGGTTGAAACATGGACAGGGGGCCTGTATGCTTGAATTAAAAATTGGGCTAGAGGTGTATTTTTATGGAGTGAAATTTAAATTCAGTTTTGATCTTACTGTTTTTAAGTGTGTAGTATTTAGATGGACTAATTTTAGTGAGTGCATAGAACAGGGCTTTAGGGGCAAGACCATCCAGATGAGTCCTGGGTTTTGGCCCCAGTCTCCTAGAGGATGTCAATACAGTCATTACTAAGCAGTTTATTAACAAGCATAAGACAGTTTTTTGCTAATATTATATGTAAGACAGAATAGCCTCCCTAGAAATAGCTTATCATGTGAATATTTCCTAAAGGAGAAGATTCTGGGACTGAACCTTAGAACTGGATATGGGAAGTTCTAAGAGCTGAAAGAGTGGTAGGTGGGAAGAAGAATGAGTAAATTGTGTGGCTTGGACATATTGGAAGGAAAGTTATTGGTTGAAGGGCTTTCTACCCTGGTTGGAGTTGGTCTTTGATACATGTAGTTCTCAAAGTCCCCCAAGTTCATATGTTGAAGTCCCAAATCCTAATAACCAAAAACATGACCTTATTGAAAATAGCCATTGAGGATGTAATTAGTTAAGATGAGGTCCAAATGCAGTGGGGTCAGCCCTGAGTCCAGTGACTGGGGTCCTTACAAGAAACAGGAAGTTTGGACCTGGAGAGGCACACAGGGAAAAGGCCATGTGAAGATTGCTGTTATGCAGCCCTATGGTGGGAGAGCAGCCTGTGACTGACCCTTGCCTAGTGCTTTCAGAGGGAACATAGCTCTACTGACACCTTGATTTTGGACTTCTGGCCTCCAGAACTTAGGAGGATAAATTTATGTTGTTCTAAGTCACCTATTTTGTGGTCCTTTGTTACAGCAGCCCTGGCAAACTGACACTGTTATAGAATCTTTGTTCAAATGCTATCCTATTTAGAAATTCAATATGTAAAACCCATCAGTGTGGAAATGCTCTCGATGGGGAAGGGACAGGGAGAGGATCTCAGGTACCTCCATCACGTGCCCTCACAGCCTCCCTTCCCTTTGCTCCTCCTTCCAACTTTGACCTAGGCTGACCCCTAAGAAAAATCGCCAAGCTGTTACTTAATTCATTGGCCTTACTCCCCATGCTAACCAACAAGATTTGCCATTCCAATTGGACTGCCCTTCTCACAGTCATCCCAACTTACTTGTTTCTGCCCCTGCCACATTGTTTCACTTTTTTGAAATGCTTCTTCTTTATCTAGTACTTTCCTTAAAAAAAAAAAGGTATTTAAGAGAGAGAGAGAGAGAGCAAGAGCGCATGCATGTGCACAAGAGAGAAAGGGTAGGAGGAGAGAGAATCTGCAAGCCAACTCACACCTGAGCCCAATATGGGGCTTGATTCCAGGACCCTGGGATCAGTCTCATGAGATTAGATTGGTCCTATCTTTATAATCCAAAATAATCTCCATATTTTAAAATCTGTAACCTTAATTACAGCTGCCAGATCCTTTTTGTCAAATTCACTCGTTCTGTGGATTAGGATGTGGACATCTTTTAGGTGCCATTATCCAGCCCACCAGTCTCTAAGAGCCAAAGTGTTGTGTCTGTTCCTTATTCTCTCCCTCCTTTACCCCTACCGCCGGTGCCTAGAACAGCAGTAGATTCTCAGTAACTTTCATTGTCGACTGAGTAATTGAAAGATTGATAATCCCTGAGACACTTGGTGTTATTGAACCAGTGGTAGTGCTTTAAATTATATTTGGGAAGGTAGTTTTGTTGCTTGACTATGAAATAGATAGAGACCACCAAAAAACTCAAGTTTATGGGTTAGCAAGTAATAGAGCAAATGCAGAAATGAGATAATAGGTTATGTAACTCTTGGGTTGTTGTGGCAATGGAGACTCCATTCTTCTGGGACCTGAATAGGACACCTGGGTGCTACTGTCAGAGTAGGTGGTGACTTATTTTTGTGTCTGGTATAAAATCTCTGTGATATTTGAATGAGCAGATGAATGTAGCACAATGAATTTTCTTAACTCATAATTCAAAATGAGTTCAAAAGGTGAAACCTCCATTCTGAAGATTGAAGTGTGTGTCACTATTCATGTCTTAAAAATAAATGGAGGAAAATTTGTAATCATCTTGGATTTCCCTTAACAGCCCAGAAAAAAAAATATCTCCAGGCAGCAGTTTGTTTTCTTCCTATTTGCCCACATTACCTGTTTCTACAGCTGCATCCAATATACTGAGATCAAAGAACACAATGATAGCAAATATACTCAGCACTTGCCTCAAATAGGTTTCAATGAAAACCTCCCTAACCAAGAGCAAACAGAAAGGAGAGATGGAATATTTTGAATTTCCTAAAGGACAATTGTCTGATTTCTGCTTAGCTTTGTATGTATGGAGCAATACTTCTCTCTCTGGCTACACATACCCTCTCTCATTTAGAAGCATATTCACCCGTTAGTTGAATTGCATAAAATGTTTTATACCATATAACATCCATACTACTACCCTCTCAGTGCTTTATGAGGTAAAACATTAGCTAGTATATCTGCAATTATATGGGATGATTGGTGAGGCAAATGGAGAATCATTTTCTCAATTGGGAAACACCTCAATTTATTGGATTACATGAATTTTTTAAATGAAAATATCAAAATTAATTGAAAAAGCATTTCCATTAATAGGACATATTTAATAATGTTATTTACAGTGCTCCCTCAATAACATGTGATCCTTGTTTCTTTTTTTCTTTCGTATACTCTTCAGTGTTTCTCAAAATGGGAGTCAAATAAAAAACAAACAAACAAAAACTACAAGCATTTTAAATACCTAAGGTGCTCATTAATATGGAGATTTCTGGGCCACATTCAAATCTTCTGAGTTACGTTATCTGGAAGTATGTTTTAAGAACAAACAAGTATATTTTAAGAAGTTGAACAAACAAATACCCATAAAAAAAGACTCTTTACCAAAAACGGAAACAAAAAACAAAAATAATCAAACAAAAAAACCCATAAAACAAACAGAAAAATATCCTCCCAAACAAAAATGCAGAAACCATGAATCAAAGCACATAATGGAGTACTATTTTCACAACACTCAATAAAATTAGCTAAATACTGAGTATCCTTCCTCTTTTGAAATCTGTAAACCCCATACAGATGGGAACCCTTTCCTCTGTGTATTATTAGTGCCCTGAAGTAGGAGCACAATACTGGTTCTTTAGCGGCATACTTTGTCATAGATCATGGGTATACACATTGAAGGATTTGTTGAACATCATTGTTGTGCTATGGCAGTGACTATGCTTGAGGCTGAGTGGGTACAAAAAGTAGAACACCATTTGGTCAACCATGTGGTTACCTACAGTCTACTTTGACAAATGAGGATATACGTAGATTACAGATGTGAGGTGTAGGCAATAACTGTTGAAAGTATTTGAGGCAATGAGAAATAAATCATTGTAGGTTGGCATAGTGGTAGACATAGGACAGAAACTTGGTTCTGATACATGCATATGAAAATGAGTAGCAGATGGTTTCAAGGAAAGGGATTAGGATGACACAGAGTTGGAGATATTCAGAATGTGTTTAGGGTATAGGTGAACAACACCTGGAGTAGAGATTCCATACGAAGAAAGGATAAGATTGATTTGAGAAGTTTGCTTGGGACCAGCTTGTGATGACTCTCACATACAAACACTGAGAAATGTGGATTATCTTAGTTGGGTGGTAGAACATCATGAAATACAGAGAAAGTCATGGTCAGAGACTTAAGATGCAACTAGATTACAAGAACAGGAGATCGGAGGCAAAGAAACAGGTTACAAGGCTAATACAATTATCTACATCACAAATAATAGAATCGCGAAACAAATTTCTGGAAATGGGAATGCAGAATAGGTAGACAGAAGTATTACTATGGAGGAAAAGCCAATACCCATCATGTTAGTAGTGAATCTTGCTCTTTGGAATGTCTTTGCTTCTTGGGGTTTGAAAACAATGCATATGAAAGCATATGTAATCTATAAGGTTTCATATAAATTTTATTTTTTTATTTCTTTAGTACATAATTTGAGGTCACCTGTAAGATGTCTGGTACATGCCGTGTTGCTAGGCTCTGAAGATATAAAGACCAAGGAGTAGGGAAAAGACCTGGTCTATTCTAAGGGGCTTTCAGAATTGTGAAGAACCTAAAAAGTTGAACCAATAATTACAACAAATCAAAAACTGATGCTGAGCTTACAAGTCTGGGTGCCTGGGAGGAAGCCATTAATCACAAGAGGGAGCACAACAGGAACAGCAGGCTTAGAAAGAAAGAAAGCAAGTTGACTTTTCCACTCGTTGAATTTAAGGTGCATTGTACCAGCTGGGATACCTACAGGAAATAGATGACACATTTGAAATAGGGTAATTCAAGAAGAGTTTATTACATAAGGACTATTTACAAAAGTGTGAAAATAGGGACACCATAAAAGACAGTGTAGACAAGAGAGATTCTAAAGCAGTCAAATGTATCCTTCTATCTGAAGAGATACGTAGGAAACACGTTCTCTGGAGGGACTAAGTCTTTGAACTAGTCAGGGTTCTCCAGAGAGCCCAACGTAACAGGATGTATGTGTGTGCAGGTGTTTGTGTGTGTCTGTGTGCGTATTCTTCCTTTTTTCTCCCTCTCCCTGCCCCCACCCATCTATCTTCTATTGAGATATTTATTTTAAGGAGTTGACTCACATTATTGTGGAAGCTTAGCAAGTCCAAAATCTGCAGGGTAGTACACCAGACTGGAGACCCAGAGGGCAGTTGAAGTTCAAGCCCACAGGTTGGTGATCCTCCTTCTGGAGAAGTCATTGTTTTTCTATTAAGGCCTTCAATTGATTGGATGAGGCCCACCCACAATTTATAAGGTCATCTGCATTACTCAAATTTCACCGATTTAAATGTTTATCTTATCTAAACAATACCTTCATAGCAACATCTAGAATAATGTTTGATCAAACCTCTGAGTACTATGGCCTTGCCAGGTTGACACATAAAATTAACCATCACAATTCTGTAGAATGGATCACTTTGAGAGGAGTGGTGACTTTGGTGGAAGGATGTTTGTAGCTCAGAATTGTCTTTCAGGGAGGAAGATGTGCAAATGGTTCTCAAAGTGGTGCTCTGACCAGCAGCAACTGCATCACCTGGGACCTTGTTGGAAATGTAAGTTCTCAGCCTTCACCCCAGCGCTACTGAATCAGATGTGCCAGGAGTGGTCACGACAATGTGCATGTTAATAGCCCTCCTCTGTGTGATTTTGAAGTGCTCTAACAGCATCAAGAACTACTGAGTTAGGGAGATAAATCTACCTCCCTGAACCCCCCTCTGATCTCCTGTTGGGGCTGCTTTTGGGCCAGACCTGATAGGAATCCAGAAAGCACAAAACCTACTAATGAGGGCCAGTTAGGGCAGCCTCCTCGAGTAGGGATCAGTGTGGAAAAGCATAGAGAATAAATCAGGGAAGGCAAATGGAAGGTACCATGCCCCTGCACTAAAGAGCATAGAGACCAGGGAGTCCCTCACATAGAGGTAATGGCTCATATTTTAGAGTAGATGGAATTGCCAAAGCAGAGACTTTAAAAAGAAAGAGAAGTAGCCTAGACATGGATTCTTAGCCTAACATGCGTGTTGAAATGGTGGGACTGACCTGTGATTTTTCTTCTATAAACACATTAATCTTGAACTCACACTACTGAAGAGAATTGGCTGTTTACCTGGTCAGGACTGTTAAGTCAGAATCCTTAATTTTCCAAACAGAACACTGTCTCTGATGTGTATATGTCCGGCATATAAAGCTTATGCATCTCTGTCTAATCCACCACATATTGGCTGTCTGCCCTTGTGGTGCTCATCAAAAAATTCAACCAGGAATTAGATCGTGGTCTCGCACTTATCAAAGTCTTGCTCGAGACATCTGGTCTTTGAGAGAGTGTGTTTAATGAACAAGCAATGCCACCATGACCTTTAAGTGTCATTGCAATGGTAAATTATATCATCAGAATGGCAGATACCAATCCATAGGATTTCAGACCCTCATAGAAATTACTTTACTACATTAACATTTAGGAAACTCGTTTATCTCATGTGGGTTGCAATAATACCACTAATCATAATTTAAAGAACTTCTCTGTGTCATATATTGGTGGATTATTCAGTAAAATCTTACTGAACAATTACTCTCCACCAGAGAATGAAAAGAGAATTCAGGCATGGTCCTTGCCCTCAGGTTGTTTATAACCTAGCAATAAGACAGAAATATGAACAGCCACAATATAATAGAAAAGCATATAATTGGAAGACAGGAGAAGGAGGTGCTCATTTTACTCAAGAGTAGTAAGGAAAACTTCAAGGATGGGGAGCTATTAAGGTGGGCCTCAGAATGAGTAGGAGTTGACTAATCAGACAAAGGGATGGAGATTTGCTGAGAGGGGAGGTATTCTAGGATGAGGAAGAAGAACAACAATGGGGAGGTGTGCCAGGAGCATTGGTGCACCAGAGCAAGTGGCTTGAAATGGGACTGGATTGAGTGGACTGGAGTGCCAGCATCTCTACATTGCAGCCTAGGAGTCTAAACTTTATCCTGAAGATAGAGGGAGTCATTAAGGGTCTATGAGCCCTGGAGTAATCTGATCAGATTTGAGTGAAGCACATTGGATAGTTTGAAGCTATCAAAACGTTTTTCGTTTGGTTTTTTTTTTTTTTTTGACTTTTTAAATAGAACAGTTGTAGGTTTACAGAGAAGTTGAACAAAATCGACAGAATTTCCATATTACCCTCCCCAACTCCCCAGTTGCCCCTGTGATTAATATTTAGCATTAGTGTGGTACATTTGTTATAATTTGATGAACCAATTATTGACTAAAGTCTACAGTTTATGTTCACATTCACTTCTGTGGGTTTCAACAGATGCATAATATCACATATCCACTGTTGCAGAACCATACAGAATAGTTTCACTGCCCTAACTGTCCCCTTTGTGATACCTGTTTATTCATCCCCTTACTCCTGAACCCCTGGCAATCACTGATATTATATGATTTTGTAGGAGGGTTTTCTTTTCCAGAATGTCATATAGTTGGAATCACATAGCTTGCAGCATTTTCAGTGTTTTGTTTTGTTTTTTACTTAGTAATAAGCATTTACTATTCCTCCATGGCTTCTCATGACTTGATAGCTCATTTCTTTTTACCACCAAATAATATTCCATTGTATGGATATACCCCAGTCTGTTTATCCATTCCTCTATGGAAGGATATTTTGGTTGCTTCCATGTTTTTGCAGTTATGAATAAAGCTACTATAAACATTCATGTGCAGGTTTTGTGTGGATGTAAATTTTCTACTCATTTCAATTAATACTCAGAATTACAATTCCTAGATTATTATTTATTATTTATTTTTATTTTTTGCTATTGCTGGATTATTTAAGAAGCCCATGTGTAGCCTTGTAATTCACCGCCAAACTGTCTTCCAAACTGGCTATGTCATTTTGCATTTTCATCAGCAATGAATGATAATTTCTGTTGTTCCACACATCCTCACCAGCATTTAGTCTTGTCATTGTTTTGGATATAACCATTCTACAAAGTGCGTAGTGGTATCTCATTGCTCTTTTAATTTCTAGTTTTCTCTTTCCTTTTTTTTTTTTTTTTAAGATTTTTTGTTTATTTGGCAGAGAGAGAGATCATGAGTAGGCAGAAAGGCAGGCAGACACAGAGGGGGAAGCAGGCTCTCCGCTGAGCAGAGAGCCTGATGCAGGGCTGGATCCCAGGACCCTGAGATCATGAGCCACCCAGGCGCCCGACAACCAATTTTAAAGGGAACGTGGAAGTAACAGAAAAATGAGGCAAAAGTGAATAAAAACTGGTTAATAAACCACACAAATATATGACATTACTGTACGTAAGTGTGAAGATAAAAGACTGTACTTGTGTGAGAAGTGGAGAGTCTGTTAATAAAAGGCTAAAGCCGACCTAATTATGTTCTCCTGGAATAAAGCACTTTTAGGAAGGGTTATGAGACTAATTGCTTCTTAGGTTCATAGAAGCCTAAATAATAAGAGAAGGAATTAAATTAAGGCACACAATATTTTGATCCAACATAAGGAAAAACTTCTTGACCACCATACTGCTAAAATAGAGAAATTATACCATTTACACACACACACACACACACACACACACACACACACACATTTGTTTTTTTGTTTTTGTTTCTGCTTTTGTTTTGAGACCATGCAGAAAGGGGGAGGCAGGCAGGCAATGATGATCACTTCTGAGCTATTGAAGCACTTCACTGCCTGTTAGCAGAGGCCAGGAGGAAGCAGTCGCTATGGCCCCCAAATGCCATTTTTACTTTAAGAAAAGGCAAAAGTAATGGAAATGTAAAAATTAAACATTAAGGGTATGAAATGCACAAGTTGAACTGAGGACAAGCTGACATTTAATTAAATAACAAACTCCTTAAAGGCCCTAACAGAAGAGCTTTAAAGGGTGTCTGTTACGTTTGCATAAGCATTGCACTGTGAAGCCTGGCAATCTACTGCCTTTCAGGTTGGTTATCAGTCAATAAGAGTTGGTATAAAACAGTGAAAATGACTTCCCCATTACCCACAACCTTATAAGCCTTTGGCTTTTGCTAGCAGCTGAAGCTTCTCTGCAAACTCCAGAACACCACTTTTAGAGGCAAATTCTATCACCCTGATGGCATTTTCTAGTTTTATTTGATCTTGAAAAACATTTCATTATGTTTAATTTAGGGAAATGAGATTTCTTTAATTACTATCAGTAGCAGCTATTAGAAGCTCAATTACATTTGCAAATTCATTTTTAAAAGCTTTATGGTTTTCAGATAAAAATTTCTAGTTCTAACTGTGCCCATTAAAAGTTACTGTTCCTCCCTTTGGTGCCTGTGCTTCCAAGAGAGAAGATGCATTTTATAGTACAAAATAAATAATACTAGAAGCTGAGGATTACCCTAGAAAGGACTTAGGATTACACGTTTGAATAAATTTGGTATTTCATTAAATAAATTGGTTTATCAAATATGTTTGTAGTTCTCTTCCATTGGGGTTTCATATATGCTAAGCTCTCCAGTTGGAAAGGTCAGGGTGTCCCAGTGGGATGAGAGGCAGCTTAGTAGCAAGGAGTGCAGATGATTCTCATCCGTGTACCTGCTTAGCCCAGGTTACGGTACTACAGTGAGTAATACATCACCACTAGCACGTCTAGAACAGCATCTCCGTGAAGGACTGTAAACGGGGTGTCCACATAACCTCCAAGTTATTGGTCTCTTGAATACTATCAATGGTTTTTGAAATGACTCCAATTTTATGTGTTTAGGAGCTTCTTGTTCCTATAATTAAACAGTTATGGGCAATAAGAAAGTTTTCCCCAAGCTGAGTGTTGCCCTTGTTCTCAGTCACAGTGGCGTTAATAGGGTACTGTTTCCCCTTACAGAATTACAAAAAGATAAAGAAATGTATGTATTGAAGTCTGGAGAGCATCAGCACCATAATGAGGCTTTGGCCTTCTCCCTCATAATGAGAAGTATTTCATCTGCAGCATCTAGAAGATGCTCTCCACCTTGTGCAGAGTGGGTATTTAGGAAATGCTAGTGGTTGTGGTTTGTTCCCTTCAAGTGGGAAGCAGCTATTTGCTGTACAACCAGAACAGTGTTTGTCCGCCCGCTTGGTGGCAATTTTGAGCTGAGGCATAGAGGTGCTATGTTGGAACAAGAAACAGAAAGCCTTTTTTGAAAAACCTTGGGGTCGGTTCATTGAATTGCTTCACTGCGATGCAAAACCATCTCTGTTGGCAGGAAACATCAACTGCTGCTAATAAAAATTGTAAATGCCTTTGTTGCTGTTTGTCACGGATAGACACACGCAAGGTTCAAATGATTTAAAATCATTGTTCCTTGAGTTCTTTTTTTGCCAATAAACATGAAGTCAAGGAAATGGCATAGCTTATTTAAGGTGTGTGCATTGGAAGGGCTTGTTTTCCTATTTATTGTAGTTGGAACTGTTTGGTATCATTCTTCCCAATTTGCTTTAGCTTTTACCTAGACCACTAAGTATTTATTGATGAAAAAGAGTATTATATGCTTTAGGAATTTTGTATTGGAGGAAGAGTTGCACAGTGTACAGGTTATATGTCCCATTAGCTGCCATGCTTCTCACCCACCGTGGATTCCCACTGCAACTTGTATTGGGGGAGCACGTGATGAACAAGGAATTAGAGGTCAGGTGTCCACAAAAGCCAGGAACTTACAGCCAGAGTGCATAAAATAAAAGCCCTACATAAAATCATGCTTTGCATTTGGGGTCTAAAAGTGCAGCAACTACTTTTTAAAAACTGTTCTGAGACCGTTGTCTCACAAAGCACAAAGTCATCATCATTTACATTGTGTACCTCTAATTTATCTAGCAACTGCTCTTTAATAACTTTGTCACCAGAGAAGATGTAAAAATGAACATGAGCAGCATGGTTGCAGTGATTTGAAACAGTAATAAAGGACAAAGTCATCTTAATTGTTATTCTCAGAAAGCTTACCACCTGATAGTTGTCTAATTTAATAAAGTTTTGTTACAGTGGAATGATTCAACTCTAAAAGACTTATAAAAATTACATAAGCACTGGAGTCAGTGTGATCTTTTTTTTTTTTCCCCCCTAATTCTTGGAGGTAGTAGTTTTTCCTGCTGTCCACTCTCAGGAAAGCTGCAGTATGCTGCAGAGTTTTTTGTCAAGGCCTGGGTTTATTTTTGTGAGAAACTATTATTCCCAGAGCGAAAAACATTTAGTTGAGCAGCAATCAATGAGTAACAGACAAAAGGATGTTTGAAGTTTTGAAGTCTTTAAAATATGAACTAAGTACCCAATCTGGGGAGTTTTTTGTTTGTTTGTTTGTTTTTGTTTTTAAGATTTTATTTGTTTGTTTGTTTGTTTGTTTGTTTGTTTATTTGACACAGAGAGAAAGATTACAAGTAGGTAGAGAGGCAGGCAGAGAGACAGGGAGAGGAGGAAGCAGGCTCCCTGCTGAGCAGAGAGCCCGATGCGGGCCTCGATCCCAGGACGCTGAGATCATGACCGGAGCCGAGAGCAGAGGCTTTAACCCACTGAGCCACCCAGGCGCCCCCAATCTGGGGAGTTAAATGATCGGTAAAAGTGGCACAACCCAAGGGCTGCACAAATTCTAGATGGCAAGCTTAACTCTTTGTCTCTTAGGCCAATTTAGTTGTGAAGACTCCGTGGCAGTGGCTATGCAGGGGAGTGACTTATTTAGCACATAGGAAATATAAAACTTTTGTAGAGAGATCGACTAATAATTTTTCTGTAACAATCTGTCATCTACATATTATATTATTGCATACTACATTACTGTACACTGAGTTGTTTGATTTTAATGAGTGGCTAGACCTGAGCATCTGAGAATATATGATAGAAAAGCATTGAAAGATTCCAGCTCCTGTCAATGTTAAACCTCATGGACTCTTGAAATAAAGAGAAATAAAATGTTTACCTATACAACTAATTTATCTGTACATATGTTATGACTCATATCAGAATTATCGAATGTTGAGATTAGTTTGACATGAAGTCAGTTCTTTGTGAATTGTTGAATTAAAGTAACTTGAATCATTGTTTACACTAAACAGCACTGGCAGCAAATGGCTGTAGACTGTAGTCTCTCTCGAAGGGAGTGCTGGTAGTATCTATTCCTAATTGAGAATAAGAAGAGATGGTGGCTAATGGTTCAGCACCAAATGTTAAAATGTAGTTCTGTGTATAACAAAACTAGTGCCTTTGTACGGAGATGTAATCACACAGGGATAGATAAGAGATTTGTTCATACCATCCTGACACAAATATTACATGATTTTAAGAACTGCTAAAAGGTTACCTTTTCTGGAAAATCCATACTTAAATTTTTTGGTTGTCAGTGGTGGCTACATTTTCATTAAATTTGGGGGAAGGTATATCAAATTTGTTTGTTTCTCAACAATAAGACAGTTCTCCAACCCCGTGGCTTCTGGGGATTTTATGAATTTTGGATAAAAGAAATACCACCTCCTGGAAAAAATGGAAGATGAGAATCAATTTGTTTTCATGAGGTGTCAATTGGTAATCTTGATTAAGGGTCCACAGATTATGTCTGAGCTTCCCCCACCCTACCTGTTTTTATGAAATAGTTTTACTGAAGTACATCCATGCCCATCTGTTAATGTATTGTCTATGTCTACAAGGGCAGAACTGAATAGTTGCAACAGGGACTATATGGCCCATAAAGCCTGAAATATTTACCATCTGGTCCCTTACAGAAAAATTTTGCCAGCCCTTGCTCTAGATAGTCATGTTTTGCCAGGTAATTATTATAATCTTGGTCCTACCACATTATAATATTCTTACTGATAAAGACAGTCTCTCTCCTTTTAAGACCATCTCTTAAATCTTTCTTATATCACACAATCTCTAACAGGCCCTAGAAAGGGAAAGACTTAATGATAGTTGGTTCACCGGTTGAGGTGAAAGTTTACTAGACCGGGAAAGAAACACCTTGGTACTTTTGAGGAGAGGAAGTCAAGCTCTATGACCTTGGAATCAGATTGCCTGAATTCAAACTCTGGCTTTGCTATTTATTTCCTGTGGCATTAAGTTAAAATCTTAAAAAAAAAAAAATGCTTTGGAAATAGTGCCTCCTGTCTAATTTTGTGAAAATCCCGTGGATATTATGTGAAAGGTACTTAGAACAACCCGTCAGGATTTATCATCAATATCTACTTAATTATGATGCTAAGACTATTCCTTTTTTTTTTCTTTTCATTCACTTGTTTTTTTCTTAGAATTTCTTTTGTATTTTCTCCAGAACTAGGCAGGTACTCTTTAAATGTATATATATATATATATATGTTTCCTTGTTTTCATATCCATGGGGATGCTAGCACTAGCCATAGTTTGAATTTAATGCTAGTGGCTACAATGTTGTTGAGTAGATGAATCCTTTCTACATAGAAAAAGTAAAATAAAATAAAGCCACAGACTGTGTTATAGCAGTGCTTTTATGTATTCAGTAATCACTCTAAGTAACATTCAGTATACTGAATGTTTGTAATTTGTGGACTCTGTGTAAATCCTCCTGGTCTAAGAGGTGATAGCTGCTGTTGCAGGTATTTAGATGTGATGAATGGCGTGCCTGTGTAATGGCACATGTGTTTTTCTTGACCGTGGTAATTAATGGCTATTAAATCTCACTACTAGGAACCATTTTGCTTTGTACATGTCGAATCCATTTCTTTGTTCAAAAATTCTGGTATTTCTAGTCTATATAAACACATTCTCTTGTAGAGCCATGTATCAGTATCCTATACCAGTAAAAATGAAGAAATCACATTTCATAGCATTCAAGGCCTCCTAAGAAAACTTAGCTTTTGATAATGTTACTTCCCAATGAAGAAGACAAAATTTTATACAAGAGATTTTAAATATACAAATATAATAATGATTAAGGTGTTTTATGATCTTGCTGCTTGCTTTTCCATGTTCATGTAGGGGTTTAATTTTGAGCCTATATATAAAGGTTTATATTGCCAGGGAAAGTAATTGGTAAAGGTAAGCACGTTTTGCCTGTAATTCCTCCTGGTTCAGATGGAAAATTCCAACAAGCTCTTGAAAATCTGCTCTTCCCTCAACTACCTGGAAAGGGAGGCTTCCCAAAGGAGGTTCAGTCTTCTGTGTGGAGTGATAAACACAGAGGGTAGTCTGGGTTTTTCTGTGGTTAGTACCTTTAGGACCACAGTTGGACTTAATAAACTAACTGCCTTTCCAAGTCTGAAGACTTCCATTTCCCTAAAATTGTAAGACCTACAGGAAGGGAAAGATGTTAACATGTCTGCATGGAACCCTAGCTGTACAGCTTGGTTGTGCTCCTTCAAGCCTGAATAAGCCGTGTGAGTGAGACCGCTTGCAAGTGAGAGAGGGATAAACATCTAGCCAGGTGTGGTAGCTAGAGAGAAGCCAGAAAATTACAAAAAGGACACCTGAGAACACATTGCTGTTGCTCACTTAAACTACACACGAAAGACCTATAATCATGATTTCTCGTGTGAGCTTTTTGACACCCAGCTGTGTCACAGACGTTCTGTTAGTGGTAACTATAATCTACATTGGCCTATTTTTCATAACTATTATTTGTATCATACGGGGACCTGTTTTCTGTTGGCTTCTTCTTGTGACCATATCCTATCACTTAGAAACTGAGATTATCTACTATAATCTTCCCGTCCGTTTATGTGATTAACTAAGGGGTCAGTGTTCTTTTAAAAGAGGTACTCAGATTGTCTTTTAAGAATATACATTTTCCTTTCCTATAGATTAACTGTACTCACTCAACTCATTTATAAGCCTTTAATGATTTCCCCATAAAAATGATATTCCTTTTAACCTTACCTCCCCCAAATAACCAGGCTCTATTATTCAATATGTAATATTTTCAATTTCTTCTAACTTTGGTAACTGTGTGAAATGAAATACTAAAGCAGTGAACCAAAACTTATGATTAGTTCCACATTGATCTTTTAAATATTATAGTTGACCTTTTAATGGAATGATAGAATGTGAAAGTTTGCATTTGCTAACAAGGATAAGGCAGTCTGCTAAAAATCATGTTGTTATAAAATTTCAGGTTTCTAATATAATCTAGTATCATAAAATAATGGAAGCTAGCTATGTAAAAACCAATCCAGATATTCTCAGGGCTTTGTTTCAAAAAAAAAAAAATGAAGAGACATTTCCACAGTGAAATGGGATGTAGGAAGGTATTCTAGTGTGTTTTCCAAATGAATAATAAGTATTTGTGAGAAAATAATATTAATTACTGAGGGGATGTCCCGTAAGCCATTTTCAGCAGATTTAAAATTAAAGCTCCAGTAGTACCTTGAACAGTCTGTTGTTGACATTATAATTATTCTCCTACTTTAGAAGAATGAATAATTATCATAGCAAATACTTTAATTTCCCATACACATAATTACACCCATTCACTGAAGAAAGACAGGACTATAAGGATTCCAATCATAGAGGGAAAAGAAGGATTCTTCATCTGAATAGGTTTTTTCCCCTCCTACAATTCTGTAAAATCTAGTAGGATGAACAAAAAGAACAGTAAAATGTGCTATCCTAAAATAATGGAATTATAAATGCTTTTAAAGGAAGTCATTGCAAATCCTCTAAGAAAAGAAATTTTTTACTTACTAGTTAAGGAGAAAGCGACTAAGCAGATAAGGGATTTGAATATGAAGTTTTGGATTACATTCTGTGGACTGTTGGGACTGTTGGGGAGAGTAGAACATAGGCAGTGTAAGGGAAAGAAAATGACGGACAGGCTGAAGTGTGTCTATGGGGCTTCTAAACCAAAGAAAACCTCATCCCATAATCTTCAGAGTGAACAAAGCCTGAAAGTTGTCACTGATAGAAATTTTGCAAACTTAGAGCTGTCTAAGGGAAAGGCATAGTATTAGGTCAGGAGATTCGGTTTAACTCAACAAGAGTATATTAAACCCTTCTGGAATGCTCATCGATATGGTAATATTCTAGAGTTTCATTACCAAGCACAAAGCCCAATGCCTGCCTCAAGTAAAGCATGCTCTTTGAAGAGATAGGTGATAGTGATTACATATGAAGTGCTTCGTAAAATATATGACATCATATAATTTGAAAAAAAAAAAGCTAAGTTGAATATTAGCACCAATGTGTGGGATAAATTTAGGTGGGCAGTGAAGAGACAACAGGGTGGACAAGGTGGAACAAGTGTTAACCTTTATAATAAATGCAGCTGAAGTTCAAGATTGGAGTTTGGAAGAGAGAATAAAAGATCTTGGAATACTCCAAAGTAAGGAGGAAAACGAGAAATACAGTGACTTGGATTTTGAAATGGAAACACCATCTGCTGGAGATATCATTCATTTTTCTACTGGACAGTGGGTGGCAGATAGAAAAAGAACAGAGTGGGGGTGAATTGGGGAATAAATAAATATAAGGCCATTCTAAAGACCAAAGATTGGTTCAGGGCAGAGAACGAGAAGTAAAAATCCTCAAAGAACTGAAATCCTCCCCCTTCCTTATATAAAATATACTGTATCCACAGAACTGAATACTTAGGATTTCAATCAAGTAGGATGGCACTTAATAAAACTGACTTCTGAGAATCCCTAAAGGGATAGAATAATTAATAGCTACTGTTAATTGTGATCAATTAACATGACAACAGAGAAAGATTTGTGACCAGGGGAAAAGAAGGAGCCATTGACTTCCTGTAACAGGACCCAGTGGTAGAGTAAATGAAGCTGTTTTCTAAGTAAAGTTGAGAATTGAACCTTTTGACCAAACAAACCCAAGGAAGTGATTGGGGTAAGGGAAAGAATGTGTCTGAATTAGGCAGTTGACCATGGATCACAAGCTTACTACTCATTTGGTTTATTCCTCAATGTCTTGCTCTCCTTGGTCAGTCCCCATAATGATCAGATACTCACAGGCTGGGGAGAAAATGGCTTTCTGAGAAGCTTGTTGAAGTCAGAAAGGCAGTGAGCCAGAAAACCCTGTGGAAAGGGTCTTTTCAACTCAAGGAACCATTGCTAATGAATGGCAGTAATAAAAAAGGAGCAGTTTCTGCTTGTCCCTGTTACTATAGTCCTTCACTTCCGGAGTCTACCCTGAGGAAAAATTATCTTGCTCAAACATCATTTAGATTCTGTCATTCTCCTACGGATCTACTGAGACCTGCAGTTGTTTGGGAATCAATTTAAATCCAGTGCCTCTGGGGTCTGTGTTTTAGTATCTCTCTTCCCCATCCTGTGATGCATGATGTTATCTTTTTAACATTTCTTCACCTGTTTTACGCTAGCCAAAGAAACCATGCCTGTAGCCTCTTACATCTACAGTGTCACCCACCTAATTCTCCACCTGGGAATGCCAGTCTCCTTCATCATTTTCAAATGAAATCCATACTAAAACCAATCTTCAACATATGTATACCCTCACCAGCTTAGAGACATATTTCATGTCCTTCTACTCATCATACCATTAGTAATTATGTTTTTCTTGCTGTGGTAGGGGAGGAAAAATTCTCCTGTACCATAGCTCTTCGGGTGTCTTGCTGGGCATAAGAATTAAACTGATATGAGGTAGATTATAAGAGAAGAACATACTTTTTTTTAAATTTTTATATGTATATGGAGGCCTTCACAAGAGAATGAAGCCCCAGAGAAGTGACCACAGCGGGAGGCTTTTACATCTTTTAGACAAAGAAATAATTAATTTGTGCAGAATTGACAAGATGGAGGGTTTGATGTTGGGGAAGGGGTAGTAAGTGGTGAAATAATTAGGAAGGTAAGGGTTAGTTTTCTAAGGTTTGTTTTATAGCTTTCTTGTTCCCCAATTCCCCATCTCTGGTGATAATAATGTCTTCTTTCCCCCTGCATGTAGGAAGGGCACTTGTCACGTGAGGGCTTAAAGACCTGTTGCAGGGAAAGCGGAGGTCAGAGTGACATTTCTGCTTCTGACATCTTCACAAACTCCTTCAGCTTAAGATATTCAATATGGCAGGGTGCCATATTTTGGAGTAAGGTGTCCGAAACCCCATCACTGTGCTTATGGCTAATTTCATGAGTATATAAGTTATAAGAATTGAAAGGGACCATAGCATTTTAAAAGGAGCTCCAAAGAAGATAATTGTACTTCCCAAAGTTGCATAGCCAGTTACTAGAAGAACCAAAAAGATAATAACCCAGATTACCAGCCTTGTACTTATTCCATCACAGGAATCATGATGGTGAAAATCAAGACACTTAAAGTGATGAAAAACATGGAAAAATGAATCAATGTATAACTTTCTGTCCAGTTTTTTCCAGCTGTATGATAATAAAATCAAAACTGCATTACTTTATATTGTGAATGCAGTATTACTGTTTTCTTCTTCACTTGTAGCTCTACTTGATAAATAATAAAGATCACTGACTGCAAGCAAAGGACAACTTCATTTTCTCTTTGTATATAGGATACCATAATTTCTTACAATTTGTTCCAACATCCCTTTATAATCCATATCAATCTTGACGTGCCAAGCCTTCATTTTATCATGCTCTTCTACACAGCCCACCCTGAAAATTCTCCTCCCATAAATTTCACATCTGTATCCTTTTCCTAAGTAATAAATGTATGCATATACATAATTTTTGCCTAAGAAAATTTAATCTTATGGAGTGATTCACCTGTGGAACTTGTTTTTAGAGCCTCAATGTGTAGCATTGAGGACATTTTTAAGATCTTCCTAAGTGCCCATCTGTCTTCTTTACCCTTGAAATTTTTTCCCCCTCTCCCCCCACCCTCTCTTTTATTTCTCTCACTCACCATTTTCTCCCTCCTCTCACTTTTTTTTTTTTAAACCAAGCTCTCTAATTTTTTTTGTTAGAATAAAAGCTTTGTCTCTCTTGGGCGATGTTATCAGCACTGCGGATGTATATTGGGCTGCTTCTATCCTAGCATCTCAAAATCTGATTCTGATTCTTCTGTTACAACCAACAGTGCGGGCTTTAAAAAAAATCAATTCCTAGGTTCCTTATCTGTTTTTCTGCTTCTGGGATAACTGAATCTTTCATAACTAATGGGGATATTGAATTCAGGGAGCCTTAAGGGGAAAATATATTGCAATTTGTATAAAAAACAAAAATGAGGATACAATTAGATGTAATAACTATAGCTTAATTTAGATCCCATTTTACATTAGTTTGACATCAATTGGTTAATATAGTTTTTCCATTAAAAACTAGTTTTCATGAAAACATAACAGTTTAATTTTGTTGCTGATGTGTGTTTGGTTTACAGACCTCTGAAGAAAAAATATCACTTGTTAATTTTAGATTCTCAATAGGTAGCAGGAGAATTAGAATGGTTATTCTAGGTCTCTGTATAATCTTAAAATGTTTCAGTATACATTAGATGTTGATTGGTGAACACATGGCAGTATCTGTGGCTGTCTGGACACCAATTAATAAGCAAATCTAAGCAGATCCTGAAGTTCTGAATTGATTGAGTCTTACTACCATGCTTTATGTTTGTATCACTAAATCAAATATACTTGTCTTTTCTAATAGTCTAATTTAAAACCTCCATTGTGACTTGTTTGCCAGATTCCACATTTCTCGAATGAATTCATATATTTTTTTCTTCAATACCCAGGAATATCATTAAGTCCCTATGACCTTGTCTACTGGCCTCTGTTCATTTCTGACTAACATTCAGATCCTTTTATTATCTAAGAGCATTAGTATTGTCCCCATGGTTCTTTGATCGTAAAATATTTAACAAGAATATTATAACTTGGACACATTTTGGGAAATCTTTTGAAATGGACACATATAGTGAATACCTTTCTGTATATTATGCTGTATCTCTTTAACATCAAGTCAATGTAGAATACCTCTGGAGGAGTTGATGCCCCATGTCACTCACTCAGCAGGACTTACACAGATGCTTAGAGCATATGTGGGAGGCACCTCTCTTGTTAGAGCAGATGTTTCACTTGACACATGACCATGCATGGTGGCACTAGAACTTTCACAAGAAGTAAACAAAATTCTTCTTTCTTTTCCAGATTCTTTGAATGTCATGTAACTGACCTTGCCAGTAGTGTACTAATGTAGCTAAAAGCCCCATACATACTTAGATCTAGGATAGAAGTGTTTATTGACTTTCTGTATTTGAAATCCAGTGTTAATATCTTAGTTTTAACTCTTGAAGTTTTGGCACCCTACAGATCAAGCCATCTGTTTAAAATCAGACTAAGTGGTAGGATTAAAAAATAATGTTTTTTGGGGATGTCTGATACAATGTTATCTGCGCTCTAGATGATTTCTGTGATTAATCTTTCAGTTCTCACATTAAAACATATTAAAGTTTGATCTACTCAAACACACATTTTTGAGCTTTTTAAAAGAAATCTGTAACTACAATGTTAATATGTAACGATTATTAAAAACTAATTTTTTGTAGAATTTATCAAAAATAACTAAACTACATTAGATGATATAAGTTATGTGATTTCAGTTATCTGTGTCTTATTTTTATTTGGAACTTCCAAGTTTTTATAGTGCTTTACCATACATTATTTTGCTCATTCCTCACAGTGATCCTATAAAATCGGCTCGAGCAGCTTTACTTTCCCTGATATACACAGGAAGCTAGCTTAAAACAGTTAGGTTTTAAGTGGCTTGTCCAAAACCACTTGAGTAGCAAATGCAATCTAAACCAGAAGCTGGTAGCAGCCACAGTTCTCTATTTAAATATTTTCGCATTCTGTTATTTAGACTTAATTCACTTCTTTCTCCACATAGTGGACAATGATCTTTGCAAAACCTTAACCAGATTCTATCACTCACTTGATGAAACCTTTGCAATGAGTTACTGTCTTACTCAAGATGTAATCGTACATCCCTAATATGACCTTCATGCTCCCCCATGGCCTGTGCTTTCTTCTTTCTACCTGTATCATAAGCTACTCCCATCCCCTTGTTCACCAGTCTCTAGGCACCCTTGGCTGCTCCTCTTTCTTCCTGTGTGTAACTCAAGACCTACCCATTTGCTAATCACTCCACCTATAGTCACCACAGAGGTCTCATTTTAAATATTAATTTCTCAGAAAAGCTTTCACTGACAGAACCCAACAAAATTAGTTCCTCTTGCTGTCATCTTTCAGCAAACCCTTAATTATCCACTGATAAATTTATCTGTGTGATAATTCATTTAGCACCTGCCCTCTTCACTGTGTGTTAGTTGGCTACTGTCAGGAACCATGTCTGTTTGACTCCTTGCTGTTCTCCTGCTCTGGTCTAGTGTCTGGTACGTAGTAGCTGCTCAGTAAACATTTGTGGTCTGAGTGAAATGAATAAATCCATGTGGATATGTACATAGCTCTCTTTCCAAGCTCTTTTTTTTAATTTATAGGAATATATAGGTTTTTCTCCATTTCCTGGGAACATGCAGATAAAGATGGCTTTTTGATACTTGAAACAATTTGAGCAAGTCTTAGAAAATTATCAGGAAAGACATTTAAGAAAATGAAATGGATTACCCAGGGAAATTGTGGAGTTTACTTCCCAGAGGTTTAATCAGAGGATAGTAATTAAGTTTGAGAAAGTTTAAGGTCTGTGTTAAGGCTCTGACATAGAGGCAAGGTCATTGGGTAGAATAAAGACTTGGACATAATATACCTTTTTTGTTTGTTTGTGTGTTTGATTCTTTGTCAAGGGCCCAACTCTTTTCTTGTGCCCACATAGGAAAAGGACTTGGAAACTTGACTCTCATTCAGATTTCTTTTCCTCTACTGTGATGTACAGTCAGCTCCATTATAATGCAACCTCTGCATTCCTAAAAATCACTGCACAGGGTTTGTGGGAAAAATGGAAGTAAGAGCATGAGACTCAGAAACTTTATCAGTAACACATTAAAAAAATCCAGGAGCCTAATAAAAATGACAGCTAAGTTTTACTTGTGTTAAGTGGTTAAGAAATACATGAATAACACAATAAATATGGCACTCCTCCTTGAGAAAGACAGTCAGTTGGCTTGTGGAAGGGATCACTGAAAGGGCTGCAGCTTCTGAGTTATTGCCAAATGGTGGAAGGAAGGCTGCCTGAAATCAGAGGGCACTTTGTGCCACCAGATGTAGGTAGGGTGGTTCTTAACAGACACGGTAACTGAGGGCATCGGCCCATCCATCTTAAATGGGTGTGATTTGTGTACTTCTATGCTACATTCAGCAGGGTGCAGTTTTCTGTGTTTACTTCATTTTTCCCGTAAATGAAATCAGGCATAAGCAAGTGTGAGATTTAGGTCATGCTCAAATTGGCCCCTAACACAGTCATTGCCTTAAAACAAATTTACGCTCTTAAAATAAGTGTTAGGAGTCTAGTCCAGATGGGGATGCAGGAAGATCCTAAACTCACTTCCTCCAACAGACACACTAAATCTACAGTTACATATGGAAGACTTCTCTCTGAAAACTTGCTGCACATCTTTCTGACATCAGATGAGAAAAGGACTGCCTTCAGGAGGGTCGGAGAACTGGAGACGTGGTCTCACCACAGACCCACTGCCAGCTCAGCAACCCACAGTTGGGAGGGATTTCAAAAACCCAGAGCTTCTCCTTGAGGACTGAAGGGTTTATAGACCATATCAGTCACCATAACCCTTGAGACCAATATTTGAGAGATGAGCCACCAAGACATCTGGTTTGAAGGTTCCCAGGTCTTGTGTCCATGAGGCGCAAAGGGCTGTAGCGAAATGAGAAACAGCTCTTAAAAGGCTCAAGCACAGACTTGCTGCAGGGCCCAGCTCAGAAGTAGCAGTTTGGAGGGATGCTCGGCTGGCTCCGTGGGTTAAGCCTCTGCCTTCAGCTCAGGTCATGATCTCAGGGTCCTGGGATTGAGCCCCACATTGGGCTCCCTGCTCAGCGGAGAGCCTGCTTCCCCCTCTCTCTCTGCCTGCCTCTCTGCCTACTTGTAATCTCTCTCTATCTGTCAAATAAATAAACAAAATCTTAAAAAAAAAAAAGAAGTAGTAGTTTGGAAAAGCACACAGAGTATATGTGAAGAAGATTCATTTGCTAATCTTAAGCACCCATTGGAGGGAGAGGTGTGTTTTGGCATTCCTTCCAGGATAGAAGTGCTGGCCGATGCCATCCATCCTCGTGCTCTGTCTCTGCCTCACTAAAGCCTCGGCTACCATCTTTTTATTTTTTTCCTTCAGAAAGTGCCATCTTCATGCCCTCTCTCTGCCAGGCTCCACTGGCATTATTTCCCAGAAGGGAGATTTTACATACATCCAGTACCCTGGTTTGTTTACATCTGATACCCCAGTTTTTTGTGGCTGCCAGCAGGGGATCCTCAGAGCTCATAGATCTCGAGGCCAAAGTGGCTTGTGTTCCTGGATATTGTAGCAAACTATTGAAAAGGCCGTTCTTGACAGACTGCTGTCACCAGGCAGTGTACGGATAGCAGACTGAAAACACCACCTCACTTTAAGTGTAGGTATTTTGCATGTCCAGGAACTTTGGTCTAAGGGACAATGTCCTGGTCTGCCACACTCCTAGAGGCCAATTAGACTGCTCTCAGGGGGCACCTGGGTGGCTCAGTTGGTTAAGCATCTGCTTTCAGATTGGGTCATGATCCTAGGGTCCTGAGATCAAGCCCCATCTTGGGCTTCCTGTTCAATGAGGAACATTGCTTCTCCTTCTCCCTCTGCCACTCCCAAACCCTCGCTTGTGTACTCCATCCCTCTCTCTCTCAAATAAATAAATAAAATCTTTAAAAAAAAAATGAAGTGCTCTCAGGGCTTAAGTCACCAGTCTGGATGATGTGCCCAAGGGAGGGGGATGCTTAGGGTTAGAAAAGAATAAAATTGGGACCAGAATACTGGGAAATGTTAACTGGTAGAGACTGGAAATAGGAAGAGGAACCAGGCAATGAAGCTGGAAACAGGCCAAAAAGAATTCATGATCTTGCATCCAAAAGAATAAAATACTTGGGAATAAATTTAACCAAGGAGGTAGAAGACCTGGATATCAAAAACTACAAGGCATTAATGAAAGAAATTGAAGAAGACACAATTAAATGGATAGATATTCCATACTAATGGATTGGAAGAATTAATACTGTTAAAATGTCCATCCTACCCAAAGCAATATATAGATTCAGTGCAATCCCTATCAAAATTCCATTGACATTTTTCCACACAAATAGAAAAAAGTCCTAAAATGGGTATGGAATCACAAAAGATCTCTAAAAGCCAAAGCAATCTTGAGAAAGAAGAAGAAAGATGGAGGCATCATGCTCCCTGACTTCAGACTATATTACAAAGCTGTCATAATCAAAATGCCATATGTTTTTTATTGGCATAAAAAACAAACACAGAAATCAATTGAACAGGATAAAGACCGAGAAATAGACCCACTATTAATATAGTCAATTAATTTATGACAAAGGAGACAAGAATACACAATATGGAAAGGACAATCTCTTCAATAAATGGTGTTGGAAACACTGTACAACCACATGCAAAAGAATGAAACGAGACTACTATCTTATACCATACACAAAAATTATCTCAAAAGGGATTAAAGCCTTTGATGTAAGACCTGAGACCATAAAACCTCTAGAAGGAAAACTGGGCAGTAAGATACTTGACATTGGTCTTGGTGGTAATTTTTTGGATCTGACTCCAAAAACAAAAGTAAACAAGTGAGATCCAAGTGAAATCAGCTTCTGCATAGCAAAGGAAATCATCAAACAAAATGAAACAAAGTGAATCATCAACAACTAAATGAAAAGGCCAGGCATTGAATGTGAGAACAATGCATCCTGATGGGATATACGATTAACAAATTTACAGATCATGTTTCCAATCAGAGGTTAATATTCAAAATATATACAGAACTACAGTACAATAACCAAAAAACAAAAACAAAAAGCAAAGCAATCTGATTTAAAAATTGGCAGAAGATCTGAATAGACATTTTTCCAAAGGAAACATTCATGTGGCCAACAGATGCATGAAAAAATGTTCAATATGACCGATCATCAGGGAAATGAAAATCAAAACCACAAAGAAGTATCACTTCATACCTGTTAGAGTGACTGTTATAAAAAAAAATGAAAAAAAAACAAAGAAAGAAATAACAAGTGTTGGTGAGGATATCAAGAAAAGCAAACCCTTGTACACAGTTGGTAGGGATGTGAATTGGTGTAGTTACTATGGAAAACTGTATGGAAGGTCCCCAATAAAAATAGAAGTATCACATTATCCAGCAATCCATCTTCTGGGTATTTATCTGAAGAAAATGAAAACATTGCTTCAAAAACATATATAGGCACCCCATGTTTATTGCAGCATTATTTGTAATAGCCAAGATATGGAAACAACGTAAGTGTCCAGGATGGATGAATAGAGAAGATGTGGTAGGCGCGCGCGCGCGCACACACACACACACACACACACACACACACACACACACACACCCTCATATAAAGTGGAATACTACTCAGCCACATAAAATAATGGATCCTTGCCATTTGCAACAACATGTATAGTCCTTGAGGGCACTAAGCTAAGTAAAATAAGTCAGGCACAGGAAGACAAATGCCGTATGCTCTCACTTATATATGGAATGGAAACAAACAAACAAACAACAGCAACAACAAAAACCAAACTCAGAGATTCAGAGAACAGATTGGTGGTTGTCAGAGGTTGAGAAGCAGTGGAGGGTGAGTAAAGAGGTGAAGGGGGTCAAAAAGTACAAACTTACAGTCAGAAAATAAGTCATGAGAGTATAATGTACAGCATGGTGACTATAGTTAATAATACTGTATTGTATATTTTAACATTGCTAAGAGAGTAAGTCTTAGATGGTCTCATCACAAGAGAATTAGAAAAACTTTCTAATTATGTATTATGATAGATGATAACTAGGCTTCCTGTGATTATATTTACATTTGTGTATACAAACATTTTATCATTATGTTGTACACTGAAACTAATATGTTATATGTCAAATATAAAAATAAATAAAGGACAGAAAGATTACAAAATAAATGTTAGAGCAGAACTGACTATCCTAAGAAGAAAATAAGATGGAGGTTGGGGGTGGGACTTAGGGTCAGAAAAATTTGGTTCTGTTCCCAGAGCTGTCATTTCTAACAGTGAAACCCTGAGCAAGTGCTTTCCCTCTCTTTATGCCATTTATTGTGTCTTTAAATGAAGTTGGTAACAACCAACGTTGCCACATTGTCCTGAGGGTTAGATGAAACAATGAAGGTGGAAATATTCCATGAACAGTAAAGTGCTTTCCAACTCAAGATTTTTCACATAAAACTTACTTCAGAGGTAGAGCTATCAACTAAAGAAGAACAAAGGGTTGGAAGTTCACCCACTTGGAGCCAGTTTTTGTTGAGAAAACTGTGCAAACCCTCCTTTTGAAGGAGAGTGAAGGCCATGACTCTCAAAGGAAGGGGTGCTTTATGCCTGGTGAAGTGTCCTGTGAACACGTGTCTCATATCACATTCACTCAACCCAGGGGCCAGTGTTTTTGTTCCTGGTGTAGCAGTTTGTGCACAATGGTAGGAGAAGCCAATGAGGAAAAGTGGAAAAGGTGAACTTGCTCAGTGAAACTGGGAGAAATACAAATGTGGTCCCCAGTGAGTTTAGAAAAACACTCTCAGAGCTTTCTTAAGATGGCTTCTTAAAGCCAACCCAGCCCAGAGATTCAATGGAAAGAGATGTCACAGAAATTTGGCCTCATCATGTCCACAACCCAGATTTCTGTGACATCGTTTTTTACTTACTGCTCTTTAGTACCCAGCACCACCATATAAATAACACTCAACTCATTTGCATCTCTTGCTCCCTTTCACTTCCCATGCTGTAAAAGATGTAGAGCAAACCCGTGGGGAAAAAAAATTAAAATTACTTTGGGGACAAATCAGTCTATATCTAGGATATAGCTATTACCAAAAAAAAAAAAATCTGGCCAATCCATTTATACATTCTTTTGTTACTTTTATCCATGTTTTACAATATGAGTAAAAAAAATTTTTTCCCTACATTTGGAAAGTAGATATGGCTTATTGTCAAGCTTTGATGGTTTAATTGAAGTACACACCATTTAAAGGGAATGTATTTTAGTAAACAACTTTTGCCTCATTAGTCTTTGAATTCCCTGGAACTTTCTCTGTGTTGTAAGGGTATTATTTTATTTGTATTTGAAAAGGCATTAACAAATTGAACAGAAAAGTTTATTCATATGGAAAATGTATTCCCTTATTAGATTTTGGGGAATTCTTCAATATGACAGTGAGTGAATCTATGTGACATTCTTCATTTGTGAAGGAAAAGTAGATGCTATCTTCTCTGCAAAACTTCACCTTTTTCATATGTTGTGCTTTTTAACTATTTAACTATTTGCTTGTTTTGGGAATCAAAACACAGTCTTCCAAATGCTATAATAAAGGTTACTTACCCATGTTCCTTCTGGTCCAATGCGTTTATACAGAGATGGCTGATGATTGTGTGTAATAACGGAGTAGATTTTATTTTTATCTTTTTTTTTTATTATTATTTGCCCAAGGAGTACAGGTCTGTGAATCATCAGGCTTACATCTTTCACAGCATTCACCAAAGCACAAACCCTCCCCAATGTCCATAACCCATCCACCCGATTCCTCAAAAAGTTGAAAATGGAGCTACCCTACGACCCAGCAATCGCACTACTGGGTATTTATCCTAAAGACACAAAGGTAGTGATCCTCAGGGGCATGTGCACCCGAATGTTTATAGCAGCAATGTCCACAATAGCCAAACTATGGAAAGAACCTAGATGTCCACTAACAGATGAATGGATAAAGAAGATGTGGTATATATTTTTATCTTTTTATTGTGGTAAAATAATATGTAATAAAATCTAAATAATGAAACAATTAAAAATTAAATAATAAAATAAATACTAAAATATATGGGATATAAAATTTGCTATTCTATTTCTACAAACATTTGACTTTGGTTAACATGTTTCTCCTTCAAAACCATGTTTTTCTTCTTTTCCAAAGCTACTGAAACATGACAGAATAAAGATTCGAATTTTATTTTTCATCTTCTGAATCTGATAGAAGTAACTGATTGTGCAGGGGTGAAAAATGGACCACCAAAGAGTTTGGGACAGAGGCTACAGGCCTGACTTAGCTAAAGATCAGCTCCAGAATCAACAAGCAAATATACTTCTAGTATGTTAAATACAAACAATGAATCTTGGATCACTGAAAAAATAAAATAAAAAATAATAAACCTTAGAAAAAGGAAAGCAAAAAAAATACATAAACACATTAGACATAGTCTTAATCTCAAACAGATGTTTATGTAGGTGAAGAATCATAATACATGCACATGAAAAATAATAATAGAAGAAAGTAAGTAAGAGTTTATAGGGTAGTAAAGAGCATAGGTTCTGTGGAAATCAAGGAAGGGAGAGAACAATGAAATGAGGTAGGGAAGTTCTAGAGAGATGGCTCAAAGCCAAATCTAGAAGCATCTCTAGTCTTTAAGTAGATCTCAGAGAGCTTATTAAGCAGGAGGAAGATCATGGTCAAGAGTGCATAGGCAGGGGAATACATAAGTATTTTTAGAGGGTCTTGATTTATTTCCAAATTATGGTCTACTGTTTCCTTCATAATCCTCAGGAGAACTTTACCCCCATGAGTTAGAGGTAGAGAAAATCTATCTCACCTATCACTTCCAGTGAATATGCCCCATGCAGCGGATAGCATATCATCCTGGGTAATTCATGGTTCAGGGTCATCATGCCGTCTGCAGTCTTTTCTTCCCTTCTTCCCATTTAAGAATGTGGGTGGATCCCTTCTAGTCAGGTATTGAGTTGTTCTTTGGTTTTCATCACAGAATATCTATTCTGTATGCAAAGTGCTTACATGAGTAGCAACCATAACCATAATAGCATGACATGCTAAAACAAAAAGTAGCAGTAGCAACAAAACAACAAAAAGACATTAGCATGGGTGAGTCAGTAATGTCAGGAGGATTTGAGTTTGCATGCTTTTGACTGGTTCCAGGAATGAGTTTTTGCTGAACCATATATTCTGAGTCATCCAGTCCTTCTTTATACACTGATTCCCATTTATGAATGAGCTGGTTTTGTGCAATAATAAGTACAGTGGGTGGTTTAGCCTATTTTTATCTGTGAAAATCTAACTGGACAAATAAAGTATTTTACCTTATACTCATCAGCTCCATGGCCTAACTAAGTTG
Source organism: Ailurus styani (assembly GCA_002007465.1). Lineage (NCBI taxonomy): Eukaryota > Metazoa > Chordata > Mammalia > Carnivora > Ailuridae > Ailurus > Ailurus styani. The sequence goes on along the minus strand of LNAC01000635.1, from coordinate 257,015 downwards.
AAATTACAGGTCCTTGTACAAAAATCACTTATGTTCTTTTAAAAGCATAGACTAGTGATTGAAGAGATGAAATAATTCTGAATAGGCACTAATGATCTTACTCATCATTACTAGAATTATAATACATTTCGTAGTATTACTGGGTCATAGATCTTCATATCTGCATAAGAAGCCACCTGGTTTAGTGAAAATTATTCAAGCATTAGAGAAACATCAGACAGGATTGAAAACTGTTACCTTCTGGTTTTAATGACAAATTACTAAGATGCCTCTGATCATTGGTTTTCTTATCTGTAATAAGAGGTTAATAATAGAACCTACTTCATGGGGTTATAATGAGGATGATGTTAATTTATATATAAAGTCCAACTTAGCTTTTAGTACCTGACAGCTATTACTGTTTTTTTCTCATAGTAATTAAGAAACACCTCCTTAAAAATCATTCCCTTTGTGTCTTTTATAGCATGAGAAGCTGATGCATGAATTGGAAGAGGAGAGACACTTACGTCTTCAGAGTGAGAAGCGGTTGCAGGAGGTGACACTGGAGTCTGAACGCAACAGAATTCAGATGCGTGGCCTTCAACAGCAGTTCTGCAGGTATTGTTCTGAAATGAGCTTCTTGATTCAGGAGGGCCATCTCCTCCTGCACCAAAAGCCCCGTGCTTGAGTTTCCATTGTGAAAATGTCTGTTGAATTTGAGGAGCTAATTTACCTACAGCTTAGACCTTCTCCTCTGGCTATGCCATCATATGGCATTTGGGCCAATTTGTTGAAACTTGCTATTTGCACCTTGCATAGTCTTGGCTTTATTGGATCTCGTTGTCTTTTCTTCCTTGATGGGTTTCCAAGGGATTTTTCCAGGATGATGTGATGGCTGTGTGGCTTATAAGAATGTCCTGTGAAAGGCCAGCCAGGAGGATGAAATTTTACTAGTCATCATAATTCTATTTTAAGGAATACAGAGAATGTGAATCTAATCATTCAGTAAGCTCTTAGTCAATACTTAAAGGAAACCTTTACCAACAGTTAAAAAAAAAATCAAAATCAATGAGTTTCATTCCTTTAAAAATACCTAACTTGAATTTGAAATTAGCATTCCGAAAAGTAGCTCTTAGATTTAATTCCCACACAATCAGAATCTTTCAGCTTCCAGTTAGAGTTACTGTGGGGCCAGGTGAAGGTTCAACCTATTATTTAAAATCTATTCAGTTCCATGGAAAAAAACACAAACTTGGGCTATTCCAGTCCTGGGACCAGATATGGAAATTCTCTGAAGGATGATTTACTTTCATTTCTCTATTTCACTTCACCACTTCCCAAATCAGGAAATTAATTTTAGGAGGTTTTGTTTGTTTGTTTTTTCTTCCTCATGAGGTTGTCTCAGGCTGAATCAAGTTTAAGAAGTTGCCCTAAAATTTTTCTGAACAATCTATGTGGATCTTGACTTTAATTTACTGTTGGGATTTGGATGTGATCAATGATGGATAATATGGCTTCCTCATTATGAACCTTTTATAATGATAGCTTAAGTTTTGGATGTGTCATAGGAAGAAACCAAAATTGAGTCTCTAGATGACTTATCTCATTGTGACTAATACCATCAATGCTTATGACTTTGGTTTAGAGGCTTCTTGAAGGAACAGAGTAGAAAGAATGAATGACCCCCTGTGTTCAGAGTCATAATTTAACACTCTGTTCCACTCTCTGAGCCTATGATAATACACAGGTGCTGTAGAAATGCACCAACCAATGCAGGTCCCACCCCTCCCAGGCTATTACTTATACAACCTTATGCTCAATTTTTCATTTGGTTTTTTGGTAACTCTCACTTTATGTCTCCCAACTTGAAATAATAGGACCCCCCCCCCACTTTTGAAGCAGCTCTAAAACAAGAACTGCTTTGTAATACTTGCCATTTTAATGATATAGGAAAAGAGAAGGTAGATTGCCCTACCCTTGTGCTATCTAATTGAGATGTCTCTGTATTCAAGCTATTGATTTAATGGGTGTGAGACACATGGCACAGTAAATTATTGTCATGTGATTCCAGGTCATCTTCTGTAAATCAAATGACACCCATACAGAGTTGAGTTGTACAAGAGCCAAGGCTGCATTCTAGACTGAACGAGAAGATAATTATATGTAGAACGAATAGTGGTTGATTTTATATACTGCATTTCCCCTGCTATAATCAGTTTCCTTATGTAAAGCTTCATTGGAACTGAAGAGTTCAAGTCCGGTTATAGCCAGACAACAAAAGTAAATCAGCAAAGGTGGAAGAAAAAGCATATATCATAGATAAGATAATTACACAAAGGGAGAGAGGGAAATAAACCAGTAGAGTCTCTTAATGAAAGAGAACAAACAGGGTTGATGGAGGGAAGAGGTGGGGATGGGCTAGATGGGTGATTGATGGGTATTACGGAGGGCACTTTTTGTGATAAGCACTGGGTATTGTATGTAAGTGATGAATTTCTGAATTCTACTCCAAAAACCAGTATTAATCTGTATGTTAACTAAGTAAAATTTTTTTAAAAAGACAAAACAAATGATCAAAGGGGGGAAAAGAAAAAGAGAGAGACACAAACCAAGAAACAGACTCTTAACTATAGAGAACAAACTGATGGTTACCAGAGGGGAGTTAGGTCAGGGGATCGGTGAAATAGATGATGGGGATTAAGGAGGGCAGGCACTTGTGATGAGCACCAGGTGATGTATGGAAATGTGGAATCACTGTATTGTACACCTGAGACTAATATGACACTGGATGCTAACTGCAATTTAAATAAAAACTTTTAAAAAGATAATTACACAATAGTTTAAGTAGGTCCAGTACACCATTTTTGATGACCTTTTGCATTTTAAGCTTTGGTTTATAAGATACTTCTAGTTCTGTTTATTTCAACAATCCTGTTACTATAATTTAAGTCTTTGTAAAATTCTCCTTATTATAGAACGTGTGTATAGCTCATCATCCTTGGACATGGTCCACCTCTAAATGCTCACATAAATAATTTCCATATTCCATATAATTGTATTGAATTTAAAACTTTTACATTCATAATTTTCTCCTTTTCCCTGGGTCAATGAGTTCATCTTGTACGTGATGCTCCCTGAGATGTAGGCTCACTTTGAGTATTGTTTATGGAATGAGTTTCCTTTGAAAAATAATGCTAGCAACCCACCTTTTCAAAGGATGTGAAGTGGATTAAAATAAAAGGTAGCTTTACAATACAACTAATAAAATGAAAAATAGAAAATAAAAGCCACCAAACGGTAGTGTGGCAAATAATCATACTTACATGGCCTGTCGTGTTTTCTGAGAGGGAGCATGTGACTTACTTCTAAGATTCCTGGCAGATAAGATTAAAAGGAATGTACAAGAGCCTATGTAATTGTTATCTCCTAGACAAAGGCTACTACTCCTCAGGGAGAGGAACATTGTCTCTGGTAACAAACTCATGTCCATCGGGCCCTTCAGAGATGGCGCCAGAGGATATAATAGACAGTCATCCAAAATGGTGCAGATTAGGATTAATTCATAGAAGTATTGCTACTTCTACAAGGTCCCTTACATCTACAAAGTTAAGGGATTTCTGAATGTCACAGTACATGACATTGGAATGCTGGTTTCATGTCTAAATGATAATGAGTAAATAGAACGCTAGGGCTTACGGTTCTCAAGTCAGTCATTATACAGCTAGTTCACGAGAGCCTCTAGATAGACACGTATTGCATCTTTCTGGTGCTGGTCTGTTGAACCTAGAGCACAGAAGCATAAGATGCTGAGGCACGGGCAGAGCTTCGAGAAGTATTTTCCTGGTGTAGTTGGTGTTGTCTCCATGCAGGCACCTAAGTGGGAGTGAAGGAGATTCTGGAGTCTCAGATCCAGGGATGAGGTGAGGCTTTGGATGGGAAAGCAGATAACGAAGTTAGAAGTGGGAACAATTATGTGTACGTGCAAAGTAGAGTTCACGTGTCAGAATGAGTGCTGCAAGGGAAATTAGTCCAAGGCTTGATTTTATGCAGTTTCGGTGAGGTGATATGCCTGGTGGCTTAAGGGCACCAGGCAAACCTGAACATTGTGATTGTCTGTGGTGAGGAGTAAGGGGATCACTTAGGTGACAAAAATCTATAAAAACGTTTGGATGAATAGTTCTCTTTTATCTCACTACCAAACCTTCCTTTATAATCCCCCCTTCCCTCTTGAGCTCTGATCAGGGTGTAATGATCAGCAGTGGTCCAAAATTTGGGCAAAACAAGGGGGGGGTGACCAGAAGTTACATGATCAGCTCTAAGCTCATAAATCAGAAGTTGCCTGTACTGAAGGTGATTCAGGTGGCCGTAACAAGCCTGATTCAGACCATTTACAACCTTTCATGTAAATATAGAGAAGAGAAAAGATACTTCCAAATTAAGCCTTCCCCGTACACGAAGGAGCATTTCAATAGGGTGGTACTGAGAGGCAGGCCGAAGTATCATTAGGGTTTCTTTGTCTTGATAATTTGTTGATATAAACCAAAGTTGCTTTCCAGATGTCATAATGATTGTTTAACCTGTTGTCTGAGTGGTATACATGGCTGGGCATAGTTTATGTGGGAATAGCTTTGTGCCCCACCCTTCTATAATTCTGTCTCTACCTTTAACTATTCATTTGAACTATGCATGTCTAGCCCGCCAAGGTTAGTGATGTGAGTGTGGCTATGTCAGTGCCTTCCCTCCTATCTAACGATTAGTGTTAGCACCCCCAATGTCATTACCTTGAGTAAATGAGGTTGTTTATGCATCATCAGTTGGATTCATAGACAGGTAGTTCAGGAACAGTCTCTCCAACCAGGTGGGCTCTGTTGGTGTAGAATAACAATGATTAAGAAGAAGGGCACCTGGGTGGATCAGTTGGTTAAGAGTCTGCCATCAGCTCAGGTCAAGGTCTCAGGGTCTGTGATCAAGTCCTGCATTGGGCTCCTTGCTCAGCAGGGAGCCTGATTCTCCCTCTGATTCTCCCCCTGCTTATGCTCTCTCTTTCTGCCAAATAAATAAATAAATTCTTAAAGAAAACAATGATTAAGAATAACCAGATTTCGGGCGCCTGGGTGGCTCAGTGGGTTAAAGCCTCTGCTTTCGGCCCAGGTCATGATCTCAGGGTCCTGGGATCGAGGCCCGCATCGGGCTCTCTGCTCGGCAGGGAGCCTGCTTCCCCCTCTCTCTCTCTGCCTGCCTCTCTGCCTCCTTGTGATCTCTCTCCCGCTGTGAAATAAATAAATAAAATCTTTAAAAAAAAAAAAAAAGAATAACCAGATTTGTGAAGAAATAAGCAATACAGACTACTGATTTAATGCAAATCATGCATGATTTGCACCTGCATTTGAGTTGGTTCCTTTGAAAACAATCCAGTCAATGTGTAGATTGCCAAAAGCTGTTGTTCTTATCAAACATTTTTATTATGTGTACAGTAAGATAGAACACAGTATGTGCTCTCAAAAAAATGTGGACCCCAGATAGAGAAGACTTACGTATATATATGAACCAAAAAAACCTACATTTATAGCTTAGCTGTAAATAAAGGGAAATTTTGTCCAAATTCAGTACAGTCGGCCTTCATATTTGTAAATGGCATCTTATCACACAAAGGCATGAATCAAGCCAGATGAAATTAACAGTAATTGTATAGTGCTTCTAGCAATAATACACGTTTATCAAATGACAGCTCTATGCTACAGTATGTTTGAAGCTTTAAATTAGAAGCAACCCAATAGACTCACCACCCAGAAGGCATATTTTATAAACTATCTACTTACTGTTAGAGAACCGTATCACACCCAAAGCATCATCAGAAATCAATTAGTATTTCTCTGCATCCTTGAAATGTTCCCTGTGTGTGTGTGTGTGTGTGTGTGTTTTACACCATGCAGTGTAAATTTAAATAGAGGAAACAAGTAAGCTTTGTCACCCATAATAAACCAGGATAGTTAAAAATCACCCAAATGGGAGTCCAAGTTTCCCTCTCTACCTCCAGGATTTCTCTGCACCTGTTCTGACTTTCTCTCCCTGCTCAGTTATCTGCTGCCTTGAAACTATTTCTTTGCTTACTGTAACTGGGATTTCTCCTATCACAGTTGATTGCTATGCCTAAGTGCAGTCGGCTGCATGCTGAACTTCAAGGAGACGTAAGTGGAGATGGTTTTACAGCTTAACTCGTTCACTGGTTGCTGTTCACATTATCAGCTCTCAGAGACTTTATGGAAGCCTAGGGTTCATTTTCTGCTTCCCATTTGAAAGCTGTAGGCACCTGGCATAGAAGTGTGTGTTGAAGAGGATAATATGCCCTTAAATGTTCTACCCACGTATTCCCTTCTGCCTCTGTGTCTGTTGGGTACATTAGAAGAACATTTTCTCTACATCTTTAGGAGGAGTAAAACATAACAAGATGAGAAAAGCTGTCAATTGACCTTTGGACAATCAATAGCACAGAGCTCTTCTGCTCCCCTTCTGCATCTGTTCCCATCTCAGACCTTCGTCAACTTTAACCTCTTCCAGGGGCTGGCTCTCCTGAGTGCCTTGTTCCTCCTGGTAAATATAGAGGGCAATTTTCTATTGATTTAGGAGTTGCTTATTTCTACAGTATCAGCAATATTTATAGCTGAGACTTTTCATAAAAATGGAAGCCTCTCATCTCCTTTGAGAAAACCCAGCAGAATCTTAAAATGGCAAAACAACATTGGTGAAATGATAAATTTTCTTCAAATCACACAGAAGGAAAAAAAGATTTTAAATAGCATCTTTTAAAATGCCTGGTTCACATAATATGGATCATGTTTTGATGTCAGAAGTTTATATCTTAGTGATCTAGCGTGTAAGCTCTTGCTTAAGCAAAGCAGAGGGAGGCTAAAACCAACTGTAAGCGAAAAAAAAAAAAAGGATGCCATTTCCAGCTCTTTGAGCAACTGATCACTTAATGCTGAACATTGCTTAGTTCCTTTGTATTTCTGTTTCTGCCTAAGACATGATGATGTTGTTGTAAGTTTCCTAAATTCTTAACGGAGCTACATGTTGTTGAGTAGTAAACCTAGAAGTTACATTTCCATTATTTATCCCTGGTAAAGAAAACTGTATTAACACAGAGTATAGTTCAAATTCTATTTCAAGGAGCACCATCCTATTTAACGGGGCTTCCTAGAACCTGGTTCTAGCTCCACTTCTAACTAGCTTAATAATTTCAGTTAAGTAATTTGACCTTTTTAGATCTCAGTTTGCTCAATGGTAGCATAAAGGAGTAGAATTCCTTATAGTTTTATAATGCTTCTTACGTTTTTTTAAAAGGCAGTGTATTTAAACTCAAGTGCATTACTTGAGTGAAGTTATAATTAAACTGTTGTAACCTGGCTTTCTTGAAGTTTCTAACAACCAGGGTTTCACGTTTGGGATGTGGAAGAACGGTCTTACGCTCCACGCTGTCTGTGATCACGGTGAAGCTCTGTGGGGTTGGGCTTTCGCCATGTCTATTTTGGTTACTTGACTCTGGAGAAGTTGAGATTAGAAAAGTGCCAAGCTTAGATGAAATATTTCTGTTGAGGACAGTCAAAATTGAATACCGAGGAACTTGACTGGCAAAGGGAAGCTACGATCCTCTGCAGCGAACATAACCGTTATTGCTCTTGGCTCTGATGTTGTCTGCTTTAGGATTTATTTGAACTAGTTTGGGAAGAAGCATGAACAGAGAGAACTTTATGACATTCAGAATTGTTTTCACTTTTAAACAATTTCTCTGAAGAAACAGCCATCAGTAAAAGCAAAAAACAACAATACAATACAAAACAAAACAAAAACAGTGATTTACTGTCCTTCTAAACATTTTTTTTAAATTACCCATTATACTCTTATTGTGTTTCTATCCCCACCGCAAAATACTTTTTTCTTTTAAGAAAATAAATACAGGATATAGAGTCCATTTTATTTTAAAATTGGAAACTAAATTCATTTTATTCTTAATAATAAATACCTTTTTGGTCAGATTGCAGAAAATCCACTTTTTAGGTGTACAGTTTGTTCAGTTTTGACAAGCATATGCCATCATGTAACCAAGTCAAAATATAGACTATTTTCCTGCCCCTGAAAAGTTCCCTGATTTCCCTTTGTTGTCAGTTCTAACTCCATATCCTAAGTCCCTGGAAACAACTGATCTGATTTCTCTGCCTATAGTTTTGCCTTTTCCAGAAAATCATGTAATTTTGTAGTTAGAAAGTATTTCACTTTTTGTGTCTGATTTCTTTCCCTCAGTGTGTCTTTTGATAGGCATTCTTGCTGTTGCATGTGTCAGTAGTTCATTCCCTTTTGTTGCTCAATAATATTCCATTGTATAAAAGTAACTGTTTATTCATTCAGCTCCTCATGGGTTTCTTCCAGTTTGGGGTGAGCCTAAAGTTGCTCTAAACTTGTGACTTTCATGCTCTGGTTTCAGTGTTTTCATCTCTCCTGGGTAGATAACCAGGAATGGGATTACAGAGTCATGTAGGAATTATACGTTTAACTTTATAAAAAAATTGCCACATTTTCAAAGTAGCTGCACCATTTTGCATTCTCACTAGCAATGTATAGGAATTATTCCATGTTAATAAATGCTTCTTGAAGTCAAAACACAGATATAGTAAACCTCACACACAATAAATAACTGGCTTAATGAATTATTCTAAAGTGAACACTCTTGTAACCAACATCAGAAAGAAACTCTTCCTGCTACCCAGAATGCCCCTGGGGGCCTCTTCCCATTCTTGACCTTCATCTTCGCCCAGTAAGTAACTAATATCCTGCCTTTATAGCAATAACCTCCTGTATTTTTAATAGTGTTATCACTTAATGTATATTCCCAGACATTATAGTTTAGTCTTAGCTATTTGTTATAAAACTAGTTATGTATTTTAGGTTTCTTTTAATAAATAGGTTACCTTCTGTCACTTGCTTTTCTTTCAAATACCTATTGAAAAACCTAGAGCATTTGACCTACAGAATTTCTCAGTTTAAATTTGTTGTTTGCTATTCTTGGGGCAGTTTAACATGCTTCTGTGTTCTCCTTATTTTCTGTAAATTGGCGTCTGTTTCCATACTGCTCTTAATAATGATCTAAATAAGATCAAGGTTGTTGTTGCCTAAGAGGTGAAGAACTGTTCTCATATCTCCATACATTTCCTATACCACAACCAATAACCTTTGTCATAATATGCATTCAATAAATATTTGTTGGTTGAATGAATGAATGAATGAATGAATGACTATGAGAATGAATGAATATCTTCACTGAAACAGAAAGGTGCAGCCAGCATTGTTCTATGAAACATTTGGGTTAAACATGGAAGAATTTTAAAGACAGTGTGTTTATGATAGAAATTTGCTTCCAAGAGAGGTTGTAGAGTGGCCATTCCTGTGAATCTTTTAAAATTTTGATAATAGTCATCATTCTTAGAGTTATAAACCATGATGGCCTGGGAGGGTGAAGACCCAATTTTCCATTCCCAGGCTTCTATGATAGAGTACTCACCTATAAAAGATGAGTTGCCTTTTCTTCAGAATATTCTTTGCAGAATTCCTGTCTGCAGGGCACTAAATGGAATTTGGTGCATTAAAAGTTTACTTCCCATAGGGTAAAGTTTACTTTCAGAGAGTGTTTTATGACCCTCAGATAACTTTTATACGAGTGTTTCTATGGTGGCGTATGGGGCAAATGCAATGCAGCAGTCTGAGGAAGAAGGATCATTTTCTGATTACCTTTTCGGTCTATAGGCAGTGCCTTTAATGAATGGTATCCGCACCGAGTGTGTCTCTGAATGCTGGTTGTAAATACGTGGAACTACGCTTTGGGTTCCTTTGTGTAATTTGTGAAGAATTATTCAGTTAAGATGGTTCTTGTTTATAAATGTCTGCATCTGGTGTTAACGAACAGCCTGGAGCTTTTAGGAATGTTTCCCCAGGAATAAAGCAGGGAATTAGCTGTGCTGAAGCTACAGGCTCCTGACAAAAGAAATGTGTTGTGATTTTCATTAAATTGTGTTTCAGAATTTTTTGCACATTTCCCCTGACCAAAGGTTTTCACCTGTCATTTGGAGTAGCAGCAAGTGACAGGATATAGATTCACAAAACACAAAGATGAGTTTCTTTTGCCATATTTAGTCCCTATAACATTTCAAGCTGTCGTATCTTATAATAAGCATTTTTATTTTTATTGATAACAACATGCACAAAAATGATCATGTTTTACACTTCTTTTATTTTGCGATGTTTTCAAAACTGTTCCTTACATTATGTCATTTAGTTTTCACCCTAACCTTTGTATGGTAAGCAAAGCATATTGCGATATCATAATTTTAATAAATATCAATATTGAACCTTACGAAAAATAAAGTCACTTGTTCATGGTCACATGGCTAGGTGAATCCCAATCTAGACCACGGGGCTTCTGGTGTCTGGTCAAATCCTGTCTATTCCCTCATTAATTCATTTTGAAGTTTATGATCAATGATAGAAAATGAAGGTTCAAATGATATTAGGAACTATTGTATTTCATTAGATTTCAGCCTTGATCATAAGTTTAGACATTCTGCCACTGACAGTATTTCTTAAACATGATCATCTCTTGACTGAGGCTGCACCCAAGAGGAACTTGGGCCTAAGTGGTAAATGAAATTATGTCACATCAAAGGGAGAACTTGGTAGCTACTCTTTTCCCATTTCAGAATTCAAAAGAAATTTCAGTAGTTGTCTCTCTTTAGTGCCGTGCCTCTTTTATCGCCTCTACTTTCTTAGTATATTTTTACACTGTATTATCAAACCAGCTGGACTGGTGATTAAATTGGTACTTCCAGACATCTAGACTGCCACCTAAATACAATTATATTTATTATTTGAACTGTGTAGTCATTGAATTTAGCTGAGATGACCCAGATTTCCCCCTCTGCTGTGGGCTTGGACAGTATGTATTTAGCTAATAAAACCCAGTTCCGGATTCACATTCTTGCTGATGTTTTTATTTATTTTTTTAAAGATTTTATTTATTTATTTGACACAGAGAGAGAGAGAGATCAGATCACAAGTAGACAGAGAGGCAGGCAGAGAGAGAGAGGAGGAGGCAGGCTCCCCACTGAGCAGGGAGCCAGATGCGGGGCTGGTTCCCAGAACCCTGAGATCATGACCTGAGCCAAAGGCAGAGGCTTAACCCACTGAGCCACCCAGGTGCCCCTTGCTAATGTTTTTAAAAACATTCCACTTTCCTCAATTATTATATAGACTGTAAATACATAAGTGTATTTTTTTCTTTCTAGTGGTTTTGGATTTCAGTATGATATATTCCCTCAGTAGGCTGTAAAGTTTTTATTGCTCTTGCCTGATATATAGTAGATGCTCAGTAAATGTTGAAATAATAAATATTTCCAATTGGCCATGTTGCTGTATTAAGGCATCATTTATTAAACCCTTGCCGTAGATGACATTTGGCTATTCTGGTATATCCTACCTACCTAAATAATTTTCAGATTCCTAAATTATTTTATTTTTATTCAATTTAAAAATTTTCCACTAGATAGTTTCGTTGCACGATGAGTAAGTTTTCACAGGAACTACTAAGACCGAAGTATGACAGTTAAAAAAAAATGACAAAATTGGTTTGACAGTGCTAAGCAAGGTGGAGGGACACAAAATAAGTAAGTCATTTCCCCTGTTCCTAAGGAGGTTATGGTAAAGAAAGAGCCACACTTGGGGGGGGGGGGGAAACCCAGAAAAACAAAACCCAAAAAACTAACATTAGAGGAAGTCACATCTTTGCGGCAAGAAAGGAAGAAAAAAAAAAATGACCTAAGAAAAACTCTGTGAGCCAGAAAGGGAATTACTTGAGATGACTACTGAAGCATGTATAGGTGAAGGAGGATTTAATACAGAACCGAAGGAGGGCATTTTAGGTTAAGAGAACAGAACACAAAGATAGGTCTAAAGGTGTGAGTATTCGTGATGGGTTTCGGAAGCTGCTAACAGTTGTGTATGGCTCACGCTCAGTTCCTCAAAGGCCCTTATCTACACACTAGCTGTTTGAATTCAGGCCTTCATCATCTCCTTGCATCTTGGGTAGTGAAAGAATGCCTGGCCTTCTTTTGCAGGTTGATCTTGTGAATATCTCAATCATGCAAGTCAATCTTACTTTGAACCCTTCTCCTGAAGCCCAGCGGTCACCTTTGATGTCAGAAAACACTCTAAGAATTGATTTCTATTCCCTCAGCAAATCACATTATTGTCAAGAGAGTCCCCAGTGAAGTAGTAATATATTTCGTATACTTCCAATATGCATGACACATATAACGCTTACAAGTCTATTGCCTTTTCAGAAACAATCACCAAAGCACACGCTATATTATCAGGAAATACCCTACAGGTCTTTGTAATAGATGTGAATGGTTTCAAGATTCTGCAGACCCAGACTTCCTAAGCAGTCTCTCTTGAGTAAAGAATAGAGTAGCGGAGTAGTAAGGCTGTAGTTACTGCCTCAATGCATGTAAAGCCCAGTTTAGGAAAGGCCAGGACCTTGGAGGTTGCAGTGACAGGGAGAACATCCATCATTTAATAAAACCTGGAGAGGGGAAGGACGAAGTCTAAATGCACAGGGAGATAACTCTCAGATGTGAAATGCAACAAAGCTGCACACTTGAAACTTCTACAGTGACCCTTTAAACATAAGATATATGAGATACTTATGTTTAACCCACTTGTTTTTTAACATTTAAAGAGAACTTACCAGGTATTAGGTACTATTCTAGGTACCAGGAATAAAGCAGTGAAACAAAACAGAAAAACGTCCGTTTCTCATGGAGGAAGCATAATATTACCTGGAATTTAATTCTTAAAACAACCCTCCATGGAAGATATTCCTATTTTTTGAAGACATTTTTTATTTAAATTCAGTTAATCAACATATAGTACATCATTAATTTCAGAGATATTCCTATCTCTCTTTTACAGATGGCAAAACTGAGACCTATGTGGGTTAAATAATTTGCCCATTGTCACACAGTTTGAATGTATCGTAGCTGCGATTTGAACTGAAGCAGCCTGGCTTAATCTGTGTGGTTTCCCGTTTGTTATCCACAAAAGAGAAAATGAGCTAATGTTTACTGGGTATTGACCTTGTACCCTTTGGGGGTTTTGGGGGTGCTTTAAACATGTAATCTCATCACTTACAATTCCATGAGGAAGTATTAGCATTCATATTTTATAGATAAGAGGAATAAAGCCCAGTGAAGTTAAATGATTTGCGAAAGGTCACACAGCCACTAAACAGCTGAACCAGGATTCAGCTTAGTTTTGTTTGTCCCTTGGCGTATATTCTTTTCCTATTGTATACTACAAAAATTAATAAATGTTAGGAATGTCAAAGAGTCAGTATTTACCTCAATATTTGTGTTTGGAGAAAGTAAAGTCAGGGTTTTGGATATATGCTGCTTTCTGAAATTTTTCTTCCAGTGTCTTTGAGAACCTATGTGTGTCTACTTATTGCTTGGGATATGTTCTACATGACTAACAAGCCTTCTCTCTCATTTAGTATGACACAAAATGTTGTTTTAGGCATATGCTTTCAAGTCATTTCATCCAGAAACTTATAAAACTTTATAATAATTAAATTCATGTATCAGTGTGTCCTTTTCCAAAATCACTTGGTTAATGACCCTTTAACAACTTGAGAAATTGATCTGTAGTTAAATTTGAAATGAATGCTGGATGCAAATATGGTGTTTTATGGAGTTCACCATCCTGTCCACTGTACTTCTCTAAAATACTCATCTAGATTTCCTTCTCATTTTCAATGTTTCAATCAGTATTTTCTCCTATTTTCATATAAATGTAATCATCAAGTTACAAGAGGAAAGAGAAACATGAACTAGGTAGAGAAAAGTGAATGTTTATTATAATTTTTCTAGGAAGGAAGTGAGTGGGATTTGTGTGTGTATATACGCATGTGTAAAATATATGGAAAGAGACCTATTTATAGGGATGAAGTAAAACTTTAAAAAGTAGTTATTTATAGACATTCAGAGAGAATAGAAAATGGAACAAGGATAGAAGCTATATTTCTCTGAATAAACTTTAAGAATTCGACTTTAGAAATATATGAATATTTAATTATAATATAACACCTAATTTAAAATTTCCTAAAAATTGAAAACACAACAAAACAAATGCATCTAACTGCAAATTTAGTTGGTGACAAAGCTACACATACATAAATCGTTCAAAGTGACATCCAGACATAGAATTTTATACATTCATAGGGGGATGTATTAATGACAAACACACACACATACAAAACCCAAAGCAAAAATACATGGTATGTTGTACACCTAAAACTAGTACAATGTTATTTGACAACCAGAAATAAAAATGGGAAAAAAATAAATTCAACTATATGAAAAATGTAATTATTTTTTGTAATTATATTTTTGGCGGTAGTGATGATATTGTTTTCATGAGACACTTGTTAAAAGATCCTGAATCATTCATGATCCAATTTGAAAAGGCTTCTATCAGTCAAAAATGTCTCCATTTGTGCATCAGTAAGAATAATGACTGCAATGTACTGAAATGCATCAGCTACGTTGAAATCCTTTCACCCTCATGATACAAAACAACACTAATACAACTTTTGAAGGATGCTAAGGAACCAACCCATTATTTTAAGAGCTGATAAATAATGGAAGAGAATCAAGCATTTATCCTGTCTGTCTTTTAAGAACTGTAACTAAATTTCTATTGGCTGGGGAACAAGTTTCTCTGTAGAGGATATTTCAGCTAATAAATGAAAAAAGAATGATATAAATTAGAATATATTTTGCAACTCTTCATGAAATAACGGGTAGGTAGTGCTCACCATTGGCTGCAAACATCACAGAGAGAGTTTCTATTATGTGTCTGATAGAAATACCCAAGAGCATCCATGAAAACATCTTGCCAAAAAAATGAACTTGAATCTAATCAAGCCTGTAGATCTAATGACGAATTTTGGGAGACATCATGAGAATAGATTGGGCAAAATCCAAGCTATGGGTAATTTTATAGGAAAGCATCCTGGTTTCTTCAACAAATAAATTGCAAAAAAAGACAAAAGTATGTGAGAAAACCCATAGATTAAGAGTCTCAAGAGACATTATGGGGGCCTTATTTGGAGCATGATTTAAAGAAACGGTAAAAAGAAAGCAGAGGAGATTTTGGGAAATCTGAGATTGGCTGACAGATTTGTATACTTTCTGAGTATTTGATATAGTTCATGTTTTTAAGTATATATGGGTACATTTTTTAAAAGAGTGCTTTACAATCTAAATATATAAATTGATATAAGTATGTGACATAAATATGTAAGCTGTTAGTAATTAGGAGGGAGGATCAGGAGTAAAGATGAAGCTCACTGGCCTTGAGTTAATTATAATTAAGTTATATATGGGGCATATGAAAGTTTCTTATACTTTAACTTCTACTTTTCTGGAAGTTTATAATTTTTCATTAAAAACAAAAAAGTGGAGCGCCTGAATGGCTCAAGTCTGTTAAGTGTCTGACTCTTGATTTTGGCTCAGGTCATCCCATGGTTGTGAGATTGAGCCCCTCGTCGGGCTCCATGCTCAGCATGGAGCCTGCTTGTCCCTCTCCCTCTGCTCCTGCCCTCACTGTTCACATGTTCTTTCTCTCACTCTCTCTCTCTTTCAATTAAATAAATAAAGTCTTAAAAAAGAAAAAGAGAGAGAATACCTCAGAAACATATATTTTCTCTTGTTGTGGATTATTAGCTGTAATCTGAGTTTTGCTAAAGAAATTAACAAAATTTAATTCAATTACTTTCTCATTTATATACCTGTAATTTTTAAAAGTTAATTTCAATAGACCCCTCACATGTATGGGGCCTAGGCCAAGTGTACAAATGGTGGCCACATGCCACATGTCTAAATATGCAGAAGTTACAAATCAAGCTAGCAAACTGCCAGATGAAATATTTTCTACTTCCCTGCCTTGATGAATACACCTTTATCAGGTTCTGGAAAACAAAATTTTAAAATTCTCTGGTATCTTGGTGTTTTGTCCTGTCTCATGGTGATACCAGACAGCCAGTTCCTAACTCCCGGACTGCAGCCCAGTCTTTTGGTCATCTCCCTTTCTCTCCCCACCCCAAGCCCCATCTTCCCATACCACCAGGAGCCTTAGTTCACCCTGCATATATCCCAGCTTTTAGATCTCTACCTTGTCCACGCTCCCTGTCTGCTGCCACTTCTTGGAACGTAGGTGTAAACAGAGGCCTGTGCTGGTCCTGGAAGCGGCTCAGGGCCACTTGAAAGAATTTCCTGGTTCACAAGTACCCAGAGCATCATGTGGGGAGGCACAGACTTTGTATGGGCACATTCTCTTGACACAAAGGAGTCCTCACCTGATGGAAAACAGGGGTTATAGGATCATCAGAGTGGAGCCCTCTGGGACTCATGGCCCAGAGCTTGATATCTCATGCCTGGGATAGGGCTCTGTTACACTAGATTCTACAGTTCCTATAAGAAACCTTTAATTTTGCTCACATGGTTTGATATATTTTATTGCTTTTTACATTTGGCTTTGCAAAGTTTGAAATAATTTAAGTGAAATACAAACTGAACATTAGTCACCTTATAAAAATTACTTTTTGCTCTCAAAGTATATTTAGCAACTTCAAAGACTTTAGATGCCTGTTCACTTTGTAGAATTAACACTAGCTCAAAGAAAAAAAAAAGCAATTTACAAACCATCCTTAAAGGAAGAGATGATTCTTGTTTGAACAACATCCAAGGCAAGGGCACTGGTCTACTGCCCGAGCTCTACAACACAAATGCTATTGTGCTCAGCCAGAGTGACACTATTCTGATAAGTTGGCAGAAAACTTTCCCTGAAGAAGAAAGTATAATCTTGTGGAACAGCTGGCAACAGAATTCAGCAAGGATAACTGCTTTGATTGCCCTGTGGCCTATCATTTGGGGACGTGTTTCATACTAAAAATTGGTGAAAGTGTAAGGCCAGTAGTAACCTCTATGGAAACATCTGGCTCTGGGTCAGCTCTAATAGGAGCAAGGCAATCTGCTATGAGACAGTCAGCTCGACCATGGTGACCTTGGGTCCAATGTAGTGGCATCTGGACATTTGTAGGAGGCAAATTATAGGGTAGTTCTGACAATAATTTTATATTAAACTAAGTGGCTGCTACTCATCTGTCTGCACAAAGGCTTAGAAGGGATTCTGATATTTTTATGTCTTACTGAAAGTGGCATTGCCATTATTGTTGCTGGTGGTTTCAGCCGAAAGTTTGCATTGAAAGTATAGCTACTAATTAGACTGTTACTCTGTTCCTTTTGCAGGTATTTATGAGTGTTTCACTGTGTATTATCAGGAACTGTCACAGACATTCTGTGATTATCTATGCTGTGTTTGGGTGTGTTTTCTTAATCCTTGCAGTTTACCAGTGAAATCAATAGCATCATACCTATTTAAGGACAAGTAAACTCAGGCTCAGAGATCTAAGGCTATAAAACATGGAAGTACTTCTATATTGTATTTCCAGAGTTTTATACTCTTTCTATATGTCTTACTACCCTTGATCTTCCCATTTTCATGAGTGAAGAATTTTGCTCTTGTGTATCCCAACCAGAATTCTGTTTCAGCGTTCTCTCATGTACTCCCTTAATTCACTTTTAATCTTGGTTTCTATTTTGGGGAAGCACTACTAGTACTCTGCTGTGCCCCTCTATTCCTAGAGTCAAAATGTTTTGTGATTCTCCACTAATTTACCTTGCACTCTGTGGTCACTATTTTGTATTTTTTATCTAAGCATGGAACTATTCTTAACAGTTCAATATGAATGGGGCTCTTGAGTGCAACTGGAACTGATTTCAATGAAGCAGCTTCACTTACATCATTCCTCCCTGCACCAAATGTACCAGGGTGCAGTCTGCTTTGGATCATGCTTTTGCGATGGAGAATATCCTTGTTTCCATAGAGACAATGGCAGAGAGGCATGAGAGAGTGATCATCATAGTGGTATTTGTAGGGTGGTATTCTACCTGTGTAAATTCCATGTGGCTGTCATGAAGACTCTGGTTCACACTGATTAAATGGCAATGAGCTGATCTTATCCACTGGTTGACTCATATATATACTCATCTCCCCCCAAACCATGTGAGACTTATACTTCTTGTGTATCCCCTTGGTCTGGGAATATAATTGCTATCCAATGAGTTTTTTCTGGTCAATAAATTGGATACACAGTGGCAATGATTAGGTGTGGTTTTAGCCAAGGTAGTCCAGGCCTCTGTGAAGTCTGGCTCAGGACGAGTACCTAGACAGATAATTCTATAGTGGAAGTCTGCTTTTAAAGGCTATTTGTTCCCACCAAAAATTCGAATTCACTTTCATTGGTCAGAGTAGAGAATATGTGGGGACAGACCTCTCCTCTCTTTCTATTACTAGGGGTGTGTTATAGACTGAATTGTATCCCCCCCATTTACAAATGTTAAAGCCTTAACCTCCAAGGTAACTGTAAAGCCATAGGGCCTTTGGGGGGGGGTAAATAAGGTTAAATGAGGTAATAAGGTGGGCCCTAATCTGACAGGATTATGATTTTATAGGAATAGGAATATGCATCAGGGCTCATTCTCTCTGCAGGTGCCCACAGAAGAAAGGCAATATGAACACACAGTGAGAAGGTGGCTGTCTGCCAGCCAGGAAGAGAGTCCTCACCAGAAACCAAGCCTGGAGACCCCCTTGATCTTGGGATTCTAATCCCCAGAACTTTGAGAAAATAAAGTTCTGTTGTTTAGTCACCCAGTCTGTGGCTTCGTGTTATGGCAACCATCACAGACTAACCAAGCATCTGAGAGCAGAAGGGCATAACTGTGACCCTGCCTTCATATTTCATATGTGACATACCTCTTGGGATCACAGATGAGAAAAGTCATGGATTATGTGTAACTTCCAGCATGTCACCCCACTTCCTTTCCTGTTCAAAAAAACACAAGAATTATGTGGGTGAGGCTAATATGCTTATACAAAATGATATTCCCCTTTATTTCACCCTAATAGCTATATGCACCAGGTTATTAAAATGCTATGATGCTTCTTTCCTGGTGGATAAAAGCCTAGATTTCTCTAGCCTTCTTCTCAATGCCCTCTGCAGTATTACATTCAATATCTAGTACTACAGACCGGCCCAGCATCCAGCACCTGGGACAGCGGCAAGCCATTGGCCAGACTTCTTTCAAGTTGGTGGATGCCTAGGAGCTATTAGTTGTTAATACTTTATCACCCCTGCTTATTTTAGAAATAAACCTGAATTAGCTTTTTAAACTATGTCATTTGCAAACTTCAATACTTAATTAGTAACAAATAACTAAAGGCACTTTGCAATTGGTTGCAAGTCACAATGCCACCATTCAGAACTGTTACAGGAGCCCACAAAAGGAAATCAAGTCCATGAATGAGATCATTTAAGCATGTAAGAGTCTGGCTCATGAACATCTCCTGCAGTGCTGTGGGGGATGAGGGATGATAGTAAACCCCAGTTACTGCAAGGCTGGCAGACGATGAGTAATGTGCCTTTTTTTTTTTTTTTTTTGGCTCTTTGATTGCATTTCTTCTTTTCCTCTGAAGCCTTCTTGTATCAAGTCCAAGGAAATGAGTAATTTGTGTCAGCTAGGAGCAAAATCAGAATAATTTATTTACTTGAATGACCATGTTTCTGCATGTTTCTGTGGCTACTTGGCACAATAATTGAATTTATGTTGCTATTATTTTTTCTTAGCTTCATTTTAGGACTCTCCACATACTTGCATAAAAATGTTTTAATACTTGGTTTCCTAATTTTTTTAAAGAAAAAAACTTGATTCCATTGAGAATGCCTAATGGAATAAATTCTTTTTTTAAAGATTTTATTTATTTATTTGACAGAGAGAGAGAGAACATAAGCAGGGTGGAGCAGAAGAGGGAGAAGCAGGTTCCCTACTGAGCACGGAGCATGATGCGGGGCTCAATCCCAGGACCTTAGGATCATGACCCAAACTGAAGGCAGATGACTAACCAACTGAGCCACCCAGGCACCCCTGGAATAAATTCTTGATAAATACTTTTATATCCTTAATCACTTGCATTTGAAAGAACACTTCATTTGAAAACGACCTTCAAAACTACCAAACTCAAAATTATTAAAGCTGTTTTTTTTTCTGTAGCACTCAAGTATCCTTAAATGAAACATAGATTTTTAAAGCCTTTACAAAAAGTTTAAATGAAATTTTAAAAATAGAGCAACATAATGAATTTAATACTTTCTAGTGTTCTACTTTCCATATCCTTGGGCAGTAACTATTTAATAGCTCTGTTTATATTTGCAAGCACACAGGAAATAAAATTCTCTACAGAAAACATGTACTGATGTGATGGTTGAGAATTGCTGATTCCTTGATTTAGTACTGAAGATAATTTACAATATTTTGGTTTTCAGTAGCACATATTATTTCCAAATTGCTTTGTAGAATTTTGTTTTTATAAATTCTGCAGGACACATCACCTCATCCGAGTTTAAAGATCTGACTGTATAGCTTTTAGATACATTTCAGCCAAGAAAACATCTGAATTCTAGAAAGCACTTTTATTCTGAGGTATTCAGAGACCTGACTTTACTTAATTAACATTTGTGTAATTTGAGACCTTATCATACACGATCAGAGACTTTTTCTTCATTCTGAAGAGGACTTTGGTGGAATTGCGTCTTTCGCAAATTCCGTACCAGAGTGAATGTTTGGACCTTAACAAAGATGTGGAAGAAGGTAAAAGAGAATACATATAGGTAGACTTGATAAAAAAAAATAGGCCATGACAATTTCTCTCAAATATTAAAGAAAATTTTATGTAAGAAGGGTCATTATAGTGAGAGTGGAATCTCCCTGTTTATTTCATTCACTCATTCATTCAAGTTGAAAACTGGTAGTGTGCTGGTGAACTTGTGTAATCCTAGATCAGGAAAAAGAGCTAAACAGATATGTCTGTCAGAGTATGGTTCTTAGTCTCTCAAGGAGTCTCCTGGAAGACTGTTGTTAAAAAGAGATGCTGTTCTGGAATGTTGACTTGAAAGCACAGATACGATCTTTTGGCTTTCCTCAGTCTTACTCAGTGCTGGTCAAACCCTGACTAAAAGGCTCGTTGTCTTGGCACATATTTCTGACTGTCTGCTATGCATAATTTTCAGGCTTCTGTGATTAGGACAGGCACAGAGGAGAATTATGCACACTACATAGTTAATTTTAAGTCAAACCTATGGATCCCAGAAAATAGGAAACTAAGATGGTCTTCAAATTAGTGAAATTATTAAATGTTCATCTTCCTTGAAGAGTCAATAAAAGAAGGGAAGGAAACATGAGTTATAGCATGAGGGGTTTAGGCTTGAAGTAGTATAACTATATCCTAATGGGAAAGATAGTTACATATTAAAGAGACTATTGGAAAGATACTCATTCCTTTAAATGATAGGCGTCGTTAAGTTTTAGTCTTACCTAGGTCAGGGAGGTAACATAGATAATGCTTACAGGTTAGTTCCTACCTAAGAGGAATATGCCTTCTAGATGGACAGAAATAAGAAGATGAAGTAAATCCCAACAAAAACATTAGATGAGGTCCTACTTATTTCTTAAAGGCCTATTTTCCTTCTAGATTTGAGCTTCCTAAGGGAGAGGTTCTATCTATGTATCCGTGGAACATAGCATAGAACCCACCTCATAGTGGGTGCTGGTTCTCATCATGGACAGGTTCCCAGGAATGTTGGGGGGTGTGGGAGATTTGATAAGAGCATTTTCTCCCCTCTGTGCAGGTAGGTCATTATTATACAAAGCTCTCCATATGAAAATTCAGCAAATGAACATATGAATTGACTAACGTTAAATTAATGCATGTTATTGACATTTTGTGCCACTTCATTCATTGCAAAGCTCCTTTAAAAAGTGAGCTACTCTTTTTTTTTAAGATTTTATTTATTTATTTGACAGAGAGGAAGAGATCACGAGTAGGTAGAGAGGCAGGCAGAGGGAGAAGGGGAAGCAGGCTCCCTACTGAGCAGAGAGCTAGATGCAGGGCTCCATCCCAGGATCCTGAGATCATGACCTGAGCCGAAGGCAGAGGCTTAACCCGCCGAGCCACCCAGGCACCCCAAAAAGTGAGCTACTCTGTTTCTTTTGAGGTAGAATTCAAATTTCTAAAATGAAATTAGTATTATATCCTACAACGTTGCAGTAAGACAGCTTTTGTGCAGAGCAAAACGCTTGGGTGTGGGGTTTCTGATTTGACTTGCAGACATAGCCACAACCTACTAAATCAGTGGAAGCCCATCAGTACCCTTCTTGCCTGTTGCCTGTAAAGTTAGGTGATTACACAGAGACTGCGGGGGCTGGCTATGGGCCCTGCTTCCCTTTGGGACTTTGCAGAGTGGAGAGAGATTGCTGTGGCTTTACCTGGAAGCAGCAAGAGTGTTTAGATGATCCCTTCTGACCCATTGTTTTGGAAGCTTTGGTAATTTAAAAGTGACCTTTTCACACTACATCGTTTTGGATTCAGACAGCAATGGAGAAGGCTAAAAATTGCTTCTATATAAGGCCAGGTTAACAAAAAGATTGATATTTGAAAAGAGTGAGACAATAGCATATACTGGGAAACCCACCAGCCTGATTTTTATTCTGGTTTCAGTCCCACAAATAAGATACTAAATGACCTTGAGCAATTCTCTTAATTTCCTGGGGCCTCAGTTTCTTCATTTCTGCCATAAATTCTTGGGTTCTTTCTCACTGTAACATTTTATGAGTCAATAAAAAATTTCAAACTTCCAAAGCAGCTGTTTTCACAATTCTGGTCTCTCTTTCAATAGTCTGGCCTAACCATATTTCTAAAAACTGCTATTTTTACAGTCACACAAGTTCTGCCTCACCACTTCCCAACAGCATTTAAGAAAAAGAAGAAAGTCATTACCGAAAAATGACTGAACACAAATATCACTCTTCATATGTTTTCTGAAACAGGCTGACCTTTATTTGGCATCTGCATGAGTGGGAACAAGGCATTTATCTCCCCTCTGGAGAGTGGGTAAAAATAGCACCTGGGCAGATGCCTAATAGGTGTGCCTCAAATAATTGCCACTAAGCAGGTCCTGATGCCTTTGAAAAGATGTGGTGAAGTGGCCCCTCTTTCTCAATAGCTCCTAAAAGTTATCCCCCGGTACAGCCCACACTTTGCTTTCCTCTTCCAATACAGCCAGCTTCTTTTTTTAACAGAAGACATCTGCCAAGGGAGAGAAGGAATAAAATATAAGATAGTGGGTAGGTGAGAAGAGCACATATGGTTGTATTTTGGCTCGAGTGATCAGGATTTATGTTTTATTTCCATGCTTGTGAAGGCTTAATATAAATATGTAGAGTGAGGAATGGGAAAAAACACACAAAACACTTTTAAGCTAAGAACGTAAGTGGGAAGTTTAAATATAGCAATAACAAAAACATTTTTTTAAAACAGGTACAGGGATCCCCCCTTTGGACCCTTTGTCCATTTGCTCCTGGGCCTGTCTATGCCTGTACTGAACAGTAGTTGGGATTTACTGGCTTTTAATCATGGAACCCAGCATGCTCTGCTAGAGTTTGCTGATACCACTTGTTGGCATGGTCAAATGCTGTTGGATTGGCTGTGTCTCAGTTGCTTGAATGAAAAACCTACTAATGCAAATAAAATGGTTAAAACAGACACAGACCAATTTTGAGTGGCAGAGGAATGGAACCACCTAAAGAGTTCCAAAAAGTAGACAGAAGAAATGCTCCCAATTAGAGTGATAAAGTGAGTTGGATAGATTTGAATGAAAATTTTATTTTATCCTCTTATAGATGAGAACAATTAGAATCTCCCAAACTGAAACCAGGACACACAGTAATTATGCCCATGTACACATTGTCCTTCTGAACCAGCCAGTAAATAAAAAAGTAATGTCCCTTAGAAACTCTAGGATGAAATGATTTTAAACATCTGTATTCCATGGTTGAAGGTTAAAAATAAAGGATAAGTCCTATGAGGATATATCTGTTCATATACCATTTTCAATGAGGAAAAAAATTTTGAGGTGTAGTTAGTAGGAAGAATCTAAAGATGTTTGTAAAAATATGAAGGATTAAAGGTACAGAGCAGAAAACGCAAGAAGGCAATGTTATTTTTTAGAAAATAAAATGAAACAGAGTAGTTGCATGTGTCCAAAAGACAGAAGATTCTCCAAGAGGAGGAGGCCTTCCACTTATTAGAGGGGCAGGGGTGGGGATCAGGCATCTGGCAGAGAGCTGGGAAATCATTGCAAGCTCTTCTCTTCAGCCTTCACTACAGAGATTAATAGTCAGAGGCTGCTAATACAGCAACAGTTAATGATCACCTGGGTGAGTTTTCATCTGGAGCAAGCAGGTGAAGGCATACTTCAGTAACTGAATGGGGTGAAATCATTGAGGTTTGATGAAAGTCATTTAAAAGCCCTAAAGGAAACAGCCTAAAGAGGGCCAGACTGAGTAAAATAAATGATCTTTTGGTATTTAGGAAAGATGCATGTGGATGAAAAAGTTTGTTGTTATGAAAGAAGATAAATGTATAAAAGGCCACAGGAAATGCAGATTAGAGCAGTAATATATAGGATCATGGGCTCATATACTGAAGGGAATCAAGGAAGAAAAAAAAAAAAAGCAGAAATTAAACCTAAAAGGAAAGCATGGCCAGTCTCACCATTTTTTGTAAACCCCTGATATTATGTCAGTTCCGTGTCATTTTGGACACTCAAGATTCTGAAACCTACATCTCTGACTGGCTTAGCAAATGTGCCTGCTCAAGAGGAAGTGACTAACTTGAAATTTCGAGGTTATGAGCTATTATATTAAACAATGAACTACCAGGCTCAGTAACACCTCCAGTTTCCTGATCCATGATGGAAGACATAGCCAACAGTATGCAATTAGGTATGCAGCAAAAATTATATTTTTAGCAGGTAGAAGAAGCAAGCGGATTTGTAGCTGCATCTCCTTGATGCTGTGTCCAGTGTCTAACCAGAGGTGGCACTGGAGCTGGCTAATTTCTCTGTCAATTAAGAAGGAATCACACTTTTGACGATGACTTCTCCTCTTCTTCTTCTCCTCTTCTTCTTCTCCTCCTCTTCCTCCTCCTCCTTCTTTTTAAGATCTATAGTTTTCTCTGTTCTTTAAATGGTTTTGTTTCAGGTCAAGAAGGCAAGAATTTCTTCCCACTTAGGAGGGTCACCTCTTCACCAGAAAAACTGGAAGATTGTTCCTGAGGTCATGGGCATGGGCACTGGAAACAAGGGTACAGGGAATGATCAGAAATACAATTCATGCAGCGGCACCTGGGTGGCTCAGTTGGGTAAGCATCTGACTCTTGATTTCTGCTTGGGTCGTGATCTCAGAGTCATATTCTCAAGGTTGTGAGATCAAGACCCATGTCAGGCTTTGTGGTCAGCGAGTAGTCTGCTGGAGATTCTCTCCCTCTGCCTCTCCTCCTGTTTGCTCTTTCTCTCTCTTTCTCCTGCCCTCTCTCAAATAAATAAAAAATGAATATTAAAAAAAAAAGAAATAGAATTCACTTCAGTCATGTAGTTAATTACTAAACAGTGCTATGACTCCCTAAATGGACGGCCATATTTCTCTTTAACCTTGTTTAGTGCTCATTTGGGTAAATTCTATTGAAAGCATCAGTTTTCTGGGGGCATTGTGGAGATGAGGAGGTATCAGAAACAAGAATAGTAATGCCCAGATAATCATTTAAGTAGTGTCAGTTATGTGCCTGACACCCAGTGCATGCTGAAGATATATTCTGTCTTATAAGTCTCACAGTTAAGACTTAGACACTATTAAAATACTCATTTTGTAAATAAGAAGACTTAAACGTCATCATGTGAAGTGACCTGTCCAAACTTAAAAGTCCAAGAAGTGGCTTCAAATACAGGCAGCCTACATCCAGAGCCTTTGCTCTTCACCACAACCCTACATGGGTTTTAGGAAATAGGATTCAAGAAGTCACCGTGAAAGAAAATACTGAAAAATGAAGGTGAATCTTTTGAAGCTGAAGATAACGTATGCTGTTCATTCATGTGGAAAAGTGATGGAAGGAAAACATAATAAGCAGCAAATATGCAAAAATATGTAATGAGATTGCTAAGGGGAAAGCTAGCAATCATTCTCACTGGGGAAAATGAAGAGAAATGAGCTTTTAGCACTATGGAAATAGGAAGGGGCACCCATGACTCAGAGATGATACAACCTATGCAGAGCTGAAAGGAAAGTCCTCTATCCTAACCCAGCACTTTTCAAATGGGGAGATTGAGGAAAGGTGCCATTTCCAGTGTCACCCATTGAGTTCATTGCAACACTGGGACCTGAATCCAGTTGCCCAGGAGCTCAGCCCCAAATTTGTCTCCCAGCAGATTCTTAACGATTATTAAGTGGAAAGGACTCATGAGACCAGCGTGTTTGCATACGTGTGTGTATGTGTGTGTGTGTTGACATGTTGTCTGACATGTCAGTTAAAATGATCCAAGTACCAATGCCAGGGCCACAGGCACGTTTGTGGAGGCAGTAGAGGGTGTGAATAAAGTGGTGATAGGAGATGTATTAAAGCAAAACACATTCTGAACTTGGCCTTTAAGATCAAGATCCTGAAGAAAGAACAGATTGAGGTTTCTTAGACAAATAACAATTAACAAAATCTTAGGAGGAAATTAGTTAACAAAACAAAAGAGCTCTTTCCTTCCTTTTTCCCCTTCCTCTGTGCTCTGACCTATGTCCTTTCCCAGAGCGAAGGAATCTATTGATAAAAAAAGAAGAGGGGGGAAAAAGGGGAGAGAAAAAGTCAGTTTGGCAGGATTCATTCCTAATGACCTCATGCTTTCTCTTATAATCATATTCTTCGCTAAGATTTTATAAAATTTCATAAAATCACTTTTTCTTCTGAAATACATTTTTTTCCAGAAACTCCTTTTTCTCCCCAGTTTTCAGAACCAGGGTGTGCTCTGAGGAGCTTAGCTGATACCTCATTGAGGATGTTACTGACTGATTTGAATGCCATGTGATAGTTTCGGTTTCGCCCCATTGTACCTTTCATTGCATTCAGCCCATTGTATCTTTCCAGCATCCAAGGGAAGACGCTTACTTCCCAACAGCTTCCCTACCCAGCCCAACATAAGCCTCTCAGTAAGACATGAAGCCCCTTTGGAACATTCTTCCACTTGCATCCAGAAACAACCTTTGGTATCAGGAGCTTGCCTTTCCCACATGTGTCAAACTTTGCTTTTAGGTATTTTTGTTTTCACCTTGAGTTGAAAATAAAATGTTATTTTTGTAAATCACCATTTATTTATAGTGTCCATATAACCAAAAATATTAAGAATACAGACAAAATATTAAAAAAAAAGGTACCTTCAGTCTCACATCTGTACCGGGGAAATCATTATAAAGAAGCATTTTGAGATACAACTTTATTTCTCCAAGCCACAGAAGAGAGTTCATTTGAACTGATTAAATAGAAAGTGTGACTCCTAACTTGATCAAAAGAAAAATGACATTTGGGAATATAATATATGTAGAGCTTAAAATAAATAAGATTTTTTGGAAAGATTTATAAGTGCCCTAAGCAATAAGGATATCTTCTCCTATTGCTACTGACCAATTTTTACATTTTCCAATTCAAGCACCCACAGTTCTGGAATACCTGGGGAGCAGAAATGTAAGTTACGTCAGTGGCAGTGCACCGTCATGGCTAGACTCTGGAGTCCCACTGGCTATGCTCAATTCCAGTGTTGCTTTTTACTAGTTATTCGTGCTTAGACATGTTCCTCTAACTCTGTGAACTACAGTTTTGTTATTTATAAAATGGACCAACTACATATGGTTATTGAGAGAACTAAATAATATACTGTATATGAAGTATCTGGTGCAGAGTATCAGAAGAGCTCAGTAAAATGAAATAGTTAATATATAATTATCATATGATTAATAATCGGTAGTGAATATTAAAACAGGGATCCAAACCACCTTGTAGATCGAATGGTGAACCATGGGTCACTGTTTCCACTGATTCCCCCTTTGGGAGTTTATGCCCAGAAGCAGGAGTATAGCTACTTTATATATCAAGGATTATTGGGGGATGCTATTGACATATGCCCATGGTTTATCAGGAGGAATTGCTCATCCTTCCATTAGCCCCCATCTTAGACATTCCCAGCTGCACTCAGATGAGGAGCAGAGAGGTGTTCTTCAGTACAAAATCATTGAGGTTCCATGTTCTAATGCAGATTTGTGCGGGAAAGAGCCAGAGAGCAAATGCGTAATGCTTTGTGGGCTATATGGTTATTGTCAGAGTTCCTTTGCTTTTGTAGCACAAAAGTAGTGATTGGTAACAGGTGAAAGAAGAGTTGTATTCCAGTGCAACTTGATTTGCAAAAGCAAGCAGCAGTGCAGACTTGGCTTTCAGGCCTTACCTGGTCAACCCCCGCTCTGGGGGCTGGAGTAACAAGGAAATGTGATAGATAAGAAGAAAGGGTGAGATCATCCATTAGGGGAATGTAGGATGAAGACTAGCAGAGTTCTGTAAGCCCGATCAAATAAAAAGGGTTTTATGAGAATGTACTGTCTACCTAATCTTTTGCTAGACATTATTAAGAATATAAAAAACAAAGATATTTGAGACACAGTTGGTGTTCTTAGGCATTACAATTGGTGTGGGGCAAATTTGGTGGGGACAGTAGCTAGTGGCAGTGATCCCAATATTATGTGTTCAAATTTCTCTCTGTCTTATACATGAGTTGCTGAAAAGATGGGGGCAGGGTTTCTAACCACGGTGATAAACCCTGGAGGTGATAAATTAGCTTTATTCTGAAGAGTTCTACATGTTTTCTCAGTTTTATTTCATGTATCATCCTTATATTATTTTGCACTAAAAAACCAAGCCAGGAAAAAAAAAATGTTGAACCTGTCTGTGCAGAAAACAAATTCCAGAGAAAGTGCTAGGAAAATTAGAGACAAATTCAAAATTTCAGCTCGTGGCTGTTTGTGTACCAGTTCAAAGTTGTTATTTCCATATGTTTAGTCTCTTTGATAGCATTTGCATTTTTCAGTCATTTACAAAATTACTCTTGGGGCCAAGAATAGCTAGTTCTAAGGACCACAATATCTTTTACGGTATGATACTTACCTTAGGAACTAACACCAGTAATACTAAAACAGTAGGAGAAAACACAAATCACTTTCCATGAATCTTGTTTAATGTCCATTTTCAGGAGCATGATTACTTTACTAAGATACTGCCAAGCATGGGTCTAATGAATTGCTACCAAGTTTTCTCCTGAGAAGTGTTTGCAAGTAACTTATAACTTAAACGTCTTCCATAAACAATTAAACAGCAATTTATGCTTTTACTTTTTATAATTTCTTTTTAAAAAGTTACCAAAAAGGGGGCACCTGGGTGGCTCAGTGGGTTAAAGTCTCTGCCTTCGGCTCAGGTCATGATCTCAGGGTCCTGGATCGAGCCCCGCATCGGGCTCCCTGCTTGGCGGGAAGCCTGCTTCCTCCTCCCTCTCTGCCTGCCTCTCTGCCTACTTGTGATCTCTCTCTCTGTCAAATAAATAAGTAAAATCTTAAAAAAAAAAAAAAAGTTACCGAAAAGACCTGAGAATCGAATAACATAAACTCCTCCAAAACTGGTAATGCATTTATTTCTTCTTCTCCTCCTCCTCCTCCTCCTCCTCTTCCTCCTCCTCCTCCTCCTCCTTCTTCTTCTTCTTCTTCTTCTTCTTCTGTTCACCACAAATAAATAGCCTGAATTGCAGGAATTATTTTGAAAGACAATTATTATGAAGATTTTAATTATAGCTAAGAATCCTTAATTACATGTCTGTATGGTTCAAATATAACTAGGGTGTTAAACACATCATCTGCTATTAGTTATTTAAGGTGGATAATTCAGTCAAGTGGTTTTTTTAACATTTTAATATTTACCCATTAATAAAGTTGACCTTTTAAAGAATATTTGTCTCTGGATTTATATCAGTAACCGTTAGTGGTATGTTTAATTTCAGAGTTCTTTTGAAACATCTCTAAACTCATGGAAAAAAGTCAACACTTTAGAATAAGTGGCTAATCATTTTAATTCTCTTGGTATTCACTGCAGTATCATTAATCATGGTAGAGTCATTCGATCCTAATATGGATGTAATATCTAATTCTGCAGAGATTCAGCTGTAATTTAGCAACAATTACTGTCCACTTATTATAAAGTGATGCCAAACCCTAATGCAATTATTTTATTTCATTTTGGTCACATTATACAATCGTATTCAAGTTTGTAGATGTTGCAAAAACTTTAGATTGATATATTTGATTAAAAACACATTAGCATGGAGACATTTTTACTTGAGGTGTTTATATTATTTCAGAAGGCACTCCCCATTCCATTTGTGGAATAGTTTTAATTTACTGAAGCACTTTTCTTGGATTTTTTTTTCCTGCATATTTGCTTTGGGGAGAGCAAAGTGTTGTGTTTTCTAAACATATGCAACTTGTGAAAGGGGTATAATAGGCTGCCAAAAGGCCACTGACTTTGCAAGTGGCTTGCCAGGATGGAGCTTTTCTGTGGGGATGGGAGAACATCAGCCGCCTCCTGGCTAACGGGGTTCACCACAATTTAGAAAACACACGGGTTACTGGTCACATTAGAATCTCTGACAACCCTCACTCTGACAAGTCCCCTGGTAAGTTCTGCTAGTTGCCATGTGCTTCACAAACAAAATAATTCATAGGGTACCACCAGTCAGCTTGGGCAGGGTGAATTCATGATTCTGCCCTGCCTCTGGGGGGGTGAGGCAATGTGTGGCCAGGCTGTGAACTAGGAGTCAGTCTTTGTTCTATCTTTATGACTTTGGCCTCTTCTGTCTTAAAAGGCAGTTTCTGTACTGTCGTAACTACTGATTGAGTGTTCAGAGAACTCTCTCTTGTTGAATCTTGTTCCTTATAAAGGATCTAAGCATCAGGTAAGAGGGGTGGGCGGTGTGACCAGATACCCAGTTAAATTTACATTATTATACAAGAAGAGCAGAACTGATCCTGGGGACAAGTACACCTTCCATACAGAAATGCTATATAAAAAGAGTCTATGTCTCTGCTGTAGACATGTTTGGTAAGCCACATCTGAACAAACATGTTCTAAATATTATTTAACCCTTCACCTTCCCAACCATCGTGATACTGACCCATGGATGGGTAGCACTGTTATCTGTGTAGCATGGTGCCCCTAAGCATCATCTTCTAGCATCATCGAAACCCTGTGACCACCTAGCCCAGTGCACTCTCCCAGTGCAGCCCTACTCCAGTTTCATTCCCCGCACTTGGGTGGGTGTCTACCCATAGAGCATAAACACGACTCACATTAGCTTAACTATCGTACAAATGCGAAGCTATATTCTCAAATAGTCATCTACAGTAGGATATTTAAAACTCAAATTAAAATGCCTTGTGGGTTATCAGAGATTTTATATCAGATTGAAAGGCACTTCTTTGGTTTTATATTTGTCCATGTTAAGTTGTGCTGCGTCTTGAGCCCTATTTTCATTATAATGGAATTCTAGGGATATCTAGATCAAGGGATATAGGATAACATTATACATTGGTAGCAGGTGCATAAATTGGTAGTTATTCTAGTGAACAGTTTTGAAACATCTGTTAAAATTTAGAACATGCGTATATCCTATGACTAAACAGTTCTGCTTAGTATTTCTCCTTTTGTGACACCCCTGCCATGTACACAGATGTACATGAATGGATATCCGTGGCAGCTGTGTTTGCATGATTGAGTCTTCAGAAATTTCTCATATTTGACCAATGTTGACTTACAGAAATGTCAGTTTCATGTTCAATTTTATAATTAGAAAACAAAAAAATGCTCAATGGTAGGAAAATGGGTAAGGAAAATAAAATGTTCACAATCTATTTGTGATAGATCTATAATGTTATCTATTGTGGCATAACAGATTGTCCCAGAATCCAGTGACTTAAACAGCAGTGATTTAGTATTTGTTCTTACAATTTTGGGGCCTATCTGGATTTACCGTTATGGTTCTTCTGCTCAGCCTAGAGACTCCTGAGATTATCCCGAGGTTGGCTGGAGCTGTCTGGGTCCCTCTCTCTTTCCCTCCTGGCCTTCCCTCCCCTTTCTCCTCTCTGCCCCCACACCAGCCCCCGCATCCCCTGCCCCTTGGAGTGTGAAGTGTGGTCTCTCATTTGTAGTTTACTTCGAGCTTCTGTACGTGCTACATGGATCCCAAAGACCAAAAGCAGAACCTTTTAAGGTCTCTCAAGATCTGAACTCAGAAGTCATAGATCCTCATTCTCACCAGATTTTATGAGCAAAAACATCACAAACCCAGGCCAGATTTAAAGAGAGGGGAAATAACAAGGAAGTGGCAGGTTTGTATAGTGATGGCAGGAATTCTTGGTAATCATCTTTGAAAAAAAGAAAAAAGAAAAAAATTTTTTGTCACATATACTGTGAAACATGGAGCAGGTAAAAAAAGGAATGAATTAGTTTGCTTATAGTCATAAGACAAATTTCTCAATAAAAACAAATTGCATAATGATATGTGATATCAGTTTTCTATTCCTGTGTATCAAATTACCACAAACTTAGTGCCCCAAAAAACACCATTTTTTTATCTCACAGTTATGTATGTCAGAAGTCTGAATGGACTCAGCTAAAATATGAAAATTAGAAAGTAAATTGTATAATAGTCTGAATGGACTCAGCTGGTTTCTCTGCTCAGGGTCTCACAAGGCTGAAAGCAAGGTGTAAGCCAGACTGCTGGGTTCTACCTGGATGCTCCGGAGAAGAATCTGCTTCCAAGCTCATTCAAGGTGTTGACAGATTTCACTTCCTTGGGGTTGTAGGACTGAAGTTCCATTTCCTTGCTGACTGAGGGACCACTCTCAGCTTCTAGAGGTCTCCAGCATTCCTTGGCATGTGACTCCTTTTATTTTCAAATCTGACAATAGTGCATCAACTTCTTTTCAAGATTTGAATCTAATTTCCTTTCTGCTACTACCTAGAGAAAACTGTGGTTTTAAAGGGCATGTTTCACTTATTTGTGGAACATAAGGAATAGCATGAAGGACATTAAGAGTAGGAAGGGAAAAATGAAAGGGGGAAATCAGAGGGAGAGATGAACCATGAGAGACTATGGACTCTGGGAAACAAACTGAGGGTTTTAGAGGGATGGGTGCCCCTGGTGGTGGGTATTAGGGAGGGCACGGATTGCATGGAGCACTGGGTGTTATACACAAACAATGAAATCACGGAACGCTACATCAAAAACTAATGATGTACTCTATGGTGACTAACATAATATAAATAAAAAATTAAATAAAGAGCATGTGTGATTAGATTCGGCCCACTTGAACAATCTTTCTTTTGATTAATTCAAAGTCAATTCATTAGCAACCTTAATTGTATTTGCAAAATTCCTTTTGTCACATAACAACATAATTAGGGTGTGATATCTCATCAGATTCACAGTTCTGGGGAATAGATTGGCAATTTGAGGAAAACATTTTAGAAGTCTGCTTATCACATATGTACACACATAGTTAATACCCAAGACAGTACCAAATGCATATGAATACACACAGAAGGTTACCTGAAATGATGTTAACAAATTAATAACAGTAATTAGCTCTGGGGAATAGACCAAAATTGGAAGGTAGTTGGTGTTAAGCTTTAATGGGAATGTTTTAATTCTTTAACAGGGAAATTTTGTTCTTGCATTAATAAGATTAGAAAGAAAAATTATGTGTTAAAATAGAATTTGAGGACTCAGACACTTTGCCTCCCTGACTCTATGGAGAACTAAGTGTGCCTACACCATCACCCACTGGTGCCCTCTTATATCTGTTGGTGGCTGTCTTCCATTACATGACTGTCCCAGGATTCAGCTGTTATCATTGTGCCAGTCCAACTCATCAGAGTCTCGTCTAGGGCCAATAGCCATGTACTTGTTATAATATTAAAATTTTTCCACATTGGTTGGCAAATAGCCACTTCCCCAAACCCCCTGAGTGCCCTGCAACCAATTGGAGTGGCTTTCCAATCTCTGAGATTTGGGACAAGTCTCACATGCTCAGACCTCCTGCAAGCTAGTGGGTGAATGGCTTCTGCCTGTTATGGCAGGAAGGCTAGGACTTCTCCCGTGCTCAGGCCCATGTTCTTTCTTTCTCATTGGGACAGCGCTCTCACACTCCCACTGGTTATTCCATATTGGGAACATTATTCTTTGCCTAGTCTGTGTTT
Organism: Ailurus styani; assembly: GCA_002007465.1. Classification (NCBI taxonomy): domain Eukaryota; kingdom Metazoa; phylum Chordata; class Mammalia; order Carnivora; family Ailuridae; genus Ailurus; species Ailurus styani. Next base: position 222,593 of record LNAC01000635.1, on the reverse strand, counting down.
TAGAAAAATGAATTCATAACGTGGCCCTTTCTCATACATCTGTCCCATCCCCACTATCAAATGGTAAATGAGCAGGAACCATAGCTATTTTTGAAAACTCCAACAGTAATCGGTATGTATCCTGCCCACTCTGACTAGCTGTACCAGAAACCACTGCAGAGATAGTTACATGTTCTTTCGTTTACCGTTTAGAAGGAGGAAAGCAAGCCTTGCATTTCCATTAAAAATAAAGTTTCTGCATTAGGGAGAAGAGGTTGAACACATCATTAGATGTCATCATGTTTAATTATAAAGACCTTACAGGGAGAAGGGTTTGTTTCCCTGTCTCCACAGTAAGTAGCATAATGTTTTACTGACTTTGAGCTGCATTCAGAAATCATTGTTGGGTATCAGACTTCCTAAATTGTAAGCTGTGTAAGTTCATGCAACCATAAGTGGTGTGCAGGTGCTGCTAGTCCAAAACGGAATGATTTTTGCACTTAAAGGTAACTTGTGGAGTCAAACTCTGGAGTAATTTGCAAAAAAAAAAAAAAAAAAAAATCAGGTCTTCCTTACACAGAATAAAACTAGTTTGTCAGGATTGTATTACAGTCACCACATGGCTAGGTATTTTGTTTGTTTGTTTATTTGGGTGAAGTGAGGATTCATGTTCAGCCTTCACTAAAGCCAACAGTGGTAGTATCTAATATTTATGGAGCAGTTATCATGCCCCAGGCACTGTGCTAAAAGCATCTTACATGCAGTACCAAATCAGTGATGCAGGGATTGTTCTTATTTCCATTTTAAAGATGAGGAAACTAAGGTACAGAATTCTTGAGTAAATTTCCCAACGTCTTGTAACCAAAAAGAGGCAGGAATGATGATAAAACCAAGAAGTCCCCCCTGGCTCCTGAGCCCCTCTGTGCAGTCGTGTCTTGCTGAGATCACATGAGTTTGCAGTCTTTACCTGGAGTTGAGCCTCTAAATCCCCATCATTGTCTGTCTGCTGTCTCATTACCCAGTGGCTGGAATTGGTTGATAGAAATGGTGTTACTAAGGTGAGGTGACTCGTTATAAGAACCATGGGCAAAACTATAAAATATACTGGCGGTTTACTGTCTGTTAGGTTCCTAACCCTGCTTTAACAAAGTACCACAGGCAGGGTGCCTAAAAACAATAGAAATTTATTCTCCCACAGTTTGGGAAGCTAAAAACCTGAAATAAAGATGTCAGCAAGGTCACATTCCCTCTAAAGACTCTAGGGAAGGATTCCTCCTTGTGATTTTTTTTTTTTCCTTAGCTCCCGGCAGTTGCCAACAATCCTTGGCATTCCTTGGCTTGTAGCCGAATGGCTCCGGTCTGCCTGTGTCTTCATACGGCCATCTTCCCCTTTGTGTGTGTATCACTTTTGTGTCTCCCGGTGTGCACATCACATCTCTCTCAGGGCGCCAGTAGTTGGATTTCAGGTCCACCCTAATCCATTGTGACCTCACTTTAACTTGAACTATATCTGCAAAGAGCCTATTTCCAAATAAGGTCACATTCCCTTGTTCCGGTTTGGGCATGAACTTGGCGGAGATCTTGGGATGGCGGGGGGTGGCGGGGGGAGAGACACAATCCAACCTTTCGACCTGTCCAAGGAGTGATCATGTTAAAATACTGAATCAGAGGTTGGGGTGGTAAGACCACTGAAATAGCTATTTTAAATACAGCATGTAGAAGAATCTACTCATTAAAACACTGCTTTATTCTGGAAAAACATGTATTGCTGCTGCTACTGTGATGCTGAATGACAAATTTTTTTTTAACGGAAACATCTGTAAATGGTTATATATAAATATTCACTCATAAAATATTTATATAGACATTTTTAAAATTCTGGCTACCATGGCAGGCTGTGGGGAAACAGTAATGATGAGGTGATATACCCAGAGGTTTTCTCTCAATGAGCTTGCTTACTTTTAGGGAAACCAGTATTTGCCAAAGAATGGCAGGAGTGAATGTTTAGTTTTAAAATGAGGTGAGTGCTTTGCAGAATGGAGGAAAATTACATTCTCGCTTATATAATGGAAACTCATCACAGAAGAGCAAAAGCTATTCTATTCCAGTTTATGTAATGGAGTAACAGGGAAGCAAAGCTAGAGATCCATAGCCTGGGAGAGGCTGAGTAGGATGTTCAAGAGAGAGAAAACAGACATGTTGGATTCTGTCATTTCCCCTCAGTGTCCAACCCTGATTAGGGACTATGAAAGTCTTAAGGGAAAACAAGCACATAATCAAAGCAAGATATTAAACTTTATCTTGCCTTGCTGGTGACTAACTTACTGATACATTAGTTTCCTTTGTTGCTGTAATAAATTACTGCAGACTTGGTTACTTGAAACAACAAAGATTGTGTAAGCCAGAAACCAATTGTATAAGCCAGAAATCCCAAATGAAGGTGTCGCCATGGTTTTACTCCCTTCTGTTCCGTAGGGGACAGTCTGGCCTTTGCCTCTGTTAGTTTTTGGTGGCTACCAGCAGTCTCTGGCTTGGGGCCACAGCATTCCAGTCTCTGCCTCCATGGTCACATTCCCTCCGCCTCTTCTCCGTGTCAGTCTTCACCCTCATACACCTGGGATGACAGATAGCAAGGCGTGATTGAAGACAGGATGGAAGATTCAAAACCATAGGGCCAAACTGGAAGGCAGACTAACATGACACTTCGACTATTCTGAAAAGGGTTCTGCAAAGTGATGGTCTGAATTAGGAAAGTACTGCCCATTGAAGTGATGCTTTGAAATTGTAGGGGCTTTGTTTTTTATCTTCCTTCTCATGGCTTTTACTGTCTTGGAGCCAGGAAAGCTAGATGTCCTTCAATATGCTGTAAAGGTTCCCAAACATAGAATTGCTGAGGTGCTGCTGGCCATTCACGGAGGAACAAATAAATACCTGGAACCTAACTCCGTTTTACATAAACACACAAGATAGGTGTTGCACAGTTTTAACATATGCTGATTTTTTTTTCCAGAATGTGTCTATTTTTCACATTGTGGGTACTTTATTTTATAGAATTCAACAAAAGTTTTTCCACCATTTTGGTAAGCCATGTCACCAATAGGATCATCACTTGTACTGTCTTGTTAATAAGAACACACTCCTGTCTTCAACCACCTGTCTATATTTGTAGTTGCCTCATGCAAATATGTAACAGAAGAGATGGGAAACTCTGATTAAAACATTTAAATCAAATATTTTTTAATTGCTGAGACAAGTGAAAATCAATAGGCCTCACTGTCTTTTATTATTGAAGCTTGCTTTAAAAATAGTTCATATGTCTGCTGTAATATATATGTATACATTTATGTATATAACAAGATACATAAATATATGAAAATATATTTGTGTATGTACATGTGTGTGTGCACTTATAAATTTTGGGAGGCCCATGTTAAGAAACCTATAACAAAAATTCTTTTTTTTTTAAAGATTTTATTTATTTATTTGACAGAGAGGTAGTGAGGGAGGGAACATAAGCAGGGGGAGTGGGAGAGGGAGAAGCAGGCTTCCCGCCAAGAAGGGAGCCCCATGTGGGGCTCGATCCCCAGACCCTGAGGTCATGATCTGAGCCTAAGGTAGATGCTTAATGACTGAGCCACCCAGGTGCCCCCAAAAATTAGTTCTTAAAAGTTATTTAATTTTTTTCTCCTGCATTTTTTTCCCCATCATATTCTGATTCTGTCCCAAGAGATCACCATACAATCCTCTGTCAGCTTCTTGAATTCCTCTTCCACTTTCTCATTCATCGTTTATTTCCCAGGGCCTATCGGAAATGTTTTAAGTGCTAAGATGGAATGAATGCCTTAGCAGGTGGTAGAATTTTAGGATAATAGATGTTTTCTATGGTAATTATCACGACCTTGTTGCAAGCCATAACTCAAGGGAAAATGTAGAAAATCCACTTGTAAATAAGGCTCAGGTCATTTATGGGAATAGCATACTTTCTCATTTCTCCCATTTGACAGTCTATAATTTGTCTCAGCATGTTTTAACCATGGTTTTTTCCCCCTATTTGTTATCATATACAAATAAGGCTGATCTGTTATTATTTGCCCAAACTTCACTTTTTATTTTAGTGTCAACTTCTACCTTTGTTCTTTTATATTCTTATACTTCTTGTATGGGGCTTTAGAAAATTGTTTTACTTCTTTTAAATTTAAAATTCCTCATTATAATTATATGTAGGTATACTTTTCTGCTTAACTCATTGTGTATTCAAGGATAGCCTTTATACATATTATTTTATTATGAATGACTTCCTTTTTATTTCTCCTTTGTAATGCAGTTAGGGCATCATATTGATTTTTTTTTCTTGAAATAATGTTATAGGTAAGTTATATTATCTGTTAATTTTGCTTCAGGATAGTAAAGGGAGTATTACATAACATTTGTCATAAAATGGAACATTGAATCTGATAGGATTGAAAATCATTACCGTAAATAACATGGCTTGGTTGAAAATGTGAAAACACACATGTGTTAGGCAAAAAGCAGAAGCAGCCTTCTCTCTCTCGGTGGTAAAAGAAGGGGTATGGTGGTGAGGCAGGTAGGGCTGGAGCAAAGAGAGAGCAGGAGAAGCTGTCCACACAGGCTTAGAATGGGACAGAGACCTTGAACTTTATTAATTTAATTTTTTTAATTTTTTAAATTTTTTTTATTATTTCCTAATAGATTCCTCTTCAGCTGAGAGGAACTTGGAATATTTTTTTTCAAACTTTATTTTTAAGAAAGAGACATGAGAGGTCTTGACAGAAAGAAAAAATCTTCTCCATGTTTGAGGGACAGGTGAGGCAAGGCTGGCAAGTAGGAGAACAGAGACTAAATGCTGGAGTTCACAGAGATGTCGTAAGGTTTCTGCAAAGCTGTGAGTGAGGTATACCTGATAGGCAGATTGTATTGAATTAATGTCCCCATGAGTCAAAGAGAGGTGACATTGCTTTTATAAAGTTACAGGAAAAGGTGGTGTAGGAATTAGCAACAGGCTTTGTTCAGGTCCTGTGCTAACTCTAAAGCGTGAACTATAATTATCTTCATTTCAGGCTGTTCACGTGGAATTCTTGGAACCAAGGACTTAATATTTTCACATCAAATCAAGGCAAAAAGAATCTATGGTAAACTTTTGAATTAGGGAAGAAAAGCAAAGAAGCAGCAGAACTTTAACACTAACAAATAGAACTGGGCTTTTGATAGTGAGATGAGAATGAAGAAGAGGTGTGTTTAAGGGAGATTTTGGTGAGGAAAAATAGAGTTCTTATAATATTTACACCAATTTGTCAGTAGACTTTGACTTGTTTTTTAAACTGAATGGCCTCTCTCCCACTGGAATGGCAGTTCCATGAGGAAGAGAACCTTGTCTGTTTTATTAGAAATATGTACAAACAGCACCGTGCCTGGAACAGAGTAGTTGCTCAATAAATACTTGTTGACAGAAGGAGTGACTTGGCTAGGAGCTCTTGAATATCTACATTAAACATCTGTGTACTACCATTCTGGGTTTTAATGATCTGCTGCTGCTGTAAGAATTATTAATATGGAAAATAATGAGATTAGTTCCAGTTGTGTGATATTTTCATTGTAAAATGTTTGCAGAGCTATTAACAGCAGAGATGTGCATCAAGCCCCACTGTTCAAAATAAATGGCTTGCAAACTCCAAGGCATAAATGTTTGGGGGAAATAACCAAGCAAAATGTTTATGTAGCAGAGCCTCCATCCTGTTAGAATACAGATTAGATCATTAAGAAGCAACACATTTCATCCACTTATCAGTGTTTGCATACAGTGAAGTCTATTAATTGAATGAGTATAGAGAACACTGATGCACCATCTCACTCTATCAGAAGATTACTTCTCTGTCTTTATCAATAAATTCTGCCTTTAATCCTGAGGATTGATCGAAAAAGAGAAATGGCATTTTTTTTTTAGACTGTTCTTTTTGGTCTTTGGATTACTTTGTCACTGGATTTGCAAACTTCACTGGTAACTTATTTTAGTTATAGAATGGCCTGGGGGGGTCACACATTAGGTCTAAACTCATTTATAAGGGTAAATGAAAGTAAATAAGTAAGAAAAGTTTGACCAGCCTCTCTTGGTATCAGAAGAAAAACCAGATGGAACTGAGCATCAGATAAAATAGCAGTTTGTTCATTCAGACTTTTAATTAAACTCAGAGATTAATAGATATCTAGATGAAGTCTTTAACAGATTGTGTGGCCAAAATTCTCCTTGGTTCTGCCTCTTGTACTCTGGCTCTTGAAAAGTAACTTTCTAGATTTTTTTTTTTTAATGTATCCAAGAGATGTCAACATGATAACATTGTTGTTTGGTAACTAAATTCCTGTATCACAGATGATGATGGAAAACAAAAGGTCCCCTTCTAGAATCATCTCAAAGCTCTTTCCTTTTCCTAGTGTTTCCTGACCCCACCACCTATCCAGTCCCTTTTAGGAATCATTGCCCAAGCTGACACATAGATTCGAAGTTCGTTATCATATTCTACAATCATTATGAAACAAGTATGATCTCTCCCTCTGTTATTTTTGAGAAAATAGAAGCAAAACAATGTAAATAATGGATATAAAATTATTTTAATGTGGTATTTCATTTGACTTCAAAAGGAAAATGGACTATGGGACACCAGGGTGGCTCAGTCAGTTAAGCACCTACTTTTGGCTCTGGTCATGACCTCAGGCTCCTGGGATTGAGTCTCGCATCAGGTTCCTTGCTCAGTGGGGAGCTTGCTTCTCCCTCTGCCTGCTGTTCCCCTTGCTTGTGTTCTCTCTCTCTCTCTCTCTCTATCTTGCTATTTCTCTATCAAATAAATAAATAAAATCTTTTTAAAAAAATAAAATGGACTAGATCTTGGCATCAGATAATAATGAAAATAGAGCAGTTTGCTTGGATTCTTCCTCCACTAGAATGAAAGCCTCTCGAGAACCGAGAGTTTCTCCTGTGAACAATGATATGCCCAGTGAGTTGAGAGCTCAGGCATGTAGGTTGTGGCTCAGTAAATGACAAAGAGTAATCAAAGAGAATTTCAATAGACCTTCTGTTTCAGCTCCTACAACTTGCAGATGAAGACCTTGAGCCAGAGCTGTGAGATGTCACTTTACAAATCAAGCAAGGCTGGGAAGTAGGAAAACAACAACTAAATGCTAGAGTCCGCAGAAATGTCACAGGGTTTCTGCAAAACCATGAGTGAGGTGTGTCTGAGAGGCAGATCATACTGAGTTTATGTCCCCATGAGTTGAGGAGCACAGACATTGCTTTTGTAAAGTTAGAGAAGAAGGTGGTATAGGAATTAGCAACAGGCTTGGTCCTGGGCTGACTGTAAAGCATGAACTATATCTTCATTTCAGATGGTGCATATGGAGTTCTCTAGTTAGACAATTCTCTAGTGAGAAACTGAGAGAAGGTGGTTCTGGTAGTAGGTGTTGATTGGTTCAATCTCTCTGGTCTTAGTATGCTTGCTGCATTGGCTCTTATCTGTGGAAAATGCAATGGAGTGTATACTGGGGACTTTTATTATCAAAAGAATACTGTTACTGGCTCTCTTCATCCTCTCTTACTCCACAGGGAAAGGGGTGACATCTGCTTCTGAGTCTCATTCGTGGTATATTCTAGTCTTCCTTCTGCTGTGCTATTGCTGCCCCTAGAGCAGAGGACTGCCAGGGATGGAACAGTGGATCTAAAACAATAGGGAAGTAATTAGTGAGCCTCCCTACCCAAAGACCTAAGGCACGTGCCTATAATAACAAAGTTCTTATCTGACTTTGCCTTTACCTGACTTACCATTTTGTTGACTTCAAGGCTAGACAAGAAAGAATAAGTGGCTTTGCTTTGATACCGTCCAAAATTCTCACAGTATGAAAAAAAAAATTAGCCTCCGCTAAATCCTATCACCACTGTTAAAAATCTCATGTATTTTCTTTCATTGTTATTGTGTATGTGTGTGTATTAGTGTGTATTTCGGTATCTAATTCAGTGTGTTAAAAACTTGGTAGTCATACTGATACAAAGTTTGTTTCCCTTCTATTTACCCTAAAGATACAAATGCAGTGATCCACAGGGACACGTGCACCCGAATGTTTATGGCAGCAACGTCCACAATAGCCAAAGTATGGAAAGAGCCTTGATGGCCATCAACAGATGAATGGATAAAGAAGATGTGGTACATAGATATAGATATAGATATATAGCCTTATAGATGTATATCTACATACATATGCATACACACACACACACAGGAATATTATGCAGCCATTAAAAAACAAAATCTTGCCATTTGCAATGATGTGGATAGAACTAGAGGGTATTATGCTAAGCAAAATTAGTCAATCAGAGAAAGACATATCATATGATCTCACTGATATGAGGAATTTGAGAAACAAGACAGAGGGTCATAGGGGAAGGGAGGGAAAAATGAAACAAGATAATACCAAAGAGGGAGAGAAACCATGAAAGACTCTTAATCTTAGGAAACAAACTGAGGGTTGCTGGAAGGGAGGACGGTGGGAGGGATGGGGGGCTGGGTGATGGGCATTGGGGAGGGTATGTGCTATGGGGAGTGCTGTGAAATGGATAAAACTGATGATTCACAGATCTGTACCCCTGAAACAAATAATACATTATTTGTTAATAAAAAAGAAAAAAAAAACCATTCAACCCTTTAAAAAAACAAAACAAAACAAAATTTCTCTCCCATCAAAGGCAACCTAGAGAGTTACTGCTTTGCAGTTCTCTTTTAAATGCTGCATCATCTCTAATTTGCTGAATATAGTAGATCCCAAGTGCACTTTTGGAGTTTACAGTAGTGATACTTTTCAGCGCTCCTCTGCAACTAGTATTGTGAGCGCTTTCAGCTGCTATTACATTATTGTACTAAGCCAGGGTTACCCAAACCATAGCCTACAGCCCAAATCTGTTCCCCTCCGTCTGTTTTTAAATGGTCAACTAGCTAAGAATGTATTTCTAACATTTTTAAGGAGGTGTTTATAGAAAGAAGAATATGTCACAGAGACCTATGTGACCCACAGAGCCTAAAATATTTAGTATCTGGCTTTTCATGGAAAAACTTTGTCATCTCCTGTCAACATTTAGATTTAAATTTATTATGAATATTCAAAGTCATCCCTCCACCTACAAGGTAGATGAGTTATGTCTGTGTGAAAAAATGCCTTGAAATTTGTGAGGGAACATGTAGAGAAGTGCCTAAGGGCATCTTCTGAGCATGTGGGACACTACTTGCTGATGTTTACTGATGCTGAGGTCATGCATGGTGGTTGTGGTCCTTTTGAAAGAGATGACTTTCAAGGGTGGAAAACTTTATTCATTTATGTATTTATTTTACTTGAAGGGCAGGGTGAGACTGAGCTTTTGGAATCAAAGCTCAGAGGCAGACACCATTTAGATGTGTTTCAGGCTGGTAAAGCAAGAAAGAAATTCAGAGCTGAGCGAAGACACTTTGCTAAGCATTTTCTCATGGCATCCCATTTATTCTTGAAATCAACCCCACAATGTGTATATTATCTGTGTTTTACAGATATGGAAATCAAGAATTTGGGGGTTTCAGTAACCTGCTCTGGTGACACTGTTAGTAAATACAATACAGATTTGAAAGCAGATCTGTCTGACTCTAAATATCCTTAATCCTTAATATTTTGTCATGGCCCAGTACATGTTTTCTGTGCATGCCATGTGTCTTTCAATGATGTCATTACACTAAATGGTGATTGGTCAGGGTCAAAGGTAAAACTGTGACTTCCATTCATTCCAGATACATTTAGTTCTGTTTAATGTGCTATTCTTGTCTGTTCCTAGTCATGTGCCTGCTTCTCATCATTTTTTTCTCCCTCACTTCTTTTTTCTTACCTTACTTACCCAATCTGACTAGCATACTAGTTTCTTCATGCACTCTGTTCTTCAAGGTTCTGTGCATTGTTGAATGCAGCTCCTCTGCCAGGGGGTCCTTTTCCAGTTTCTGTGCTCAGAAACTCCTATTCATCCTTCAAACACAACCTCAAATGTCATGTCCTTTTAGGGGTCATCTCTGACTCCTACAGGCAGTTGCGCAAGATCCTGTGAAGTTCCTAGAATTGTTCTTTCATGTATTTCTGGTAGTCAGAACGTTTTTTTTTTTCCTTTCTTTGTCAGTTGACTTGAATCCTTAAGAACTAAGATCAAAGATGAGCACTGTGCTCCTAGCTAGCACTTGGCATGAGTCCTGACACATAGTTAGAACTTATTTTGGTGACTCTGTGAATGAGGGAAAGAATGAAAAAACAAATGGACTAACAGAGGAAGGATGGAAGAGTGAGAGTTGCTTTCTCACTTGGAGGCACTGTTTGTATGCAGAAATCAGTCCATCCCTTGATAGTCAGAACTTCCCTCCCCTTCCCCACCCTCGCAATAACCCCATCTGGTAAGGTGCATTTCAGTGCATTCCAATGCATTACTCTTGACTCAGCTTATGAAAACTCTGGGGTCAGTCCTAGTTCCTGTAAGGTCTAAATACAGGAATCCTCACTGAAACCATTTTACCTCAGCATCAGGTGTTCGCCAAATGCTAAGTTTTAGTGATAACATACCATTTATTGTGGCTTTTGTAATTTCTTCCTCAATCCCCAGCACACCCCTGCTGACTAAGTCCGTTGCTACCTGTAGGCTGGATTCTTCCGTGCTTGGAAAGACCCTCAGTAAGACCAACCTTTAAGACAGCCAGGTAGCCTATAAATAGTTGCTAATACAATGCTTTATACTCAGAGACATCTAAGGTACTTTTATCTTGGTATGTGCATGGTAGTTAATTTTATGTGTCAATTTGATTAGGCTTGGGGACCCCCAGATAGTTGGTAAAAAAAATTATTCCTGGATTGGGAAGAGTTTAGCATTTGAATGACTACTTAGTAAAGAATATCTATCCATCTTCACTAACATGCATGGGCATCACATTGAAGGCCCAGTAGAACAAAATCCACTGAGGTCCCAATGGAACAAAAAAAACCCCAGGAAAGTTGAATTCTCTCTCTCCTCTTGACCTGGGACACTCATGTTTTTCTGCCCTTGGACATAGGAACTCATGGTTCTCAGACCTTTGCACTCCCAGACCCACACCAGCAGCTCTCCTCTGCACCCCCATGCTCACCCCAGGCCTTTGGACTCAGACTGAATTACACCACTGGCTCACCTATTCTCCAGCTTTCGTATAGCAGATGGTGGGTCTTTTTGGCCTCTGTAACCATGGGGGCCAATCTCTGTAATCAATACCTTCTTTTTTTAAAATTTATTTATTTTATTTTTTCAGTGATCCAAGATTCATTGTTTATGCACCACACCCAGTGTTCCATGCAATCAATATGTGCCCTCCTTAATACCCACCACCAGGCTCACCCATCCCATCACCCCTCTCCCCTCCATAACCCTCAGTCTTTTTTCTCAGAGTCCACTGTCTGTCATGGTTTGTCTCCCCCTCCAATTTACCCCAACTCACTTTTCATTCCCTTCCCCTAGAGTCCTCCATTTTATTCCTATTATGTTTCAAAAGTAAGTGAAACCATATGATAATGACTTCCTCTCCTCGACTTATTTCACTTAGTGTAATCTCCTCTAGACTTATCCATGTTGATTCAAAAGTTGGGTATTCATCCTTTCTGACGGCTGAGTAATATTCCATTGTATATATGGACCACATCTTCTTTATCCAATCGTCTGTTGAAGGGCATCTCGGCTCTTTCCACAGTTTGGTGATTGTGGATATTGCTGCTATGAACATTGGGGTACATATGGCCCTTCTATTCACTACGTCTGTATCTTTGGGGTAAATATTCAGTAGTGTACTTGCAGGGTCATAAGGTAGCTCTATTTTTAACTTTTTGAAGAATCTCCACACTGTTTTCCAAAGTGGCTGCACCAACTTGCATTTTCACCAATAGTGTAAGAGGGTTCCCCTTTCTCTATATCCTCTCTAACACTTATTGTTTAAGACGTGAACAGACACTTCGCCAAAGAAGATACACAAATGGCTAACAGACACATGAAAAAATGTTCATCATCACCAGCCATCAGGGAAACTCAAATCCAAACCACATTGAGATACCACCTTATACCAGTTAGAATGGCCAAAATCAATAGGACAGGAAAATAATCAATACCCTCTTATATAGAACCCTGCTGGTTCTCTTTCTCTGGAGAATACTAATATAGTGTGGACTTTATTTTTTTTTGTCCTAATATGCAAGTGATCATAAAAAGGAAGTCCCTGTAAGCCTCTTATAGAAGAATCTAAGCAACTATCAAATAGTTATTAAAATGCTGTTGACTGGGTTTTCTTAACATTTTTTATAAATAAGATCACTTAGACACAGTGATCTTGACTATGACCCTTGACAGTGATCTTCACTGAGACACTGAAACTTAAAGGGTATTGTGAGGCAGAGCACTCACGATGTTCTGTGCCTCCAAATGTGCAGTCTTCGTGACATTTCTCTGGCTCCTCATCTGTCTTTCCTGGCTTCTGGGGAGGAACAGTGGCCACAGAGCAGGATGCAGTGTTTGCATGGGAACTCAGTACAGCCAAGCCCTTAGAAATATTGCATCACTTTAAATTTTCATAAACTGTAATCCATAATGGCTCCCGAAGCACCAACTATTTTCTCTCCACTACATATCATGCATTTTTAACTGTCTATAATTACACAATTAAACAGTAGGCCATTAGGGCTCACAGGAGTCATTAATTCAAAATGTTTCAACTTCCATAACCTGACACCAGGGATAGGTCTTGGCTTAGGCTGGGGGGCGGGAGGAGGGTGTGTTGGATCAGCTTACTCTTGTGTCCAAAGAAGAAGAGTCCCCACTCTCAGTCCATTGTTTCTCAGAGGAATGGAGTTCCTAACTGAACTTGGACAATTAAGAAGGGAATAAGAAAGATGGACACTCCAGCGCCAGCCCGGGAAATGGGGAAGAAGTCCCAGGCCAGAAGATGGGGTGAACTGAGCATGTCTCCTCTATCCCATCAGCCTTACCAATGAATATTCTGAAATATTGCTGAAAAATCACCAGTGATCGCTCTCTTTGGCATACTCAGAGTGCTGTGACTTCTTCACTTTTTTCATAGAAAGCCTTTGGTTTTGAGCATGTTGCTTCTGATTGAAACCTGCATGAATGTGTTGGACACCACATAGGTCAGATGTGTGTTAACATAAGGATGATGGACTGAAGCAGTGATACAGTGCTGAATGGTGTGCTCTGAGAATAACACTTACAATATTTTATATTGGGATCAAAAATTCTGTGGTGGCATTTTTGATACATTTATTCACTAACCTTTCCTTCACCTAAAAAGGCTGTGAAATCTTCTCTCTAAAAAGTTTCTCCCACACACCACATTTTCCCTAAAAGGTCATCCCCTTACCCCTGTGTCTTCACATACAAGATGTTGAGAAAGAAAATATATTTCATGTCATTATTCGTCTCCGCTTGCCAATAGCATTAAGGAGAGCATGGTTTGCAGTGAAGATTTGTTGAATAGTAATGATCACACTATAAATGTATTTTTCTCTGCAAGTTTTAAGAAGCATTTTGAATCTTAAAATTTGTAAACAACAAAATAAAGGCATTAATTTTATAGTGGCATTTGTGTTAGAGTGGGTGAAGGGAACTAGAAAATGAGCATATTGTATTTTTGGCAGATTCAGAAAGACGCATTGTTAAATAGGGGGGTTTGGCATCTATAAGAGGTGGAGATCAGCTTGTGGGTCCTTCTTTTATGTTTTGTGTATTGTCTGAAGGCCCTATTTTTCTCCAATCTTTCTGATATTTCACTGCAGTTTTTGCATTGGTATTCATATTTTTGGAGAAAAAATACAGCCTGTCGTTTAGAATTTAAAAAAAAAATAGAATTGGAAGAAGAGATCAAAGTTTGATATTATGAGGTAAAAAGGGGGGTTGTACAATAAACAATTACTTGATAAAAGGAATCTTAAGTAAAAGATGTGTCCTGGTGTTTCTTTAAATATAAAATGAAGGTTTTTGAAATACAGAGGTACGCTGTAGTTTTACACCCTGTTTCGTTCTTCAGTGCTCTCATCACCCACATTACGCCTGGAGTCCCATCCTGTCTGCTTCTGTGGATGCTCCTGATCCTAGAGCGGTCTGCCCCTTCATCTTTCACAGCCCAGGCTCTTTTAATTCATGGCCTAATTCAAGTTCTGTCTGTCAGTGAAATTGGCTAATTTTCCAATCCCACTTTTCACTTCCTCCTTTGAAATGTTTCTGTATTTATCCTCTTCATTTCAGGATTCTCTTCCAATGCTGTCTTGCCCTTTTGGACTCTAATTCTTACATGTCTATTTGCTTTGTAGCCACAATGATCAGTTCTTTAAGAGTAGTTAGCATGCTTCGTGGTGTTCAATAAATGCTTGTTAGCTAATTTTTTATGGGTGTACCATTAGTTTCATTTTAAAAATGCAAAAAATAAAATATCAAATGCTCATTTAGGACTTTAAAGAAGGGGTTGACAAACATTTTCTGTAAAGGGTTGGATAGGAAGTATTTGAGGCTTTGCAGACCAGATGGTCTCTGTTGCAACTGCTGTGCCCTGCTAGCATATCATGAAAGCAGCTGTAGACAACAGGTAAGCCAGTGGTTGTGGCTGTGTTCCAATAAAATTTTATTTACAAAACAGGCAGCAGGTGAGATTTTTGCCAGGCCCTGATTTAAAGCATAGGAAATCCTCTCTTATGGAGTATGCCATTAACGTTAGAGTGACTAATTCAGGACAGTGTAAATCGTATGGGACACACATCACATTTACCAATTCAAGGAGAAAATAGCATGTTGGAGTTTCCCTGACAGGTGTCCAAAACATCCCCAGTAATGTTTAATGGTTACTCAGAATATGATAATCAAGCGATTACTTTGCTGGTTGTTGTTTGTTTAAAAGTAATATTTATTCTGGGCACCCTCTCACAACACTGTCAGGGGTATAAATTGTTCCAAAATTTATGAAAGCAGTTTGACATGTCATAAATACATTCATAGTATTGTAACTATCAATTCTCTTCTAGAAAGTATACTGAAGAAATCATTAGTTACTGAAGATCTCCACTGTGCCAAGTGCTGTGCTAGGTGTTGGGTCATGATGGAAATGAACAAAAATTGAATTATAGCCTGTCAATTACAACATTACTGATCACAATGGAGAATAAGTAACAAATCTTATATTCAACAATGACAAGCAATTATGCTCTGCTACACCTATATGGTAGAATATTTTGCAACCATTAAAAATGATATTGTAGAATAATTTTAATTACATGGAAAGATACTCAAATATAATAAAGAAGCCTAAGATAAATTTTTAATTATGCAAAGCCACAATAAAGCATGGCCTCTATAAAAAGAAGTTTAGTTGACTTTCTGCTGGGCAAAAATACAAAATCTTATTCTTGTAAAATTGTTGCTGAGTTGGCTGAGAGATTGTAAATGCTCGTGTTTATGCACATTTAAGTATTAAAGTCTTTCTCCATCAACCAGCATATTGCATAGAATTGAATCTTTTTCATTTCATTTTATTTGATTTAGTAAGGGTTAACCAGAAAATCCTTTGTTTCAACCCTTCTCAATCTCCCAGTCCCCTTTGCTGCTGTGACACCTCCAGTCTTATGAATATAATTGAATCTCCCTTTGATGATTCAGTGTGTTGTAGGACCTTAGGGCTGTAATGCTGACCATCAATTATCATTGTATAGGACAAAAGATATAGATGTGGAAGATACAGAATATTGAGCTGAATGTGAAATGATTCCAGGATAGCCTCTGGAAATTGCTTTGCTGAATAAATCCCTGATGTCAGTGAGTTTTTGTTGTGTGTCTTTTTTCTTCTAAATGCTTGCTTAGTTCAGGGAAGGAAAAAAGTAGTAATCTAGTGATTTGAATTTTCTAGTTACTAAAAAACTGGTTACTCCAGATTATCATTCCTTGCCTTCCATCTCCTTCTTATCTTAAATCAAATGTGAAAAGCCTGCTGTTTCTATTCTGTCATCTCTGAGCACAAGTTTATCTAATTTTGACTGGGCCAGAACAGGACAGTCTCTTGGGCCAAGAGTCCAAAAGATTCCATAGTGTTTTCATTGGCCGAAGTCCTTACCAGGTGAAATCCAGGTTGAAGAGAACAGTAAATGTGTTTAGGGGGAAGAGAAGTTATAAGAGAAGGCAGTCTCTGATCAAAATGCAATCTAAATTTATACATCTGTGTTCAAGAAGGATGTTATTTTATAGTTTTCTCCTTTGTCTGGTTTAGCTATTGGGGTGACAAGTTAGGAGTAACAAAGTGAGCCACTGAGAGGCTTATCTCACTTCCTCTGTCTTGGTGAGGTAGGCACTTTCCTGTCTCCTCAGCTGTAAGGACTGTCACATTTATCCCAACTCACCAGCAGCAGAGATCCTTGAGGGGTTGCCCTACCCCGAGCTGGCTCTTATAAGAACCATAAAATGGAAGGTTCCAGAATGCTGCAAAATGCAATTAAAAATCTGAGATGATGTTCAGGTTCCAGCTTCCCGACTTATGTGTGGCAGCTAGAATGTACCGAGACATGGACTGCCCATTGGCCCTCAGGGCACCAGGTGTATTCACATCCCTGCCTTAAGCATTTTCTTCCATTTATGATGATGTAGAATTCTCATATATTTATTTTCTGTCTTTGTCATGACCTGAAAAGTCGAGAGGCTCTGATCATATTTCCCAAAAGGTTATCCAAGGACATTTCCTGCTACAAAATAAAATACCTGACAAAGTTCAGGGTCAAATATATGTGGGGGTCAGTGCTGTCTAGCCTAGGATAGCTTTCTATCCTAGAAAACATTCTTTTTGAAATGAATATTGAGGAGACTGAGCCAAAGACTGCATGCTTTCTTAGTGACAGAGCTGGGGCCAGCATGTTGGTCTCCTGTTTTACTTTTCGGTCTTCCTTTGTCTGCACAGCAGCAGAAGAGATTGGGAGAGGACTAGGGGCATCTCTGACATAAAAGCATCATGCAGGTGGCAAGAGTGCACAGTCTGGAAGTCAGGAGACCTGGGTTCATGTCCTGTTTGTGACTCTTGGAAAAGTTACTCTATTCTGCTCTTTATTTTATTGACGAAGATGAGATCTTTATTCAATGTACAAAAGCTTGTCCAGAGTAACAGAAGCTAAAAAGAAATAACATGTATGAATTTTAATAGCTGGGTAGTGGCAAAGCTGAGTCTCCAGTCTTCCCTCCAGTATCCCCTCCCCTTGTGTTTTCTACACCACTGCATTTCCAAGGACACAATTACATTTGGAGAAAACATTTTGTTCCATCATCAGGGATTGTTTTTGTGTTGGCAGGAAACAAAACGCTAGCAGCAGTAAGTAGTGAGAAGTTTCTTTTTCTAGCTTTTACCAGAAAGAATTCTTTCTCAAAAGTCACCATCTGGAATGTGTGAAGTTGCAAACTGCCCTTTCATCACCACATGCATCCACGCTTCTGGAACAGGGTCAGTAAGCAAATTCCTTCATGGAGAAGGAAGGATCAGCATAAAAACACATGTCTCTCTGCTTCTCTTTTTCTGGTTCAACAAGAAGGAGAAAAAACATCCATGGTCAATTCCAGATGGATTAACTCACACACATTAATCCTAAAACTCTAAGGTAGGATGATTCTATAATTTTGAGGAATGGAACATCTGTCAGTGTATGTTCAAACAACTGTGTTGGTAATAACTGTTATATCATACTGCCTTTTCCAAGCTTTACAAGTATGGTTCTAGGTTAACAGATATGTGAATGGGATTCACTGCTCTCCGTTTTCATTTCTTGTTGAAATCCACTGACTTGAACTGCTTTTCTAAAATAAGATTCCCCAAACCACTAGTACCACATCTGTGACTAGTTGTTTAAATATGTAGACTGCTGTTTGTCCACCTGATAGTTATTCTTCCCTTTCTTCTATATAAGTTATTCTTCCCGTTCTTCTTTACAAGTCTTCTATGCAAGACTTCTATATTGTAGAGGATGACCATGAGTGCAGCTTTTAAAAACTACATTTCCCAGGCTCCTTTGCAGAAAGAGGTAGTCAGTGGGATGTAGGGTGGAATTTGTTCATGGAACTTGCAAGAATCCTCTTTAAGGCAGCTTACTCAGCTGACAGCCACCCTTTTCCTTTTTCCACTTTCTTTGCTCTTTCTGCTTCCATTTTGTGAACCTGATGGCTGTAGCACCTACAGTCATCCTATGACCATGACTGACCTCAATGGTGGAAGCAGTTGCACTCTAAGGATGACAGAGCAGACCGATAGGTAGGGTAAACTTGAGGCACTCTCATCCAAGTAGTTCTGGGAGCTTTGGACTGTCCACCTCTAGCCTTATTTTAGGTGGGTGCAAAATAATCCTGTAATTTGTGTAAACCACTGTTAACTTGAGTCTGTTACTGAACACTTCCTTATTGAAACGATAACCATGTAGGTAGAGTATTAAATTTGAATTCACAGTCAACATTTTTTCTTTTCCATTATGTAGGATTAATCATCATGTGGTTATAAAAAAATGTAATTTAGTGCTCGCTTCGGCAGCACATATACGAAAAAAATATCATTTAGAAAGTCCATGCTTTGGATTAAAGAGTATGTAGAATTGTAGAGGTTAAGAAAACAAAACACCAAGTGGATTTTTTAAATTACATGCATGGAATCTATTTTTTATAGAGTTTTATTAATATTAATAAATACACAAAATTGTGTAAATACCACAATTGGGAAATTAAAAAATTCCCTCAAACCAAAAATGCTTCCTTATGTTATTCTTCAGTAGTCATTTCTTTCTATTGGTTCTTTCTTTTTCTTTTTCCTTTTTTTTTTTAGTTCTATTCTCTTTCACTGATCTACGCGTCTATCCCATTGCCAATACCGCACTGTCTTGTTTACTGTAGCGTTATAGTAACTCTTAAACTTAGACAGCCTGAATTGTCCAAAGTTATCATTTGCAAAAAAATTACCTATTCTCATTCCTTTGCCTTTCCAAATAAAACTTAGAATCACCCTATCGATTCCTGTTTCTTTTTTTTTTTTTGAGCTACTCTAAATGATATTGTTCTTTAAGTGTTGGTTTCTAATTGTTTATTGCTAATATATAAAAACAACTGATTTTTGTAGATTGATCTTGTATCTTCAACTTTGTACTTACTAGTTCTAAAGAATTTTTTTTGGTCGACCTATGACTTTTCTTTCTTTCTTTCTTTCTTTCTTTCTTTCTTTCTTTCTTTCTTTCTTTCTTTCTTTCTTTCTTTCTTTTTCGTTGTTGTTTAACATTTCATTTATTTATTTGAAAGAGAACGTATATAGAAATGCAACTGATTTCTGTGCATTGAGATTCCTCAAAAAGTTGAAAATGGAGCTACCCTACGACCCAGCAATCGCACTACTGGGTATTTATCCTAAAGACACAAAGGTAGTGTTCCTCAGGGGCACGTGCACCCGAATGTTTATAGCAGCAATGTCCACAATAGCCAAACTATGGAAAGAACCTAGATGTCCATCAACAGATGAATGGATAAAGAAGATGTGGTATATATATACAATGGAATATTATGCAGCTATCAAAAGAAACGAAATCTTGCCATTCGCAACGACATGGATGGAACTGGAGGGTATTATGCTGAGCGAAATAAGTCAATCAGAGAAAGACAATTATCATATGATCTCTCTGATATGAGGAACTTGAGGGGCAGGGTGGGGGG
>LNAC01000635.1:28982-202616 GCA_002007465.1 Ailurus styani | reverse complement strand
AAAAAAAAAAAAAAAATTAAAAAAAAAAAAAAAAAAAAAAAAAAAAAAAAAAAAAAAAAAAAAAAAAAAAAAAAAAGAAAGAGAACGTGAGTGAGAGGGAAAGGGAGAAAGAATCTGAAGCAGATGCCACACTGAGTACAGAGCCTGACGCTGGGGTTCAATCCTACAACCACAAGATCATGAACAGGAACAGACTCTTAACTGACTGAGCCATCAGGCGCCCCCCTCCCCGCTTTTAGGATTTTCTATCTAGATCATCACCTCTGCCTTTAGGATTTTCTATCTAGATCGATCTAGATTTTCTATCTAGATCGATCTAGATCATCTAGAGTCCTATCTAGACCATCATTTTCTATCTAGATCATCATATTAGTACATAGAATTTTCTATCTAGATCACCAGCTCTGTCACTAAAAGTTAATTAAGACAGTTTTATTTCTTTTTTGGTAATTTGGATACCTTTTGATTCTTTTTTCTTGCCTAACTTTTTAGCAAAGACTTTCAGTATGATGTTTAATGATAATGTTAGAACAGTCTTGTTCACAGTCTTAGGAGGAAGCATTCAGTTTTATACCACTAAGTATGTTGTTAGCTATAGATTTCTTATAGAAGTTCCCTTTTATTCATAATTTACTGAGAACATCTATCATTGATGAATATTGAATTTTTTTCAAATGTCTTTTTTCCATCTTTCAAGCTGATCATATGTTTTTAGTTTGTTAATGTTGTGACTTACTTTGATAAATTTTTGAGTGTTAAACCAGTCTTACATTCCTTGGATGAACTCCACTGATTGGGATGTACTATCCTTTTTATATATTGCTGGAATATTTTTGCTAGGATTTTGTTGAGAAATTTTACATCTACGTTCAAGAGCACACTGTTTTATAATTTTCTTTTTTTTTTTTAGATTTTATTTATTTATTTCACAGAGGGAGAGAGATCACAAGGAGGCAGAGAGGCAGGTAGAGAGAGAGGGGGAAGCAGGCTCCCCGCTGAGCAGAGAGCCCGATGCGGGCCTCGATCCCAGGACCCTGAGATCATGACCTGAGCCGAAGGCAGAGGCTTTAACCCACTGAGCCACCCAGGCGCCCTGTTTTATAATTTTCTGTCTTATTTTGGGTACTACTAGTAAGGCTGGCCTCATTTAATGAGTCAGGAAATGTTTGTTCTTTTTTAATTTTCTGGAAAAGATTTTATAAAAATTAAGTGTTCCTTCCTTAGGTGTTTGGTATTATTCACTAGTGTAACCATCTCAGCCGAAAGTTTTCTTTTTTGGAAGGTTTTTAATGACAGATTCAGTTTCTTTAATAGAGATGTCTATTCAGATTGCCCATTTCTCTTGAAGTGATTTTTGGTAGTTTGTGTCATTCAAGAAATTGGTTTATTTCATCAAAGTGGTTGAGTTTTTTGGTATAGAGTTGTTTATGGTATTCCTTTATAATTTCTTAATGTCTTTGATATCTGTAGAGATATTCACTCTTTTGACTCCTTTGCTCCTTATGTTGTTAAATTGTCTTCTTTTTTTCTTGGACATCAGGACCAAGAAGATTGATCAATTTTATTGACCCTACTTTGTATTTCCTTATGCTTTTTTTTTTTATGATCTGTTCTATATTATTTAATTCTCTCACCTTGCTTTAAGTTCAGTTTGCCTTTTTTTTTTTTTACCTTCTTATGGTGGACACTTAGATGATTTATTTGGGAAATTCTATTCTAATATAAATGCGTACTGCTGTAAATTTCTGTCTAGCAACCTATCAATGTTCAATGATATGGATGTTAGATATTTGGATATTGTTCTCTCTGTATATTATTTTTGTCCTTGTTTTTTAGTTAAAATGGTTTCTATTAATTTATCTTCAAGTTCTCAGATTCAATCTTTTGCCATCTCTATTCTGCTATTAAACCTGTACAGTGAATTTTAATTTTAATTTATTGCATCTTTAATTTCTAAAATTTCTCTTTGGGTCATTATATATAAATTTTTACCTGTTGTATTTTCATTTTTATTTAGTATAAAATATTTTCTAATGTTCCTTGAGACAGATGCCCTCTTTGGTTGATGGATTACTTAAAAGTATATTATTTAATTTCCAAATATTTGGAAATTTTTAGATATTTTTGTTATTGATTTCTAACTTGATTTTGTTATTAGAAAACATTTTTATGATTTTAATTATTTTAAAGTTGTTAAGGATTGTTTTATGACAAAGGAGATGTGCTGTCTTGGTGACTATTCCATGTGTACTTGAAACAAATGTATATTCTATCTTTGTTGCTTAGAGTGGTCTGGAAATGCCAAATACATCAAGTTGGTTGTGTTGTTCATATCTTTTCTTCATGATTTTCTGTTTTCTTATCCTATCAATTGGAAGTGTTGTAGTTTCCAACTGTAATTGTGAATTTATCTATTTTTTTCTATCACTTTTTGCTTTATGTTTTTTAAAGCTCTTTTTTTAGTTACATACACATGTAGAATTGTTATGTCTCCTTGGTGAATTGACACTAATACAATTCTGTAATATTCCTCTTTATCTGGTAATTTTCCTTGCTCAGAAATCTATCTTCTCTGATATTAATCTTTACCTAGCTTTCTTTTGCCTAGTGTTTACAGGTATGTAGTTTTCCATCATTTTACTTTTAGCTTTTCATATCACTATATTTAAAGTGGGTTCATGTAGATAATGTAAAATTGGATATTGTTTTGCTATCTAATCTGATAACCTTCTTTCTATTATTGTGGTTATTTTAATACAATTATTGATTTGGATTGAGTTCTTTCAATGTTTTAAGTCTTCCATTTTGTTATTACTTTTGTGTGTTCCCTATCTTTTGTTTTTTTGCATTGTTCCTCTCTCTCTTTGTTTCTTCTGCTTTCTTTTGGATTACTTGAATTTTTAAAAATTTATCTGCTGTTTTCCAAATATATTCCTGTATAGATTTTTATAGTGATAACCCTAAGGATCACAATATGCATATCTAATTTTTTATAGTATACTCAGACTTAATACTTCACCTCTCTAAGTAGAACATAGAAATCTTTAGTAATATAGG
Source organism: Ailurus styani (assembly GCA_002007465.1). Classification (NCBI taxonomy): domain Eukaryota; kingdom Metazoa; phylum Chordata; class Mammalia; order Carnivora; family Ailuridae; genus Ailurus; species Ailurus styani. Next base: position 199,559 of record LNAC01000635.1, on the reverse strand, counting down.
TCTCTTTACCTCCCACAGTTATGTAGTAATTACATGTATTACATGTACCTTAACTGAAAACCCCAATAGACAGTGTTTTATTTTTTCACTTTCAATAGTCACGCATATTTTAAAGAACTTAAAAGGGGAAAAATAATATATATGCCCAGGTATTTACCAATTTAGTTGCTCTTCCTTCTTTCTTAAAATCCCAAATTTCCTTCGGGCATCATCTGCCTTCTTCCTGAAAAACTTCTTTTAGAATCTCTCTTAGAACAGTTATGCTGCCCATGAATTCCTAGTCTCTCTTTGTCTGAGAATGCATTTTTTTAATAAAGATTTTATTTATTTATTTGACAGAGAGAGAGAGATTACAAGTAGGCAGAGAGACAGGCAAAGAGAGGACGAAGCAGGCTCTCTGCTGAGCAGGGAGCCCGATGCAGGGCTCGATCCCAGGACCCTGAGATCATGACCTGAGCCGAAGGCAGAGGCTTTAACCTACTGAGCCACCCAGGTGTCCATCTGAGAATGCCTTTGTTTTACCTTCATTCCTGAAGGATATTTTCTTTAGATAAAGAATTCCAGGTTGCCAGAATTATTTTCTTTCAGTTCTTTTATTTAAGCACTCTATTTATATTTTATTTAAATTTAATTAGCCAACATCTACTACATTAGTTTCAGATGTAATGTTCCATAATTTATCAGTTGCATGTAACATCCAGTGTTCATTACATCACGTACCTTCCTTAATGCACTTTAAAAATATAATTCCACTGTCTTCTGACCTCTATGGTTTCTGATTAGAAATCTGCATTTTATTCAAATTTTTGAATCATTCATGTATATAATGTGTTGTTTTCTTCTAACTGCTTTCAAGATTTTTTTCTTTGTTCTTGGTTTTTTAGTGTTTGTTATTCACTGAGCTTTTTAAACCTGCCAGTTTATGCCTTCTATAAAATTTGAGAAGTTTTCAGACATTACTTCTTCAAATATTTGTTTCTCTTCCATTTTAGTTCTCCTTTTTCTCCATGACTTCAATATTAGACATTCAAATTCAATGTTCAGTATACATGTTAGATATTTGGATATTGTTCTATTGGTCTCTATATATTATTTTTGTCCTCGTTGTTTAGTTAAAATAGTTTCTATTAATCTGTCTTCAAGTTCTTAGATTCCTTCTTCTGCCATCTCTATTCTGCTATTAAACCTGTACAGTGAACTTTAATTTTAATTTATCGTATCTTTAATTTCCAAAATTTCTTTTTTGATCATTATATAATTTTTTTCTTCACTGAAAATTCTTGCTTTTCATTCATCTCGAGTGCTTTTCTTTAAAATAAAAAAAAACTTAATATAAGAAAAAAGTATCCTTATTTTGTGAAGCATGATTATAAGAGAGGTGTTTTAAAATCTTTGGCTGATAATTTTAACAGCATCATTTTAGGAATGCTTCTTATTCATTTTTCTTCCCTTGAGAGTTAAATTTTCTCATTTTTGTATGCTGAGTAATTTTTTATTGTATTGGGCATTTTGATTAACACAGTATAAGACTTTGTGTTCTGTTAAAATCGTTTGATAAATGTGGATTCTTTTTTGCTTTAGTAAGCGGTCAACCTGACTAGACTAACATGAGTCCCCTCCTGCTGTGGTAATAGCAGCTCTCAAAGCCTTTGTAGTTCTCTTCAGACCAAGCGCCAAGTTGGCATCCATCTGGGAGTTGGGTAGTAGGACTTGGACAGTAGTTTATATCCTAGTTTATCAAAGCTCTCGCTTGATAGGAAGCTTCAGGCCAGTTCCAATTATGTGCATCTTGGGAGTGAGCCAAGGACTTTTTACTGGGTATAATAGGTATACATTTTCTTCACCTTCTTCCTGTGATTTTCCCAATACTTCCTAGTTCTCAGGGTGTCCCTTTCCCTGATTCTGACCACAAAGCTGGATTTTAACCTACCTGCACTATCGCATGCTTTCCACAAATGGGTCAACCTTTGTTACAAAATAGGAAGAAAAATAATAATGGGAATCTCTTTACACTCTTCCAATCATGAAGACCCCCTTTTCAGAGGGGTCATAGTGATTTTCTTTCAGAGTTTTAAGTATGTGAACGCTTGCTGCCCTGACAAAAGTGCATCTTCATCCACAGCACTCTACTTAACGTGGCTGAGAAATGAATAGGAAAGAAATGGGATGGGAATAGGAAGGAAGAGGAAGAGAGGGGAGGGATTTTTATATATACTTGCTGACTCATGTCCCCCTTCTTTGTCTTCTGCGCAAAAAGTGATGGTTTCTCTTGGATGTTTTTCTGCTCATGCTTACTCTACAGTTTGAGAATTTGGGCAGTCCTCAAGTCTAGGCCAGAAAATCTAGAAGGGAAAAAGAAACAAGAAATTTGTTGCCTTATGAGTCATCCTTTGAGTTCTGACCCTTCCCAATCCCCCTGCTCTTTCTTAACTTTTCAGAGTTCTCAAGTTCATGCTGTGTGTGTTCTATTCAGTTTTTTTTTCCATTGTGATCAGTGGGAGGTATACATCATTTGCTAACTACATCTTAGAATTGGAAGCCCTAACTGGGTTTTGAAGTAAGTATTTGGAGGCTTCTGTCAGTTTTATAATGATTCTAAAATGCTGTAGACCTAATGGTTCTCGAACATGACTTGATAGTTTAATTTTTTAAGCATATTTAATTTTTTTCACAAGCAAAAATTTGCATTTGAAATACCATCAATTGCTATACTGGCTTGCTATTAAAACGTTTTTAACCATGAACTGCTTGTGGGCATGGACATCGTTTAGTTGGCATCATATCTCATTTTGTAGAATAATCCTGGCTCACAGTTGCTCGATAAATATTCACCAGTGAATTAAAAATGGCACTTGATGTGCCATAATTCAGAACCTAATGATCTGGAATGAGTAGAATGTTGGGATTCTTGAAAAACAAAACTCTATTTTAAAAGTGCTTATTAATAATAATTAATGACATCATCTTTCCAAGAAAAAAATTGTTTAATACCCCTAATATCTTTCACTGAATTGAAAACTTCAGTTGAAAGTTTGACAATGTTGTTGGCTTGTGACTAAGTGGAAAGCTTACAGGCCTCTATCACTGTCATGGACTTGAGCAAACATCCCATTTCCACTCCGGTTATGCCTATTAGCTAGAGGAGTACCTATCAATGAATGAAAACACCTGGAGGAAGGTGGCTCGTCAACTTAAGCATTCAGATCCCATGGAGGAATTGTTAAATACAGATTGCCAGGGCCTACCCCAGAATATGTGATTCAGTGGTTCTGGGGTGCTGTCCAATAATTTGCATCTGTAACAAGTTCCCACATTGTGCTGATGCTCCTGGTCCAGGAACCACACTGTTCTTTTTTTTTTTTTTAAAGATTTTATTTATTCATTTGACACAGAGAGAGAGATTACAAGTAGGCAGAGAGGCAGGCAGAGAGAGAGGAGAGAGGAGGAAGCAGGCTCCCCGCTGAGCAGAGAGCCCGATGTGGGCCTCGATCCCAGGACCCTGGGATCATGACCTGAGCCGAAGGCAGCGGCTTTAACCCACTGAGCCACCCAGGCGCCCGAACCACACTGTTCTAAAGATGATATTTAGCTGGCACATCTCCCTTAGTGAAACCAGGCTGATAATTTATACCAAACTTGTTTACTTCATTTGTCATTCTAGACACAGATTCACTTTTGTAAATGAGTCTCTCATTAAATCTGTAATGTCATATTCATATGGAGGGTAGATTCAGGAAAAAGCATGAGCTATGGATTCAGACAGATTTTTCTTCAAATCCTGGAACCTGCTTTTACTAGTAATGTGTTCCTTGAATCTTTACTTCAAACCTTTCAGTCTTGTGCTCCTCATATCTTTAACTATAAGATGGAAATAGTGGTGTTTCTATTTTGTAGGGCTATCATAAGGAGTCAGTGAAGGAACATCTTAGTCCAGGAAGTGTGGAGTCCTTGTCAGTGCCTGACATTGGGCTGAACTCAGGGGATGGATGGTGCTTTCAAGGTGTTTACAGTTAGGCACACGGTTGGAGTTTCTGGTGAGGTGGGAGTGGGGGGCTCCTGTGCTATTCTAGAGAGGTCAGGCCGTGCTCCCCAGATAGGATGAAATGAGAGGGAAGAATAAAGGAAGGCAGGAGGGAGAAAGATGAGGGGAATTAGAAGAGTCTGGTAAACATGAAAAGCCAGCAAATATCTGAAACAAGAGAGAACATGGACATGTAAGAAAGGGCCCAGCCCCGAGTAACAAAACAATAGCTAACACGTAATCAGCACTTACCATGCTCTGGAATTGTACTACTTCATGAGATACATAGAACACTCTGTGAATGAACTCACGAATGGCAGAGGTGAGATCTGAAACCATCTGACTCTGAGCCCCTGCTCTTATCCATTGTGCTATTCCTTCTTTATATAGGAGGCTCTCGGGAAATGTTAATTCTTTGTTTCTCTCCCTTTCAAAGCATATGGTATCCTGGAATATATTAATATTTTTTGCTGAATTTCAAAAGTCAACTAGTATATCATTAAGATCATTGGCAGGAGGGTTGGATTTTATTTTTTGCCTAAGAACACTGAGAAAGAATAATAAGCCTCCTATGGTTCTATTACTCAGAGCATCTCAGCAAATCAAAGGACTGCCCAGCCTCATGAATTTTCTCTGACTTCTGCTAAGTATAATTTGACTAGCAAGGATAACGTAAAGAGTGATAGCTTTTTCTATAGGCATTCCACCAATCTTGGTCCATGTGGCCACTATAATTTGATTATAGGTCTTCTTGCTCTTTTAAAAAAGCATTTTAATAGTTTTTTTTTGAACCTATTTTAAAACTGAAGTGTAGTTGACATACAGTATTATTGGATATGTTTGCTATAATGTACTTTTCATTTCTATGAGTTACTTATTTTGTAACTGGAAGTTTTTACCTCTTAATTATCTTTCATCTATTTTTCCCATCTCTGTTTCCCCTTCCCTCTGGCAACCACCAGTTTGTTCTCTATATTTTGAATTTGTTTTTGGGATTTTTGTTGTTGTTGTTGTTGTTTTGTTTGTTTGTTTGTTTTTTAGATTCCACATATAAGCGAAATCACATGGTATCTCTCTTTCTTGGTCTGACTTATTTCTCTTAGCATGATACCCTCTAGGTCCACTCATGTTGTCACAAATGAATGAGTAATATTTCAGAGTGTGTGTGTGTGTGTGTGTGTTTCTGTGTGTATATGTATATATTATATACATATATATATAAATATCTTTTTTATCCATTTATCTATCAATGGACACTGAAGTTGCTTTTATATCTTGGCTATTGTATACAGTGCTGCAAAAATAAGTATAGGGATTCGTATGTCTGTTTTACTATGACAGTACCTTCTTTTTCTGTAGTTCGAACATTTTAACTCTTCTGTTTTCCCTATCAAAATTATTAGTCTATAGTTAAAACTTCCTGGAAATAGTTATGTTCCTCTTCTTCTTAGTGTCATCCTCTGTCTTTCTTCTGCCTACAGTTTTATTTCATTAGTTTGCCCCAACATAATTAATGGATGTGAGATCAACTCTCTTAGAATTATAATTAGCTAGGGTGACTTTTCATGTACATTTAAACCACTAAATCATTAAGATTAATAAGTATTTTTGGGGTTGGATAGCCACATAATTTCTATAAAAGCAAGCTTTTTGAAAAGTATATATCAAGTACATCTTTTATGAAATACACTGTCTCTACATATACAAGTGGTTGTGCATGGACATGTGTGCACACACCTCTCCAATTTACCCTACGGCCTGTATGTGTAGTAATTTTGGCAGTTATTGTATAAATTTTTCTTTGGCTTTTTATGCTGAGACTTCAAGTATCAGTGACATGAAAAAGAACCATTCGTTCCTTAAGGTATCCAGGTTTCCTGTGGAGTCAGGAAGGGGGCAAGGTGGCAGACATTTCTGACTCCACGAATTTGGGCAAGAAGCTGGCCTTCCATAGGAAATGGGAACTGGCAGTTAGTCCTTACGTACTCTAGGAAAATGATGGAGGAAAAATTTCCTTGTTCTCTTCTAATGTATAGTTAGTTGTCTCTTCTGGGGAGTGGGTAATAAGATTCCATCCCTATAACCAGAACTACCTAAAAATTGATCCAGAGTTGGGATGAGAAGGATTTGCTGGCTTAGTGGGCCAGACATATTTCTTGGCTATATCATCCTGTTTTAATTTATTCTGTCCTTAATTTCCATTCATTATCCTTGTGTAGTATTTCTCCTTACAGCTTTAAGAGTTGTAATTGTGTTTTTCATTAAGGAGACAATGCTCTCATACCAACTTTTATAAAAGACAATCATAAACTCACGCTGAAATATCCCTTTTCTTCTTCCTCATTGACAAACTCCATATGTAAATGTCAGTCTAAGAATTTGCCAAGTTGGTTCATCTCTAGTTCTAGGAACCATATATGCAAGGTGATATTAATTACATTGCAAGGGTTTCTCTGTCCAAATATGCTTTCCCACATACCTGCCTTAGCTGTTGAAATTTCAGCCATAAATGATCATTGTGGAATACATAATTAAATGTACCTATTGAATAGCAAATACTAGATTCCAAATGTAGCATATATTTATTGAATGAATCAATGAAATTTATAAATATTTATGGAATGACTTTCATAATTATAAGGTGCTAGGCTTTTTTTCCTACCATTACTCTAAATTGTTAATCTATTATTATCTATAAATTTTGTGTACCTTTTGTCTGACTTCATTCATGCAGTCACTTTCAAACAACTACTTTGTAAACTATTCCCATTTTACCCAGCCTTAACAACCTCACCATCTTATGGGGCGGGAAGGAAACTGCAGGCTTTACTGTAATATTGTCATTTTTCCATACTTCGCTGTACATTAATAGAGCTTAAAAGGCTGATGAATAAAATTTCACTATCTGTCTATATCTGGGATGGGTAACCCATTAAGTAACAGCTATCATTGCCTTAATTTTTATGATTTCATCAACTGATTAATAGGGAGGATGTCCTTAGGGAAATGAAATAAAATATTTCGGTTAGAAATGAGAGGAAAAATATGGAGCATTGGATGGTGTCCACATCAAAAGGTTATCTTTTTTAGGGTCCTCTCTGGCCAGCTGGGGAACAGACAGAGTAGATTTGGAATACAGGGGCTCCAAAATACCCCAAAGGAAGAAACAGTTTAGGACGGAGGCTTATAAAGGTACTAAAATAAAGTAAATAGAATAACAGAATTTTATTTCCCCATTCTTTACATCTGTAAGTTATTTTCTACTTAGGCTGGAAAGGATTTATATAGAAAGATCTCAAGGCATCCAATCTTCAGCTTCTCCATGAATCATGTACACCTCACTGTGTAGTGTTGGTCCTCAAAATCTGTACTGTTTACTCCTTGGGGCACAGTTTTGTGCCCCAGTGTTGCCATTTACATTTTTTTATCTGACTGGTAAGCAGAAGAAAGCTACAAACCACAACCATAGAATTCCTGATTTCAAACTTGGAATTGAATTCAGATCTGCATTCATCCCTAATTGGCTTAAGGTTCATTCATGGTGTATCTTTTGTTTAGTTACAAATTTGTTAGCTGAACCTTAAGAAAAGAGTCTTTCCTGGTTATCTACATTCTGAAATCTTTAGCTCTGCCTGAAGCATATTTCAAATACCTTGGTTGCTAGATAAGTCACCAGTGAACAAGTGGATAGTGTCCTGGTGTAGACCCCTCTGTGTGACCCACTATTTCAGTCCTCATCCAGGCACCAGTGACTGTCACGAGGTCAGATAATACCTTAAGGAATGGTTTTACCTTTTCATCTTATTGTTGGTCTTTCAGACCTAGAGTTGGAGTTACTGTTCTAACAGTCCCGATATTGATCAGGGAACCAGTCTATGGACCAATGTCTAGACAGAGACCCTCACTACATTTGCTTGGGATCCTCAATTTGAACAGGATGGCATTGCTCATTGCCATTCACTGCCCTTTCTTCAAACCTCCAACTGTGTACTCAGGCCATGGCCATCTTAATACTATTACTGTGACTAGAGCAACACAGATGATATATAATAATTGATCATCCAAAGTCTAGGAGGATTTATATTTTAACAAGATAATTTCTGAGTGGTTCTGAAGGGAAGCAGGGAGGGCCTACCTAGCTCTGTCTTGCTGCTACCCAAGGGATAGACTTTGTATTTCTGAGGGGGCCCTGAGCACTGGGGTGCCCACAAAGATTCAGGTGACCCTAAACCCCACCTTTCCCAGCAGACTTCTACCTCAGTTGTCAGCTGAGCACCTGTAGTGGCTGCTGAGATGCCTAATGACTTCCTAGTCTTGCCTGCAGCTACTGGGAGTGGGAGTGGGAGATAGCTCTCTGTAGCATCCCTCTCTGGGAATCTCCATTAGCTGAAGAAAGACATCCTGCCCAAATTCATGATCCTTCTCAGGGTCAGCCACACCCAGTGAGGGGCATAAAGGCCTGGTCACATCACCCTAATCAGTGGCAGTTCTGTGGGATTTTTCTAACTTCTGAGTGACTTTTTCTCAGTCCTACTGTTGAGCACTCACTTCCGATAAATCTCCTGCATGTCTTTGTCTCAGAGTCTGTTTCCTAGGGCAATAATCTTCAACAGCTCATCAGTGAACAGAGCCCAGAATGAAATCCTGCGATCACTTTGCTAAGGCCTTAGCAGCCTAACTGATCCTACTCAGCCTCTCCTCAGGCTGAAACTTGTTCTTATACTTCCAGCTGTTGGGAAGCCATCTTCTTTGAATTGGGTGTGTCACCTCCCATTTGACTTTGAGTATCTCCTGGTGCTTAGACCTCTCACCCATCATACTGGATCCCTTGAGACATCAGCATCTCCTGGATCCAGGCCAGGATTACCATCACCTTCAAATACTGCACACTCTATTTCTGGCTTCTCCTGCTAAGGCCAGCTCTAAAACCTAATGAGTTGCATCCTCTCCCATTTTTACACGATTCTGGATTCCTTTTATTCTTTTCTTAGAGGCTAGACTCCAGCAAACATTGTACCTCAATAATCCTAATTTTGGTTGCCTATTTTCTTGAAGGCAGACTGAGAAACACTGTCTCCTGTTTTAAATATAATAAGTTTAGGTGACATTAGCATGTCTTAGAATATCTTATAAGCATTGAACATATAAAACTAGAGCTTACATGAGAGATCACAAAATCCCAGAATATAGACGGGGAACTTCTAACTTTTGTAACAAAATGATGATGTCACACCCTGAACACCATATTGAGTATTAGATGCAAAAAACTGCCTTTATTCCCTCCATTTTGCTTGAATTTGGGTGTTCTTCCCCCCCCCACCCCCCATCTCAGGAAAACAATTGATTGGAGTAACTGTTAAGTCAAAAATGGTTTAAAAGTAAAACTTGCCACTGTTTCACTTAAGTTGAGGTAATCACTCTGGAAAAATCTAGATTCCACTTGAGTGCCCAATACCAAGGAGACGTCTTTCTTGATAGAGGCTAGCTCTGATTTTAATATTTCCTTTTCCCTCCCTATCCTCCTCACTCCCACCCCAACCATTGCAAAAATTATTGCAGAGTATTCCAATGTCACTGAGACTAGAATAAAAATAAAATAGGATTTTGCATGTGAAGGGGTGAATGACATTTCCTTTTAATTGCATGAGAAATGAGTTTGTTCTCATTCAGCATAATGGAATATAAAGCACACAACATTCTGCGACTGCAGTGTTTTCCATTTATAGTGTACATGAGTGTGTGTATATGTAAGTCAGTGTGTGAGTGGGTGACAGAGAGGGAGCGGGGAGGCAGAGAATGTGTGTAGGATGACTTGGAAAGAAACGTGGTTTCTCTGCTTTGGTGGGTTCTCTTTAGTGAACTCCATTGGTAATATCTAGTTTATGACTCTGATTCATCCGGAGAATTTAGTTTATACTTTTTGTGATGGATTTGAATTTAATTGTGGCATTGTAAGAAGCATTTAAAAGATAAAAAAGAAGACAGTTTTCTGTATGATAAGAAAGAGGATCACTTATTGAAAACAAAAAGAAATATGACAGGGCTGTTTCAATTGTGAATTCTCTTAACATGAATCGTAATTTTTAAATAGCTTCTACAATTTGGTAATTAAGACTTTCATTTGTCTTTCACCCTATTGATGTATTAAAGCTCCAGATTTCTCTTGTTTTATTTGTACTAAATTTTCTAGTTATCAATTATGCTTCCTTCAGTTCTAATTATCTTAATGAAACATATGAGAAAAATACGTACATACATAAGAATGCATACATACACACCCTCAAACATTTTTTTTATTCAGACATTTGACATGAAGGGTGAATAGAGCTAGCCGTTCACATGAAGATGAATAGAAAAGGAGTCAAACAATAGTATCTACATGAACTGGGTATTATATCAGTATAAACAATTTCCTACCAAACATTCATTATCTCATATGTTACATCATATTGTCATCTGAGTACATGTGAAAAACCAAACAAGACTCTCCTACAACTTTGAGGAGCCTATCCCCTCAGCGGTTTGGCTGAGGTAACAAGGCCACCTCAGGTACTTAGACAGGTGTCCTGATGCCCTGTCTATAACCTTTCAACTGTACCATCCTCCCTCTGAATTATATTTTTATATCCCTCCGTATGATAAACATTTTATAAGAGAGAACAATTTCAATGGAAGAAGAAAAAGACAGAAATGGGTTTTTCACAGCTCTTTTTTTTTTCTTTGCTTTCTTTTGTTTTTTTTCTTTACCATTCATGCTTTTTAACAATTACAAGTATGACTGTTAGAATGTAGATTTATGAGATGTTTCCTTTTTGCTTACTCTGGTGGCTGGAGATGAGAGAACATTCTTCTAATAATTTTTAGGCAATGAATACTTCCAGCAAGAAGATGAAGCTAAATGAGTATTCATGGTCCTGATCATTTTAATCCAGCTTTGCTGCTGCTTCTCTGTAAAAACGTTGTCTGCAAAACCCCATGGAGCACCTTGATTTTAGTCACGTGCTAAGGAGACTGTGCTGCCACATCCTCAGACGGGCCAGTCCATTTACTTCAATGAACTTATAAGTTCTGGCAGAATTTGAAATAAAAGCAAAAACCATGTATGAGGTTACTAAATGCTTATGCTCAGAGAGACTGATCAGAAGGCAAACTGATTCTTTTGTAAACAATATGGAGTTTTGATGACAATCCTTGGTGATCTTCCTTCTAGCAACTAAGTATCCCTTATGCAAAGCATATCCTACCCACAACAGTGATGGACAGTAACATTTATTTTTATGTGAGTGGTAATTTAAAACTTCCTTATTTACCAAGCTTTCTTAGGCTTTTTTATAACTTTGTAATAGTTCCCTGGGTTTATCTTTTCTTTGGAATGGTTTTGCTGCAGTAAAAGAAAAACTCTGTAACAGTTTTTCTTAATCTGTTCTTTCAGTTGTATAATCATGGGAAAGTAGCATTATCTACTTAGGAGCAAATTTGGTTTTCAGTTCAGCATTCTTTCTGGCACATATGTGATTTTTATATTGTTAGAAGACCCTTTTAGAGAGATTTCTTCTCATAGGCAAAGCTGTAATGAAACAAAACATGGCACTTAAAATATCAGTGTACTTAAAGCTTTATCTTCCAGTTGTAATCACTATTGTTTGGGGAGGGGGTGCTTTGAATGCAGCTTGATAAACCATTGCAAATTTGCTTATATTCAGTTCAGTTCCCGGATGGCGTTTCGTTTATGGTTTTATGGTTAGCAATGAAAATCCAGGCTCCGACGCAGACTGCATAAGGTAGGGCGGCATCAGTTGGTGTCAGCATCTTCTCCTGCCTTCCCTCAGCATCCCTGCTAGGCAGGAAATGCAATAGGAATCTTAACTCATGGGTCACTGGGGCCAAGTTTGTTTTGGTGGTACCTGGTACCTGGGAAGTTGTCATTGCTCCTTTGGAACTGTCCGTGGTCACTGCCAGCAATGAGAACTTCCCAGGTGCTAGGCACCACCAAAGCAAACCAGTATTTCTTATTCTCATACTTCCTGTAGTTTGCCATATAACAGATCTTCAAGGCTTTTTCCTGATTCTCAACTGTAGGCAGGCAGTTTCTCCTCACAAAATGTATAAATTAGGTCATCTCGGTTTTCTTACTTTTAGAAAAAATTGAAAACATATCTTGGGCAGGAGTCAAAAGTTGGTGGTAACTCACTTTGCTGGCTTATATTAGATGTGAGGAGAGCAGTGAAGAGAGAAGTTAAGCTGCAGAGGCCTTCCAGCCTCTAAGGGCAAATGTGAATTAAAGCGCTGAAAGGAGCCTACAGATTATGGTTGTATGTTCTAGAACAAAGAGGCCAGCAATTGATGTTGGGGGGGGGAGGTCTTTTGTGCTAGTCACAAAGTTCCCAGACTTTTGTCACATAAAAGCTTTAGAGGAAACTCATATTCAGTTATCAGAAATTGCTTCCCTTTGATTTATGATCTGGTCAGGCTCTTTGGTGAGCTATATGAACTCTTCCTACCAGAAAAAGAGAAACTGCAGATGGATTTCGGCACATATAAATGCATGTTGGCAGCATATATATATAACTTCAAACAGCTCACAGATAATAAATTGAGTTTCCTGTCAATGCCAGCTGAATAAACACATTTGTTGTAAATGATCTGACAATAGAATTATCGATTATAAATCCAAAATTTGACATTTGGTATCACATCTTCATTTCATTCCTGAGGAAGTGCGTGCCTCTTGGTCCATTCTATAGGGGGAACTTAGCAACATCTCTGGCAACTCAGCTTCTTCCTGCTGTGATTAATTAATCCAGAGTCACTCTGATGTCTCTCTTGGGGGGAATGCATTAACCTTGCTTTACTTGTCTGGAATAATATGTACAGCTAGTGCCTTTTACAGAAGCTGGGTTTTGCTTGCCTTTCCTAATGTTTCCTACTTTGAAGTAGGAAGAGGAGAGCACCCAGGAGACATTGGACCAATTACAATGTGTCTAACATATCCAAATCTTTACTCTGCTATTTAGATATAAATATACAGGGAATATAGTCTGGTTATTTTTTTCTCCTATGTGAGTCAATTTTTGGGTGCTTTTTACTGAATGTTCTTTTGGTTTTATAAGGATTTCTGTGTAAACCTTGTAAGCAATTGAACTATAAAGATTGATTCACCAAGAAAATTATTTCATAGAGCATTTTAGTTAACCCAACTTTGTAGAACGTTAATCTCACCAGAAATAAAATTAAATGTGAACTATCTTTTAAATATATTTTTAAATCTATAGCCCTGTTCTTTCAGTTATCTCAAGCCATCCACCAGATCACATACCTCAGTACTTCTGTGAAAAGAAGCAGAATGATTGATGAATTTCTATCTGAGAGATTTGCTTTGTTTTTCACAATTATTGAGTAGCTCATTTGAAGGACATAAAAGTGCTCATTTCCTCAAGATGAGGCTGAGTCTCCATATCTCAAGTTGTGCTTTTATACTTTTCTCTTTGGTACTTTAGTAACAGTCATTGTCCTATTCTTTTGAAAATTCCATTTAATAGCTCTATTGCAAATCTGCATAATAATACACTTAACTGGTCTAGCTGATGTTGCCAGAGAGCATTGCCTCATCTCTCATTTAACAAAAGATATAGGTCCTGGTCTCATAAAGTGATACATTAACTTTTTCCTTGGTCTCTATTTCCTATTTGACCAGAGCTCAAAATAACATCAAGTGTAAATAACTCGTCCTTTTGTCTTCACCGCAGAGGTAGAAGTTAAACCTTAAATTTATTTTTAAAGGTTTGCCCTAACTTTTATAATTCCTTGCAGAAGCGTAACACCTAGCGTTTATAACATATGGCTTATTCTGTATCTAGCATTTTTTACATCTTATCTTCAATACTCATCAGAAGAATTTTGGAAAACAAGAAGCACAGCAAGATTTTGATATGATATTTTGCATGATAGACGTGAGTTAAGGTATGTGTTTTTATGTGAACTTATCAAATGGGCATTATACCTAATAGTTGGAAGATAGAGAAAGGTGTTTAGGTGGTGAGGGGCTTAAGATGGAACAACTTTAGGTGGTGTTTGCTTAAAATGGAACAGCTTTTGTGACCCAGAAGTCACCAGCTACTAATAATAAAGGTTCAGTCCTACAAGAAGAGAAAGACTTTCATCAGTTATGAGCTTGATTTCTTTCTTGCTCTGAATACTCATCTCTCTTTTTGTCCTCCCTCATTTTCACTTTCTCCAACAAATTCAGAGATTTGGAAGTTCCAGCAATGTGTTACTCTAATTCTATTCTTTTTTAGTACCTAAAACCTGAGTCCATGTCCTAGTTGTGCTATTCATCTGGTTCTGTGACTTGGGCAGGACGACTCATTTCTCTGAGTGTCAGTTTCTTAACTATGAATGCAGAGACTAAATCTCTCTTAGGAAGGTTTTGAGGATTAAACGAGCTAATATATACAATTGCCTCAAGTACAGTGCCTGGCATAGCACTCAGATACAGTGGTTGAATTTGAATCTGTTCCAGTGTAAAATCCAATTTCTTGACAGTCTTAATAAAGCAAAAACTTTTAAAAAGTAGTTTTTCTGAGAATTTTGGCATTCAGGAAGATGGAAGCTAGTTTTGCTTTTTCCATCTCCATGGTTGTTATAGATACGGTACCTTTCTTTAATTGCAGTTTCACAGGCAAGAGTACAAGCAATCCCCATAGTTTTTCGAGGTTGAGTTAGTCATCAGGGTTATGAGAAGTCTCCAAATCTAGCAAGGCAAGTGAAAAGAAGCCTGGATGATGAAGTCACTGAAGGAGAGAATATCACACAAGAAATTATAAGATATTTGAAAGACTGCTCCATATGCTGTCTTCTAATAAATCTTCAGTCTCTCCACAAAGAAGACTGATATCTCTTTATTTTAGTGTATGTCTTAGGCAAAGCTTATATTCCTTACCATTGTGTGCATGTTTATCTTCATAGGTCATAAGAAAAGAAAATTGGTCCATATTTGAAATCTCCATTCAATTTTACTACTTTAGACTCTTGATGGCTTTTAAATAAAAATGGGGAAGGATTATAGCTGGCAGCAAAGTAGATTTCAGGGACAGCTAGAAAGCAGGAAGGAAGACAGTCTCTTATATTTTGATCAATCTAGTCCATGAAAATGTATACAGGAACATGCAGCTATAAAATATAGTGACACTGAAAATTTTTTCTTTTAGTGATGTTCATATTTGGTGATATCTGGAGTTTTGAAAAAGCTAGGGTTTTTACTCTACAGCAATCTGTAGTGATAGGTGTATTCTCTAGGACTATTTCAGATTAGCACTTTTCCTTTTGAAATCTACTCTTCCCAAAAAGGGCCTTCCATGAAAGTTTGATATTTTTCTTTCCTAGAACATACCCACCACCTGCTACTGTTGTTTGTGTTTGTGGGTACAAAAGAAAAGAACTTATCTTTACATATGCAAAGATACTACAATCTATCACAATTTTGATTCTTAAAATTTATGCTATTCAGTGTAATTCCTTAAGTAGCTTGAAGTTTAGCTCTTGGGTTGATTTTCTTAGTCCCATGGTAGAATGGATGTATTTTTTTTTTAAGCATTTATTTGGAGTTAACAGTTTTGGCATCTCACTGTGTCCTGGGATGGTAGGGTTCTCTGGCTGCAATACGTGTCATTTGTCGTGGTAGTCACTAAATTATTTCAGCTGATTTGATTGGTGGGGCAACTTTCCCCTTCCTCCTCCTCATTGTTTCATAATCCAAAAGCTGCCCATTTGAGCAATATAGAATAACTATCCCTGTTACTCTTCAGCTTTGGAGCCACAGATTCCTAAGTACAATTGACAAAAAAATTTCAAACAAAATTGCCTGAAGGTAGATCTTTCTTCAAAAAAGTTATGCTTTTGTCAAATGTGCATATTCATCTTCGAAAGAAAATATAAGGGAAAGATTTTCTGCTTGTCAGCAGTAGTATGCATTTAAGAAGTACTGGTTGACTTAAAGAATAAAAGATGTCCATGTAGTCTTTACCCTGGTCATACTTAGTTAGGCGCAATTCCCACACCTAAAGATATTTAGCATTTGACATGCAATTGTAAGAAATCTTCACTGAAAATGAAAAGCAACACAGACATTTTAAAGTTTAGCATCTAAGGGAAACAAATCAGGTTCTTTACCTAGCACTTAATTATTTGAAAAAAGGAAATTTTAGAATTCATCTATTAATAAGTATTTTTGAATGATACTAGATATCATTCTAGATACAATGGAGAGTTATAGAAGAACATGGAATTACATAGTAGAACAATTTGAAACTAATATATGATAGATTTAAATTGTTATTGTGAAGATAATAAGTGTAGGAAACCAGAGAAGAAACACTGCCCTTCAGTAAGTTTTCATGAAGAGACCAAAAATGAGCTGGCCACTGAGGGATATAGAGATTCTGGGGTCATAGAAAAGCTAGCTAAATAAATACATACATACACACCTAACCAACCCAGACACCGAGATCATAAATTGGTACAAAGAAGAGAATCCATACCAGATAGAAGATTCAGTCATAAAATTCCACCTGGAATGTAGGTTAGTGTCGGAAATTCAAGGGGGAATCTGATTAACAGGAAAATAGCAAAACAGGGAGAGGAACAGATTGAAGGATGGGCAGAGAGAATAGGATCTATCTACCTACCTATCTGCCTAATTACCTACCTGCCTATCTGTCTCTCTATCATCAGTCTGTTATCTATTTATCTTATCTATCATCTACGGCTTAATAGCATCTTAATAAGATATTGCAAGTAATCTTAAGAGGAAAATATTTACTGTCCTGTTATTAAAGCTTGTGGTGAAATGAACCATCCCCCTATAAGAGAGGCAGGTGAGCCTCAAGATCAGACTGGCCAGATGGAAAATTCCAGAAAGACCATTTGTACTTTTGAATCCCTCACAAAAAAAAATTAAAAAAAAGGTAGCATTGCTGGAAGTCATGTTTTTCTGCAGCTCTGCATCTGGCTATCGTGAGATTTAGAGAGAGAATAACTGGCAGATAGAGTAAATAATGCAATAAATCCCACCCAGCATTATCATTTTATCTTTAGCATGTGCATTTTGGAACTTAAATGGACTATAGCTGTTATGTCTGTTTTGTTTTATTTTGACATTTTTTTGTTAGAATCTTTATAAAGTGGCATCTTTGTTCTTCACAGTTTAAATAAACTGGTATTTGGCAGCATAGCATCCTCTGGCTTTTTCGGTATGGCTGACCTATCACATTCCATACCTTAAGGTAAAAATGAACTGCTTCAGGCCCTTTGCCATTTTTTAAAACCTTCTGTTCCTTCTTTATATCACCTTGGACATTTGTTTTTTCATTCTTTTGGTTGGATGACTCATTCATATTTCCCTTTTTGGCTGATTGTATTAGAATTCCCTAGTGACCCTTGGATCAATACACTCCCTGATTTTAGCATTAACCCTGGAGTCTTCAATAAGCACTGCCTTCCCCTAATTTGGTCCTTTTTGATAACACCAGTCCTCACTCCTGTCTTTCCACTTAATTCTCTGAATTATAATGGTTGACTCTAGTAAAAGCATTATTTTCAAAGTAGACTTTCTGGAGATAGATCAGTAGAAATGATTCAGAGGCCTCAGACCCCCCCCCCACAAAAAATATATGCATGTATACATATAAATATAAATATAAATATATATATATATCAATTTAAGATTTTAGTTGGGATACTAGGCAATTTTCCTCATATTTTTATTTTGGTGTGATGAAACAAAAATGCTTACCTGCTGACAGACTAAAGCCTTAATAAATGTCAGTGCCTGACTCATGATTTCGGTGAATGATGAATCACGGTGGCGTCCTGGAGGTCTAATTGCTGAGAAAACCCCAAGTTAGATTTGATAAGAGTGGGAGTGTGTCGTCCTACCTCATGAAGAATATTTTCTACTTTTGAATTTACTCTCTGAATTTTACATCTCTAGCCTTACTAAAAACACCTGAAATTCTACCCATGATTATTGTATTGAAGTTCAAAACTCACATTTCTTGGCCTGGTTGTGGCTTCATCTGGCCACCTCCTCTAGGACAGTGGGCCAACTTGACATTGTATCAACACCAGGTAGCACACACAGGGCCGGCACTATTTGGAATACCTGTTCTCACAGCCACCGTCTTGTCATGGTCCACTGGCTGCAGAGCCCAGCACGAATGTCTCTCTTTACATTAGGGCTTCTCCTAACACCTCAGCCAGCAATAAACTCTTCTCCTACCCAACTGTAATAGCACATTGTGCCTTTATTTAGCTCTTAACATATTTTGCTTTGTTCTGTGGCTATTTCTGTATATGTTTTCTCCCTTGCTGGGTAGGGATATACATGTCGTTGTATTCCTAATACTTTATTAAACCAGGTAAGATCTTAGCCAACATTTGGGAAGGGAATAATTGAGTTTCTTAGTAAACATTTTGGAACAAACATTTTAGATTTAGTATATAATTAAATGCCGCCTGTATTTTCTTGCAAGCTCAGATAGTTTTAGTCTTAAATTTTCCGCCAGCCTGTAACTTGACTTTGCCATCTTCCTTTATTCTGATGAACACTAGAGGACTGTGATACATGTGTTAGCTTTATCTGCCATACACTGCCTCTATTCATCTAGTTACCCTGCATGGACTATTTGAATTTGAATTTCTAATGGCAATTAATAAGAAATTTTGAAGTTAAAATATATATGCTTCTTCATATATCCGGTTGCAAGCTATGTGTTTTATGGAATGCTCTCATTGTATTTGCTTTTGCAGTTTAAATGGATTACTTAAGAATTAGGAGAAGGAGGAATTAAAGGATTTATAGTGTAGCGCAGCAAAGAAGTGTTTCCTTAGTAACTAAAACCAAAGTTACACGAAGACACCAGGAATTGGAGCTTGCTTTGAAATCTTAACCTCCCTTTAAGCAACTTAGACTTAAAAAAACAAAATGGAAATCTGCCAAAGAGAGTAAAAATCATAAGGGAAAGAGATTAGACTAGTGCTGATTTACATGGCAGTGCATGGCACAATAGGATTTAGAGTGTAAAGAAAGTTAACCTTTGATTTTTTTAAAGGTCACCTTGCAAATTTATATAATTAAAATTTTATTTCCATAGCCTAGCTGTATTTCAGAAAGAAAAATTTTACTGTAAAATCAAGAAGCTGAAAGTACAGCTGTGATGAGAATAGTCAGCAAGTAGGTATCAAGCACCTTCTTAGAATATGAGTTAGTGGGGCTCCTGGGTGGCTCAGTCGGTTGGGTGACTGCCTTCGGCTCGGGTCATGGTCCCGGGGTCCTGGGATCGAGTCCCACATCAGGCTCCTTGCTCAGAGGGGCCTGCTTCTCCCTCTCCCTCTGTTGCTTCCCCTGTTTGTGCTCTTTCCCTCTCTCTCAAATAAATAAATAAAATCTTAAAAAAAATATGAGTTAGTATTTGCCACTCAAGCGAAGTGTTTGATTTTACTGAGGCTCTTGGATCACAAGACTATGGATGGCAAACTTCTAGCCAGCAGTCAAATTCCTCACATAGACACCATCTTGCTTTCTGCACAGCATCATTTTGGTCCTGAAAAATTATAGGAGGAATAAATTTTTCGATTTACCCACTCTAGAATAAAACCTCTCCTAGGACTAGAGCAGAGACAGAGCCATGAAGAATGGTTTGCCAGCTAACCAAAGGAAGGTAGGACAACAGGTGATTAGTTTATCACTGAAAATTATAGCTCAGGTGAATAGGAAATAAAAATTATCTCAAGACTATGCTTTATCCCTCCTTTTCTCTTTTACATTTTTGTTCTTCCCTATTTCTCACTACCCACCCCAGATAGCATATGAGAATTCTTATTCAAAACAGTGAAATTCTTAAGATTTCAATTCTGTTTCTCTCTGACATTCTATTTAATCACTGCCTTCTTGCAACTTTTCTTCCACTCTTTGGAAGAGGCTTAGTTTAACGTAATTGTACTGAATGTTTTACATTAATTGCTCATCAGTTAAGGAAGAAAACAGATTTTTTTTTCAAATGAAATATAAATACTTAAGAGAAAATCCTCCATTTTTCTCTCCTCTGGTCCAGCCCTGCCTCTACCTTAATATCCTTTTCTAGGAAGACGGGATTCCAACCCTTGGTCCTCATGATCATTGCCCGCCATCAGCTTTAGGGCGGAAATACTCTGGTAGCTGCAGCTTGGCTCTAGATGAAGGGAGGTTCTGGTACATGATTAGTCTGTAAAATCCTATTTGGGCTACTGCACAGGGTTCAGAGAAATAAGAAGCTGACTTGGTTTAATGATGTGTTTATTTTGTCATTGATGAAAAGTAAAACAAGGTTTTCAGCCTCTGACTTGTGAACCTGGACGCTTGTGAACCTGGAACCTGCACAGCTGCTGGCAAGCAGTGATAAATGGGTTGTCTCAAATGTTCTAAGGTGATGTGTTCATCTGGAGACTGACAGCTTTCTTCATCTTTGTAGCCTCAGTTTTCTTGACACCTAGTATGCCTTTAGTAAAGGGGTATTGAAAAGTATATATTTCGGGGCACTTGGGTGGCTCAGTCATTAGTCATCTGCCTTCGACTCAGGTCATGATCCCGAGGTTCTGGGATCAAGCCCCACATTGGGCTCCCTGCTCAGTGGGGAGCCTGCTTCTCCCTCTCCCTCTGCCTGCCACTCCCCTTGCTTGTGCTCTCTCTCTCTCTCTCAAATGAATAAGTAAAACCTTAAAAAAAAAAAGAAAAGAAAAAATATATTTTGGAGCTTGGGTATTTCATTTAATCTTTCTAGACCTTACCTTTCTCATCTACAAAACGAGGATATGGAATCAGGCCCATAAATGATCTTTTAGCTTTTTCATTTATTCATTATTCATTTATATTCATCTATGCACTATCTGACAAATACATACTGAAAGCCTACCATTTTCTAGACCTCATTTTCAAAAAAAT
Organism: Ailurus styani; assembly: GCA_002007465.1. NCBI lineage: Eukaryota > Metazoa > Chordata > Mammalia > Carnivora > Ailuridae > Ailurus > Ailurus styani. The sequence goes on along the minus strand of LNAC01000635.1, from coordinate 178,563 downwards.
TTTTTGATGGTAACTTAGAGGAGGTATATTTGAATATTTTAAAATAATTCAATCACCTCGGGGGGAGCAGAAGACTTGATTCCTTTAAATATTCACTGCACGTTATAAAATAATGGATTGGCAGTTTCATCAGGGGCTTTAATCCATACAGCTGGTCTCTTTTAATGCTTTGAGGTGCTCAGGGTATGTGCTTCAGACTGGGTTTGGCCATGCTGTGAATGCTAGCAGAACATCCTTCCCAGGTCCCCAGGACTTGCCAAGCCCGCACCTGTTTGTTTTTGACCAATTCAATCTTGGAACTGCTCCAGCCCACTTCCCTGTCCCCTTCCTCACTACCCTTGAACTGAGGGTTACATCTCGTAAAAGTCAATGTAGTTGCTTCAGACCTTTTTGGTCATCCCTCACCTATCCCATGTTAAATATAAGAAACGTATTCTGATTGTAGTGAGGCCAGCTGTCCATAAAGGAAGGTTGTTAGGGCTGCTTAATTAAAAACAAAAAAGGAGTTTAATTAGCTAAAGAATAAGTTTAACCTCAGATCAGCTATAGTCTCAGAGGACCACACAGAGGGAATAATTAGGAAGCTGGCTTTTATTTCTCTACTCAAAGCCTCAAGTCAGTTTTTTTCAGTAGAGAAGTGGAAAACATCTGATCTTGAACAACCTAGACTCTTGACAAGATTAACTAAGGAAAAAAAATCCATTAATCTTATTACTTTACCTTTAGAGTATTAAAGGATTCAAATTCCCAAAGTTCAGTAAATTTTAATGATTCCAATAGTGTTTCCATCAGAGAATCTCAGAGGATTTCACAAATGTGTGCAGTCACTCTTATATTTGAAAGCAACCACTTCCATTCCACTTTATTTTTGGTGATAAAATTGAGGCAAGGAATGGTTAACAAATATTTTCAACTATCAAAGTCTGTTTGATGATAAATGAAGAACATAAATGATCTTTGGTTCAGTTCATCACTCAAATATTCAACATTTTACAAAACTTACGCAGACCAGTTCCCCTAAGAATAAATGCATGAATCTTATGGGACATATTTTAATATAAAAATGTAGAATAATATTCCTGGACTAATGTTTCAGAAAATAAATAGCAGCATAGTTAATGTGCTCTGAATTATAATTTTGTGTATTATATTCCAGGATGAACTGAGTGAATGGAGGAAAATTTTGTTGTTCCTTCTCCAAATAGATTTAGTGCAAAGTGTGTTATCATCTTTGCATGGTTTTCATTTTACAAATAGGAGAGATTACTTTCTATTAGCCAGTGGAATACAGATTTCACATGGTACAAAGGTTTCACATTTTTATTTCCTACCTAAATAAACTCTCCCATATAAAACCATCCTTCTTTTTTTCTCACCGACATACCATTGCTATCCCTTCCTTTTAAAAAATATAATAAAACCTGCTTTCTCATACATAAGTCTTCTTCCCCTTCCTGCTCACCAAATCTTCTACCTATAATTAAGTAATTCATCTCTATTGAGCCTTAATTTTGTAACAAAGACTATGGAAAAAAGCTGGGGCAACTGCCAGAAGAATGACATCCATTCCCTCCCCTCAAGTGCCTTACACTCCAACTGAAGAGCTATAAAGCATATGGAAGAAGCTGAAAAATCCAGCAGGTGCTAAATTGTGAATTACCTTAAAAGCAGTGGATGTTCAGAGATAGGAAAGGCCAGCAGAACAGGCAGTGACCAGCTCATCTCAACCCAATGGAATGTATTATTTGTCTTTCCTTATTGGGCCTTATCCCATCGGTCTAAATTGAGAGACCTATTTATGAATACACTTGTCTATTGGGGGTATTTTCCAAGATCTCCAGTGAATGCCTGAAATCATGGAGAATACTAAACCCTATGAATTGTGTTTTTTTCTATGATAAAATTTAATTTCTTTTTTTAAAAGATTATTTATTTGACAGAGAGAGAGTGAGAGAGAGGCAGCAAGAGAGGGAACACAAGCAGGGGGAGTGGGAGAGGGAGAAGCAGGCTTCCTGCTGTTCAGGGAGCCTGACACGGGGCTCATCCCCAGGACTCCGGGATCACGACCTGAGCTGAAGGGAGACGCTTGAAGACCGGGCCACCCAGGCACCCCGATAAAGTTTAATTTGTAAATGAGACATAGTAAAGGATTAATAACAATAATAAAATAGAACAATATAATAAAAGTTATATGAATGTGGTCTCTCTCTCTCTCAGGATATCTAATTGTACTGTACTCACCCTTCTTGAGATGATGTGAGATATTAAAATGCCTCTGTGATGAAATGAGGTGAATGATGAGGGCATTGTGATGCAGCATTAGCCTATGACTGACCTTCTGACAATATGCCAGAGGAAGGACCATATGCTTCTGGACTGCAGTTGACTGCAGGGAACTGAAAACATGGAAAATGAAACTGCAGATAGACAGGGGCTACCATATTATTTTGTCTCCATTTTGGAACTTTTGGGGGTCAATTTTATATCTATACACACTTTGTCAGTCCAGGGCATTGGGTATGATGGCTATCAAGTGCTCCTTGGTGAGGTTTCTTCAAGTCAACCATTGAAAGATGGCCTGGGATTTGGGTTCACTGACCAAAGCATGCCAGGGTGCTGCAGGGACAAGCACAAGGCTTGGCCATGGGGCTGGCAGGAATGGGAATTTCCAGGAAGGAAGAGAACATCCTGGCCAGCGTGCAGTGTGTCAGCTTATTCTGAAGGGAAGTAAAACCAGTTATAAACCAATCTTTCTACCACTTACAGCCATGACCACTGATTGGTGCACTTGTGTAAAAACTGCTCATGCTCAAAATCTGCAGAGTGTTGTGGGAACAAGCTCAGACAGTGGATATTAAAATTACTTTAGAAATCTAAAAGCCCTTTGTGAAGGTGAGCAACAAGAACAATTGTTCTTTATTCTTCTGTTTCTAGCCAAGTCTCTGCAGGAAGTGCCAAAATTTTAATAATAGATGAGAATAGGTCTGGGTAAATGTGACAATATGAGTGTTATATCACCAGGTGGGATTTTAATTTGCCTAATAAACATGTTCATTCAGGAACCCTCCTATTGTCTAGAAAATTCATGTTACAGGACATTTTATTAATCCTCTAAATTATCCACATGTGGTGTTTGTGTAACACACATAGTCTTCATGCACTAATTACTATAGTTCTCATGATTAAGTAAATCAATGTAGGCTTCTGAAAACTTGAGTTCTTTTTAGTTAAAATATATTCATACATCAATCACCAGAATGCTAGTAGCTGTGAATGAAGTAACTGGAGGTTAATGCTTAGTTTCAACATTTTTTTAAAGATTTTATTAATTTATTTTACAGAGAGAGAGAGAGAGAGATCACAAGTTGGCAGAGAGGCAGGCAGAGGGAGAGGGGGAAGCAGGCTCCCTGCTGAGCAGAGAGCCGGATGCCAGGGCTTGATCCCAGGACCCTGAGATGATGACATGAGCTGAAGGCAGAGGCTTTAACCCACTGAGCCACCCAGGCACCCCAGTTTCAACATTTTTAATACTGTCAGCTACATGTATTGCATAACTTCTGTTTGCCAGGCACATTTAATTCTTCACAAAACTCTGTGAGATAGCTACTTGTGTTTGGATCATCTTAAGGAGAGACTCAGAGAGGCTAGAAAGTGAATCCCCTCTTCTGTCTGACCTGGGTTTCCCTTCAGGTCATCAAGCACTCTCTTCCCCTCACACCACAGGGTACTTTGATTCTAAACACAGAATGAGCAAGGGCTTAGGCTCACAGTTCCCTGATTGACGGTGAGCCTCCTAGCACAGTGATGCACTCCAGCTGGGGCAGGTGTGCAAATCATATCATTTTAAAGTACAAAAGATAGACCTGACTCAGTAGAGACTCCCAGACATCCATTTTACAAATAAATAGTTTTAAATGCTTATAATCTGTGAGGATCTTTCTATTTACCTTCCAATGTGCATGCAGGGCAAAGTTCTTCTAGCTGCTTTTGAATGCGGGGGTTCATTTATATATGCAGATTTGCAAATGATTTTTTAAAAGCAGTCTCAAGCTTTGCCAGCACTGTTCACCCCAAGTGAGTATGATTACTGGGTAATCAGCATGGTTAGTGTGAGTGAATGGATGTTGTAATGTGAATAATTGTAACTGATGACTCCTTGGTCCCCCTTGCAAACAAGCTGGTTCAGCCAGCTTAATGAGGTTTTCCTGGAGTGTTTACAAATCTTAAATAATTAAAATTAAATTGAATTGAAGTCCTTTGTAATTATAAGTGCAATTACATCATTATCATCCAGGCAATTGAAGGAAGGTGGGGGAGATGAGTTCTTACATGTTTAAAGTTAAAATAATTATTTTGAAAAATGATAGCAGAGATTTCTTGAAGTTTCTCATTTTAGTTATTCATAGAAAAATTACTTTGGGAGCTCATAATTCTGCATATTGTATACTGTTTTTTTCAAACTTATACAAGATTGGATTTACTTCATAGGGGTTTTTCAGGACCATCACCAAGGTTGGCAGTTTTGGAGAATATTGAAATTCCGTGAGAAAGCAGAGGTGTTTGGGCCTGAGCTGGAATGAGGTTTCTTGGGAGCGAGGTGCAGAGGGCTGCTGGGACTCTGTCTCTAAAGAGGTTTTTTGAAAAGTGCCTAGCATGGCACTGTTTACAATTTGGTCCTTTCTGAAGAACTTTAGAGTGGGAAAAAAGAACAAAAACAAAAACAAAGCATACACATCAAGTTCACATTGCAGGCATGAAAATTAGACTGGAAGATGTGGGTATGGTAAAACTTGCAATCAGCATGGCCAGCTGAAGTAGCCAGAAAGAAATGTAATTGAATTTACTGAGGACAGACGCAGACTAGTGTGCTTTAAATGGGTCTTTGTTGCCAAAGAGAGGACAAAGGGCAAATCACCGAGATTTTTTTTTTTTTTTGACATGAGTTATTTTGATAAGCCAGCCTATTTGTTGACTTGGATTGTGGAGATGGAGGCAACAATGGGTAAGTCAGATACAGGGAGGCTTGTAACATCAACTCCAACAAAAACAGCAACATATGCTCCCAACCCTTCATGGTATTTCCCTTCTGGAGAAAAATCACACTGATGTTTCCATTTTTTCTTCCTTTTTCTGAAATCAAGTAAATAATTTGAAATAGTATACCAGTTGCTCTATATCGTTTTCCAGCAATTTCTAAGAGGCTGGTAGTTTCTTTCTCTTTAGTGAAATTTAAAACTTTATGGGAGAGTCTTTATTTTTGAAGCATTCATTTGTTGTAAGACTTTGAAAGTTCTTAAATGAATTAAATCTTAAGAAAAATTATTTATGGACGCCTGGGTGGCTCAGATGGTTGAGCATCTGCCTTCGGCTCAGGTCATGATCTCAGGGTTCTAGGATTGAATCCTGCATCGGGCTCCCTGCTCAGTCGAGAGCCTGCTTCTCCCTCTGCCCCTGCCTCTCTCTCTCTCTGTCTCTCATGAATAAATAAGTAAAATCTTTTAGAAAAATTATTTATGAAAATATCTTTAACTTTTCATTTAGAAATTTAAAAAAATCAAATAATATTTCTGTTCAAAATTGTATAAAGAATAATATAATAAACACTTCTCACTATTCAGATTAAAAAATAGAAAATTTCTCTCTCATTCAAATAAATAAATAAATCTTTAAAAAAGGGTGGCAGGGATGCCTGGGTGGTGCAGTCAGTTGAGTGTCTGACTTTGTTTTAGCTCATGATCTCAGGGTTGTGGGATCCAGCCCCACATACAGCTCCTTGTTCAGCAGGGAATCTGCCGGAGATTGTCCTCTCCCTCTCCCCCTTCCCCTGTCTCCCTGTCTCTTTCTCCCTCTCCCCCCACTGTCTCTCTCTAAAATAAATAAATCTTAAAAAATAGAATATTATGAAGTGATGGCCATGTATTTCTTTTTGATCTGATTCTCCTTCTTCCTAATCTTAGAGTTAACCTAATATTAAATTCATTGTCTATTAATCCCATTCATATCTTTTTACTTTTAGTACATATTTAGGGGTCCTGAGATCATATATACTATTATTTTCCATTTATTTTTTTCTACGTGAAGATAATTGTTAAAACACCTCATAAATACACTAAAATAGAGTTGAACAAATGGAAAGAAATTAATGTTATTAAGGTAACATTTAAAGTTATGCATAATTTATAAATTTAACCCTACCCCAAATAAAAAATGTCAGCAGGCTTTTTAGAGATAGGTATAGAAATAAGGAAAGGTGTGTATACATGCCTGTGTTATCATTCACACATATATTTCCTAGCTTTTTCTGCTGAAAGCCCCAAGAAACAAGGACATTTTACAAGCAGTGAGCAAACCTATGGACCCTTTGGTTCTAAATACCATTTTCCAGTTGAAGGAATCAGGAGTCCTTCTGGAAATGGTTGATAACAGATCTGAGGCTGAGAAAATACAAAATGGGTCTGAAATATCTTGTGGAGCCAGGAAGTAAGGAAGTGCTTCAAAACTGATGGACCACACAGGAGCCAACTTGAAGGAGCTGCTCATGGCAAAATCTGGAACAAATCTGAGCACTAAAATAAATGATAATATTCCATCGTAACTCATAGAATAAAATTAATATGCACGAATCCATACTGAGATAAATAAAATTGAAGAGATAATAAGTGGCCTAAGTAAACACCTAAAATAAATGGCTAATACCATGTGTAGTATCTGTTCTTACCAATTTTCCACTTATAAAACCTTACAAAAGTGGTGACATATTATATGTATTCTGCTACTTCTTTTTTAATTCAACATTTTCATTGTGAGGTTTGTTCATGTTCCTATATGCTTCTTTTTTCTGCTGTGTAGTATTCCATTATATGAATGAGCTCCCATTATTAATATTTTCTTTAGGCTCTTGCAAAAACCACTGTGTTGAATTTTTTTGTCTCTGTCTCCTTGGGTACATGTGCAAAAGCTTCTTTAGGGACATATAAATAGGTGGCAGTGAAATTACTGGGTTGTTTGGCATGCTCGTTCTTGACTTTACTAGATCTTACCAAATTTCTGTACAGACTGGTTATATCACTTTACACGCCATCTAGGAGTGCTTTCATTCCTAAAGCTCCACATCCTGCCAAATTTTTATTTTGCCACTTATTTTTTTAATCTTACATTTGTGAAATAATATTCATTGTGGTTTTAATTTGAATTTATCCATTTTTAATGGAACTGAGCATCTTTTTATACATTTATCAGCCATTTATATAAAGGTCCTCTTTTGTGAAGTCCATGATCATGTGCTTTGTTTAAATTTCCACTGGGTTGTTTGTCTTCTCATTGGTGTATGGGTTACCAATCTTTTTCTGACTATGTAGATTGCAAATATTGCCTTTTATTCTGTGACCTACATTTTACAAGTTTTATTTATGTCTTTTGATGAACAGACTACTTTAATGCAGTTACATTTGTCAGACTTTTTCTTCACCATTTGTACTTCTGGGGTATTGTTTAAGAAATGTTTTCTACTCCAGATTCATAAAGATACTATCCTATACTCTATATATTGATTCTTATTTAAGGTATGAGGTAAATATCTAATTATGGATAATTTCATGGTACCATTTATTCAGTAGCCTGTCTTTTTCCCTTTGGTCTGCAATGACACTTCTGTCAAATGCCAAGTTTTCATATGTATGTGAATCTGTTTCTGAGCTCTCTTTTCTATAGCTTTTGCATCACTAAGGAGAATTAATATTCCATTTGGGCGGGAACTGCATTTTCATATATTATTTCATGCACACTAGTATAGGTATCATTGAATCAACCTATCTTCCAGTCAGTCAAAAAAATGGTTGTAGAATTCCAAGCTGTGTGCTCAGCATTGAGCTGGGGACAAATGGAAGGAGGTACATAAGAGAATAAAATATGAGATACTGTTTTTGCCCTCAAAGATAAGAGAAGCAAGGGACAAGCAGTTCTTATATATGTCCTCTAAGCCAGGCATCATGTGAGAAATTCTAGGTCACTAGTTAACAACCTTTCTGGTTAAACAGTGTTAATTCTTTTTTTTTTTTAAGATTTTATTTATTTATATGACAGAGAGAGAGATTACAAGTAGGCAGAGAGGCAGGCAGAGAGAGAGGAGGAAGCAGGCTCCCTGCTGAGCAGAGAGCCCGATGCGGGCCTCGATCCCAGGACCCTGAGATCATGACCTGAGCCTAAGGCAGAGGCTTAACCCACTGAGCCACCCAGGCGCTCTACAGTGTTAATTCTTCAGCAACACTTGGGTCATTCTTTTAGACAAATTTTATTTTTGTTAAACTGTATTTTTTTAGTTTGTAATTGGTAGAAATTTCAAGGAAGTATTTAACACAGTATATAATTATATATAATTTATTCATAAGAAGCCAAGTGTGATTATGGGATGGGTCAATAGAAGTATAAATACTCAGCACTGATTAAACTCAGATTTTTTTTTAAATCTCTTCTTCTCTGTTTCTCTACCAAAAGTCAAGTTAGTGCCATGGCAAACTCTTCTAACTCTTCTTCACAGGCTAATAGGTGATCTAAAATGTTAAACCTCAGACAGAAACATCATCAGGGTTCACTGGGATTCTCTGTCCACTCCCAGTGGACCTCAGATGGGGAACCCTGCCCATGAGAAGCCAGCCTCTCCACACAGTTACTCTAGAAGCCAATCCCATGCTCTCTTACAACTTGTCCAGATGCCTGTAGCGTGAGCTTGGATCCTACAACTGAAATTCCTAAACATCTTTCTTTTTTTTTTTTTAATATTTTATTTATTTATTTGACAGAGAGATACAAGTAGGCAGAGAGGCAGGCAGAGAGAGGAGGAAGCAGGCTCCCCCCTGAGCAGGGAGCCTGATGCGGTGCTCAATCCCAGGACCCTAAGATCATGACCTGAGCCGAAGGCAGAGGCTTTAACCCACAGTGCCACCCAGGCGCCCCCTAAACATCTTTCTTTGATGTAGGAGGGAGTGTTGTGTCTCTCACTTCTAACAGTTGTGTTCCTCCAATGATATTATATTTAATTACCTAGTAAATGGTATTGTAGAATGTACTTGGGACTTGTTGTAATCAGATATGGTAAGACACACAGAAATAAGTATAGTGAAGAAAACACTGTTTCTACTTGCAGATCTGCCTAGAAACAGGAGGCAAAAACTGCCATCCAGGGCCACTTCAGGAAGCACCGGGCTTGGTTGGGAGGCAGAAGAAGAGTGAGGGAAAGCATGGGTAGCAGCGTTTCATGTGATTTCCTTAGGAAAGGGAAGTCAGCGTGGTAAGCAGGTTTGGAATTGACTATTTTGAGTAATTTCAGTGAGTTCTGCTGTAGGGGCTCTCTCTAGTTGTCTGTAGTTTTGCCTTGGTGATTATGGCTGAGGAACATTATCTCCTGGAGTCTAAGAACCAGATCTAAGAGGTGGTTTGAAGTAGGATATGTGGATTGGTTGGTTTGCATATGAAAGGCATGGTCTGAAGGGGAATAGTTTGTTATCTATAAGCATTAGCTAGCCCAGGGAAGTTTCTCTTTGGTCAGCAAGGACTCAGATGCCAGAGCTTCAAGAATACAGAAAATAATGCAAAAATAGTAAATACAAATGACTATAATCTTATTTTACCTTAATGTAGTTATTTTTTCAAAAAAATAATCTTGAAATTATGAGATGCATTTCTTTGGAATTTTTGACATATTTGATGATCTTATACAATTATTTGTATCTATACAAATTGTAGGGTTTTTCCACTACAAAAGAATAAGTATATTATATGAATTAGGTAGACTAGGCTAAAGAAATCCTGATTTTCACTCATCTATTTAGTTGTGATTAAATTAAATAATGCCAATGGAAAGTTCCAACATGGATGAATCTGGAAGATTAATCAAGTCCTTAACATTAATCATTAATTATGAGAAAAAAGAAAAAGCATACATGTGAATTTTCTCTCACACACACATCTAGACTAGTTTACAGAATACACTATTCATATTATAAATAAAAATTTTAGTATGCTAATAGAAAAACAATTTTAAAAGAAGGGTAAGTTTGCCATATCTGGTAGCCTATCAGATAGGCTTTAAAAGAATGATTGTATTTACTTTATTTTTCACTAAATAATTGTTTGGAATTATTTCATGTAGGAATTATTTATTATCACATAGGAATTATTTATTTTCTTCTCACCTTTCTTTTGGAAGAGCATCTTGAACCAATCAACATGTAGGCTAAGAAAGAATTATACTACCTGCCTGTGTCACTTCCTCCCACCCCACCCAGTTTCTTTCCAGCAGCCACTTAGTGTTGCACCAAGCAATTATTAATTGCTCACTCTTCCAGGCATTGGGCTAGGTGCTTTCTATACCTTAGCATTTCATTGTGTTAGGGCTACTAAATTCATATAGAAACTTGGAAATCAGTGGAAAGACACCTTGCCCATAAATTTAGATAGCATGATTGTTTTTTTGTAATAAAAAGTAAGTCAAAATCAGAGAGGGAGACAAACCATAATGGAGGGAGGTAGGTGGATGGGGTAACTGGGTGATAGGCATTAAGGAAGGCACTTGATGTAATGAGCACTGGGTATTATGTATAACTGATGAATCACTGAACTTTACCTCTGAAACTCATAATATACTATATATTAATTGATTTTAAGTAAAATAAAATAAAACATAAAAATGCTAAGTCAAATTCTTAAAACTGAGCACAGATATTTTTTATGAAATTGCCAAGCATGCATAAAAACAGAAGCAAATCAGTAGAGTATATGATATCCTTTGGTGTGTTTACCATTCGTAGAATTTAAACTACAATGAGAATAATAATGTTAAATGAGAATTTTTGTTAGAAAAATCCTTTCTGATAAAATCCTAATTTCTTCCTTTCCTTTACAGGCAATATCTATTAGGGTGTTATTTATTTCCCTCTTACTTGTGAACTTGTGGGCCTAAAAATGTTCTACTTAGAAGGGTCAGTGTTTGCAATTTTAATCAATACAGAACTAAGGACTTGTATATGTTTAGTGCTTGAGTGTATTGGTCAGATGTTTGATCAAGCGCAGGTTCTTTCCTGAGGTGCATATTTTGTCTCATGTCATTTTATAGGAGTTCATTTAGCACATGAAGCAAGGCAATCTTTTTTCAAATGCACTGAGTTAAACATCAGCTCAGATAAGAAAGATAACTTCTGTTCAGAGACCAGAATGATGACCACTTCAATGCTGTAAACACATATCTATTTACATATTTCTATTGGATAAACATATTATTTAAATTATCTGCTTAATGAGTAGTTGTAAATGATGGGATCCTGTTATGACTATTTCTAGAGTTCATGCAATAAATGAAAACTACTTGAAAAATTCTTGCATTAACACTGTCATCAGAATTGTATCTGAATTGGCCATTGCCAGTCTTTCTTTTTTTATCAAAATGGACAGTCATTCCCATTACAGTGATAGGCTTTTTGATTTCTTGTTCTATGATTTATTATAGCAGGAAGGTTTGGTTTTCTCCTGTTCTAGGTCATGTGTAAGAGATGTCTTGTTGAACCCTCAGCACTCCTTATAGAGTTTGCCTTTTCTTTCCCCAACTTTACTTCCAGACCAATTCAGAGAGAGATAAAGAGCATCTCTTTTTCCAGATCTCACAGTTGTGAGATCCAACTCTCACATGTGAGTTGTATATATGGAATGTACATTTGTACCTCAGATTTGAAGAATCTGAAATATGCAAACCTCCTTTTGGGCATTTTACAAAATCATCACTATTCTTAGGATGTTGGTCTTGCATAAGTTAATGTTTGTCATTGCACTTAGGCCATTCTGAACCTCTTATCTACTCCAAATTTGAATGAATAGCTCAGAAATCATCTAGGAGAAAATTCAATGTCTTTTAATTAAATTTGCATGGCCTGGAGAAATAGAGAAATTGCATGTAACGAGTAATGTTGCCCATGTAGCATGAATCTGAAAGGTAGACCAGCTCATCTTTTCACAACCCTCCCTCTTCAAATGGATCTAAGTCAACTCTCTTTTGTAAAGGAAATCGTTGTTGTCTGATCACACTTAGATGCCTGAGATGAGATGCCCTTCCACGTTAACCATTATTCTTTCAAAAGTTGGCAGTATCCTATATACATTTTTATTTTTCCTTCTTTAGAAAACAATTTCTTTCTCAAACCAAATTGGCAGACTTGATTCAATTTTTAAAAAAAAATACACATATAGGCACACAAAATGGAGTATATAATTATGCTGCTATTAGAAAGAACATATACACTTTCCATTTAACAATTCAATAAACTTTTATTTATACCAGTCTTGTACGAGGCAGTTTTCTGAAGCCATATACAAGGATGGAGAATATTATGACCCTAATTCCAAAATATGTAGTCCAGTGGAGTAGATGACCTTCACAAATAAGTGGGTCATAGTGCAGGATGTGAGAAATATTGGAAGAGTATAAAGACACAAGAACCAATTAGAAGAGGAGCAGGAAAAGTGTATAAACAGTGCCTTATCTGGTAGATTTTTATTGGACGAAAGTTGAAGGTTGAAGAGTTTTATAACACATTTTAGTTAATTATCAGTTCTCTTAATTAAGATAGGCTAGGTGTGCTTTTGAATGAATAAAAATACTTAAATTTTTCCTTTGTAATTGTTTAAGATGTTAATCCCTCTGAGTAAAGGGGATATAGGATTTAAAAGCACTGTTTGGAAGGAATAAAACCAAATCAAGGATCCTCAAAACTAAAAATATATTTATAAAATAAATTAAAAATATGTTGTTTAAGATCTCTGAGTTGATGTGTTTGATCGACAGCTTCAATTTATGGTATACTAATATAAATTATTTTCCTGTTATTTATAGATTTTTCTCAAATAACTCATTAATTTTTAGCACCCATTTATCTTAGGGAAGTATTTTTCAAAGTGTGGTTCCTGGACCACCTATAGCAGAATTACTTGTTGAAAAAGAATGAGAGACTCTGGAGCTGGAGCCCTGGTGTCCACACTTAACAATGTCCTATCCTAATTTACGTCTGCTGAGGTTTAGTACTATGGTCTCAGATTATGTAAATTGTTCATAAAAGCAGTAGATTTATATTTCTTTCCATATATTCCTTAAGACACAGTTTCACAGATGGAGTGGTTTCTCCTCTGTTATTTCCACTTAGAATCTCACTGACATACTTCTATTTTTTTCTAAATTTTTATTCATTAAATGTTGAGTAACTTGTCTAGAAATCATGAAACAGTTGAAAAAAATTCTAAAAAAATCAAAATCAAGCTGTGCATGGACCAGTTTTTTATCCTGACCACTCTCTCTGAGGAGTGTGCACACTGAACTTGCTCCTGGTCCTGCAAACTTCGTGGCTTATGGTACTAGTGTCTGGAGTTTGCTGGTGGCTGCCTCATACCAAGGGACATGTCATTAGCAGCCTCTGACAACTGGGCCTGGCTCTGGGATCAGCACTCCATGGTCTGGACCTGGCTCTGGAGGGGCTGCTCAAAATTTTAGTGTGTTTATATACAGGTGGTGGGATGATGTGTTCCTAATCTCAGGGTATCTGAACAACTAGGTCAGGGCTAACCTTTGCCATACAACTGCATATGCAGAATTGTAACAGAATTTACTTACAAACAATCTTAAGGCAGTTGGACTATTTTCTTAAGTTTAAAACTAGGGGTTCTGATGTTAAGAGAAAAATAGAGCCATGTGGATGGATTGATGATTACTTGAAAGTGACTTAAAATAACCCTTTACTTGTAAAAGTTAAATAGTTCAAGTAAGTTGGAAAAACTTGCCTTGACTTGCTCTGTAGAATTTTAGCCCTCAAAATAGTCTCTGCAAAGGGGAAACTCCTAGGTTTATAATACATCACTGAATGTGCTTCTCAGAAGTATTGGTTTTATAGACAATATTCCATCTGCCAACTGGTAGGTCAGCTGATCTGGAGCCTGCACTGAGATGCCTAAAACTCCATGGTTAAATTGAGTCTTCCCCACTGCTTTTAGACCCCTCTGGCCCACGCACATGGAAATAGGCACATGGGCAGGCCTCCTAAGCTGGCAGTTGCCCACATCGTCTCCCCCAGATCCTGTTATGTGGGTTCCCTTACCTAGTGACCACTTCTTGATCTCATCTACTTCAGTTCATTTATTGAAATCCTGTAAGGCCCCTCAGGTTTCCCAGAATTGACATCCTCTGATGGGGCTCTAGGTTTCTGGAGACCTTTCACAATCTCTGCTACCTGCCCTGTTGCCCCCCTATAGTAGACTGAGGGGTGGCTCCCTAAAAGAAATCCTTATGCCCTATCCCCAGAACCTATAAGTATCACTTTATCCTTATAAGTATCTGTATAAGTATAAGGAAAAGCAAACAAAAAAACTCAGACTTTTCCTTTCTGTAGAGGAAATAACTCAGTTCTTCCTACTATGTGTTTCTTCCCTGTATGCCTCCTTTATTACTCACACAGAGCACTTCACTTCTTTTTTTTTTAAGCTTTTATTTATTTATTTGATCGAGATAGACACAGTGAGAGAGGGAACACAAGCAGGGGGAGTCGGAGAGGGAGAAGCAGGCTTCCTGCCGGGAAGGGAGCCCGATGGCGGGGCTCGATCCCAGGACTCTGGGATCATGACCTGAGCTGAAGGCAGATGCTTAATGACTGAGCTACCCAGGTGCTTCAGAACACTTCACATCTGACACTTCTCATCACCAGTGTGTAGAGATTTTCCCCATACGAAGCAAGTCTCTGCGGTACCAGCTGGGTGTCCTATAATCTAATTCAATGTCAATACTCTCTACCTAAAGATAGCATCAGTTCCCACAGGTTACGGGCTCAGTCCCATGAGATTGCTGCCACCCTACTTCAGATTCTATTTGTAAGAGGAGGGTCTCCAGGTTACCCATTTGTCCCATTTGGCTATAAATCGGAGGTTCTCTTTGTCAGGTTTGATTTATTTGCTAGAGTGGCCTACAGAACTCAGTGAAGCACTTACTTATGTTTACCAGCTTATTAAAGGATATGATAAAGAATACAGATGAACAGCCAGGTAAAAAGACAGGACAAGGTCTGTGTGGACCCCCAGTGCAGAAGTGGCCATCCCCATGGAGTTGGGGTGCATTACCACCTAGCATGTGAATGTGTTTACCTACCTGGAAGTTCTCTAACCTCCCCACTACTGGGATTTTATAGAGGTTTCTTCATGTAGACATGATTGATTATTAATTCCATTTCTAGCCTCTCTTCCCTCTCTGGAAAGTGGAGTGTGGGGCTGAAAATCCCAAGCTTCTAATCATGGTTCAGTCTTTCTGGTGACCAGCCCAGTCCAAGAGCTCATTTATAGTTGCCTCAGTAGAACAAATGATGTTCCTAGTATTCGTATTGCTTAGAAATTTACCACGGTTTTAGGAGCTCCATGCCAGGAACTGGAGTCAGACACCAATATATATTTTCTGTTAACTCACACCTTATATGGCAAAAAAGTGAATATTACTTTATATGGAAAAAGGATGTAATTAAGTTAAGGATCTTGAAAGAAAGAGCTTATCCTGCATTATTGGTGTGGGCCCTAAATGTAATCATGGGTATCCTTGTAAGAGAAATGCGCAGAAGAGAAGACAGAGAAGGCAATGTGAAGACAGAGCAGAGAGAGCTGTGGTCACAGCCAGGGAATGCTGGGGGTCACTAGAAACTGGGGGAGGCAAAGAACAGATTTTCCCCAAAGCCAAAGGAGCATGATCTGATGACACTTTGATTTTGGACTTCTTGTCTCCACGACTGTGAGCACTTAGAGTTCTGTTGTTTTAAGCTACTTAGTTTATGGTCAAAAATGACCACAGGAAATGATCTTTACATGATTTTTCTCTTTCCCATTGGCCAAGACATCAACCAACACCTACTCCCCTTCTTTGGAAGGTGCCCTCCACCGAACTGGACTTGGCCTGGCACTGATGCTGGATATAAGTTGTCCGCTCCCACAAGGAGTTGGATGTGGTAGCTTTATTGATAGGGATATTAGGAAGCAGCTGTTGTGATCCTGTAACATCCAAATGGCCACATAAAAACGTAAAAGCACAGTTTTGGAATCTTTTACAGAGCTTGTGTGTGTGTGTGTGTGTGTGTGTGTGTGTGTGTGTGTTTTAGCACAAACTATGTGTGCTGATCTCCTTGACTCCTCTATCTCCAAGACTTACCTTATGACTGAGGGTCTTTTGCACTTAGGGTTTTATAATAAAAAATAACCAATGTTTTACAATAAAAAAAATAGCTAATGCTCAATTTTGTATCTTATCAGAATTTCCACATATTAACTAGGCTACATCCAAATGGCCAATCAGAATACCCTGTACATATCTTTTTAAAAAAAAAAGATTTTATTTATTTATTTGACATAGAGTGAAAGAGATCACAAGTAGGCAGAGAGGCAGGCAGAGAGAGAGGAGGAAGCAGGCTCCCCACGGAGCAGAGAGCCCGATGCGGGGCTCGATCCCAGGACCTGAGATCATGACCCGAGCCGAAGGCAGAGGCTTTAACCCACTGAGCCAGCCAGGCGCCCCAACCCTGTACTTATCTTGAATTTCCTGCCTGTCCCCTGGGTCAGAGAGGATGTTGGCAGCCTGGGGGAGCTCAAGCAGCCCACAGATCCCCTCCCTGATTTTAAAATATGAAGGTACCTGTAAAATCTGGATTTCTATCTTCTTGAGCACTGGATGATCTCTCGGCACAGGATGAACTCTGCATAGCAGGCCTGATCAGATAGATGTGAGGCTGGATTGCTCCCCTGGCCAGCCCCCTTGGCTTGCTTTGCCTGCCTGGTCCCTGCAGGCACTGAGTGTGAAACTCTGGTTGGGGAATCTGGCGTTCTGGTGCTCATCCATCATCCTAAGAAGAGCCTCCACCCCCAGTGCTCCATTATTAGCCATTCTTCTGTAACCCCCAAGGTCATTCCCATCTCAAAATCAATTCTCTGATTCTGTGATTTGATGAGAAAATTTGTCAGCGATAAAAGTTCTTATTTTCTTCACTGAAACCTAATCTGTACTGCAGAACCCATTTCTGCATGTGGATACCAGGGAACACATTCCTGAAACACTGTTTCTGTGCAGGAGGGGGATTTGTTTAACAAGGTCTTCAAGCACCTGTTTGCATTGACAGCTGCGTACATAACTAAGAGGATTTTCTTGATTTGGGCAGCCAATCTCACCAGGCCCTCAGGGATATTTCGTTTTCTAACGGGGTTAGCTATATAACCAGAAAAATCCTTGTTAACATTTCTTTTTGTCCAATGGGTTTCTAAAGTCGATTATGGCTTATTTGAAGCAGGAAAACAAACAGGAATGGACAGCCAGTAAACATTTTCCAACTGTGCATACACTGCCTCACTTTCTCTTTCTGCTTCCTCTTGAGTAGCCTAATAGGTCATGGAAGCAGTTGTTAGTGTGTACCCTTTGATGGGGCAAGTGCCTCCAAGAAGGTATTTATTACTGAAATCCACATAGTAGATACTCAGTAAATATTCAGCCTTCTTCATGTCAACTCATACTATATGGGTAGCATTTTTACTTTTAGGTAAGGACCATTTTTGTAAGGCCTTGTGCATAAACTGAATGTGTTATCCCAAAATTCAGTGTTGAGATTAGGTTTAATCTCCATTGTGATGGTGTTTGGAGGTGGGGCCTTTGGGGTATAATTAGATCATGAGCAGGGACCCCTCGTGAATGGGATTGATGCTGCCAGAGGAAGGCCCTAGAGAGCTCCTTGCCCCCTTCCACCACGTAGTACACAGTGGAAAGATGGCCATCTGTGAACAAGGAAGCCAGTTCTCACTAGACTCCAAATCGGTTGGCATCTGTCTTGGACTTTCCAGTGTCCAGAACTCGAAAATAAATGTTTGTTGTTCCGGTCTCCAGAACTTAAGAAATAAGTGTTTGTTGTTCACAGGTTAACCCTGTGGTGCTTGGTTATAGCCGGATATAACTAAGACAGCCTATAATAGCTGGATTAGATGATCATGTTTCTATCCAGTGATAACTTTTCCTTCCCTGAATAAACCGCTCCCTTCTGCCTCACATAATTAAGGTAATGATTAATGTTACTCTGGATCATACAGGCCTTGGTTTGAATTCTTGCTCCTCCACTTTCTAACTGCCTGGGGCAAGTTACTTTCCCTCTGCAACCTTTATAGGATAGTATTCAAATATGGACAATAATGCCTACTTCTGACAATTGTGACAAATGAAATGTCATAATTACATGTCATATATGACATACTTAGCACAGTAGCTGAGGTAAAATATTCATCATTGTCATTACAATAGTTAATGCTACAGCTGCTGATATTGCTATTAAATGTGTATAAAATTCACTGATGGTTGTGGTGCCTGGGTGGCTCAGGGGGTTAAGCCTCTGCCTTTGGCTCAGGTCATGATCTCTGGATCCTGGTATCAAGCCCCGAATCAGGCTCCCTGCTCAGTGGGGAGCCTGCTTCCCCCTCTCTCTCTCTGCCTGCCTCTCTGCCTACTTATGATCTCTCTCTCTCTGTATCAAATAAATAAATAAATAAGATCTTTAAAAAAATTTCACTGATGGGATGATTTCAACTTCCTAGGACATAGCTGAGAATATAAAAAAGAATCAAAGGGTTTTGTGGTAGTGAAAACAAATGCCTCAGAATTTGTATACTAAATTGCACTCACTTTATTTTTTTGGAGAGAACTCCACTTCTCACTCATAATTGGTTTACGTCTATCTTAGACACATTGTTAATCAATTTGGTTGTAAAGTTTCTAAGTTCATAGCAATCCAGTAAGGGAAATCTTGTATGGATATAAATAACTGTTAGTTATGGTACTAACAGTGTCAACCAAATAAATTAGAAAAAGGACAGGAAAATTATATATACTCAGCAACTGATAATTATAATGACTGTTCTAAATGTTCCTGGAAAAATTATGTTTATATCGTACCAATGAAACTTTAAAGTATGTGGTTCATTTTAGGAAAACAGTTACCAAAGATTTTCTTTAGTTTGTTTGATTGAATAGGTAGTTAACTATTATCTAGAAAAAAATAACTTATTGGGAATATTTTGGTTTTGTTCTTATAGGAATAGGAATATGAAAATTGGAAATTATAGTAATTTACATTATTACGTTTTCTGGGTCCATGAGAAAATATATTCTGAGATATGTTAAATAATTCACTTTAGGAATTTTATCCCAAGATCAATAAATTTTACATACAAGTACAGACTCAACAGAATACTATACATATAATGTTTTATAAACAAATATAGAACTGAAAATTTTGAATAACTAAGCAACTGGGCAAAAAATAAATAATTGAGTACTTTCAAACAAATTATAATTATGTGGGTAAATTTTACGTTAGCATATGATATCCATTTTTGGAAAAGATCATTTGCTTAAGCAAAAATAAAAGCAAAACTCCTCTTACAATCACAAAAATTTCAAACTGGAACTGGAAGGATTTGAAGTGTTTTAGTCCAGTCCTCCTTTTAAGGCAAGAGTCCCCTCTACAAGCTCCCTAAATAGCTGGCAGGAATGTGAAAGAGTTTGGACACTGGATGTGAAAGTCAAACCAACTCAGTACATATTCCACTGTACCATTTGTAGTCTGTGTGACCTTGAGATAGTCAATTAACTTGTCTGTCTCATTTACTTAATCTAAGTTAAGAGGGGTACATGAGTGAGTGATAATAATAATAGCTACTCATGGAGATGATTATCTTGAAAATTGTATAAGTTAACACATGCAAAGCACTTACAACAGGGTCTAGAATATAAGTGCCAGTAAATTGTTGTGTTTAGTGCCTTATACTCTATGATCTTTTAAATTAGGAGCTGCACTGAGTGAAATAGAAACTCAAGGGTGTTTATGATGTGGTTTGTGGTATTACATGCTAGGTGATGTGTGTGAACTGATCTGAGTAGAACCTTCACATCTCAATGCTTGGGATAGTTTTGATATCACAAGTCATTTTCATGGTTACTAGCTTGGGGAGAAGTAGACCCAAGGAGTCACCATTATCACTTGAGAGCAGAGCTCTGCTGTTACCAAATACCTTCTCTCCCAAGTGCATTTAGTCCCAAGGCATTGTGTCTCTTAGTCCCATTCAACAGCATGATTCACAGCTACCTGGTGTGCCACATGAAGTAGGCAGGAGTAGGGGAGGGCAGAAGAGACAGGACTGATGCTTAGAGGTATGGCTAGATCCCTGTTTGGCTAAAATGTTTGTCAAGTGGCAGTGTATCTCAAATGAGCCCCCTGAACTAGAGTGATGAGGACTTAGTCTATGGAGAGATTAGTATCAAAATAGTGGGCAAGATGAGTGTTGGCAGAAAGGATGTGGAGTCAGCACCAAGGATAGTTCCCTAGGAGCCTTCGGAGCCTTCTGCAGCGCTGGTCTTCTCAAAACCATGACAGCCTACCGGACAAACCCTCTTTTGATTTAAAATGTCTGGGACTAAAAATAGAATCTAATAAGGCAAGTTAAAATGCCTTTAAAGAAAGCTGCATATTTTTCCTCTGAAGAAGTTGTCATGTTTTTTTTCAGGACAGCAGCAAAATATCCTTCAGGTTGAAAGGCTGTTGGTTTTCTGAAATCTGGAACACTTTGTCATACTTATCTTTTTCTGTAATGCCTCCTCTTTTTGTCAAGGCAGGGCAAATTTCTGGGAAGTGAGTCTGCAATGACTTCTGATCGTGTTCTTTAAGAAAAATAGAACAGATGTAGTTGGCTGTGGTTTTAGATCACCATGATGAGAAAGTATGCTGCCATCACTGGGCAGACCCCAGTGATCATCATCCCTAGAGTTTAAGAATGAACTTGGATCTATTGTGGCTCCAATGGAAATATCCCTAATAGACACTTCTAGGAAATCCTTTATTACCTTAATTCTGAACTACAGTTACTCAGGAAGTTCTGCATTGACTCCTCTCGGTCTTACCATTTTTAGGCCTACTCCTTGCTAACATTTAGTGAAGTGTTCATGCCATAATTAACAATGTCATATTCTCCTTTAAAACTCACTTCTATGCACAGCATCCAGCTGAGTTTACTGACAGTGTATCATAACTCTCACAGACACTGAACCACTCAGAAATTTGAAGTAATACCTGTTCACCACCTTTGCACATATTCTTTCTAACATATAGTCATGTTTCATTGAATGACATCATCTTTGTTTTCTGGTTCTGGAAACATATAAACTAAAAATCTTTGCTTTCTCAAAAATCACAATTAGCCTTGAAGGGAAAACAAGGAAAAACAAACATATATGCAATAGATGATATGTTGGTTAATTAATAGCTTTATACTATTGGTAGCCAGCATTCAGTTATTTTTGGAGATACAGACACGGAGAAACATTTTACCCAATGTAGGAAAATGCTTTGGATATTTGCCTGTTTTTAAATCTTCTTGCTACATCATACTTCAACCACAAAAGGCAGTGGGAGGAATAAGTTGGAGAAAATTGGATGGTAATAAGGATGGTAAAGTGAAGGGAGAGAACTCATTTTCTTTGTCCATTTCTCTCGGTTGGTAATTGGACTAATTCACCTGGCATTATCATTCTTTTCATTACCTAAAAGCATAGTCAGAAACAGGCAAGTAGAAGACTTGGTTATCTTTTCAGACCCGTCATCATCTTTTCTGTGGCACGTACTCAAATACATTATCACTCCAGGAAGATGTGCACTGGATCTGTTTGTCCCATGGTATGTGCAGCTAGGCATACATACTAAGCAGCTGTACCTGGCAATGGGGAATGAGTTACAAAATCCAAGGAAATGTATCATAAAATATTTCCTCATAAATGAACAAAACTGCATTCAAAGTACAGTTGATACATAAGAAGATTGAGAAAACAGGGTTTTTTTATGAGCACAAGCAAAAAAGCCACTCATTTTTGCTACTGTATTTTTAAATAGCATATAATGATAGAATGATTATATAGTAAATCATGTTAATTACTTTCTTCCACAGCTGTTGTTTTCAATATTGGGAAATTATAATTGTTTAAAATAAGTGTGTAAGTTTCTTCCACATTTGCTGTGCTAAATACAAGTAAATGAGTTTTTCAACATCTTTAAAAAATGTTTTGTTTATCCTTAGTAAAAGATAAGTTAACTCTAAATTTTCAGAATTAAATAAAATGCTGTAGTTTATATTTGCTTATTAAGGTCTATTATTTTACTGCATAATGAGCACCATTTAGATAGCACTGTGAGGTGTAAGTATAACTTCCCTTTGAATTATTTTATTTTGATACCATTTGCATATCCAGTGGTTATCATCCTTTGCTTATATTCTGCTGAAACATATATAAAGGGAAAATATGTTTTTGTATGACTTATTTATATTTGTGCAGTAAATGAAGACATTCACTCATTTCTCTTTTGTGTAAGTTACTTTCAAGAGTCCTTTGAACTTGCTGTGAAAGAGCTTGTACTACATTTGCAAAATTAGTCCCAAATATGCATGGAAGAACTATGAAGTACTTGTACTATATCTGCAAAATTAAGTACAAATATGCATTGAAGAGCTATGAAATACAAGCAATTCTGTTTGGGTCATAGATCTTTACACTCTGTGATTAGATATCCTTCATGCTCTCATATAGTTTACAGTCATGTCAGTGAGAAGCAATTAATACATCTATATATGTCTCAAATATAAAAGATGCACATTGACTATATCAAAGAGAGTTAGTCCCCAGTATAAGATCTGCATTGGAAAGAAGTTCCTCGGTGATTATAAAGAAGATGGCAGGCTTGCAACCAAATCTTATAATTAAAGGAGAAACAAAGAAACTGGAATAGGATGAAGAAATATAAATAAATTACAATAGGACACACACACACGCACACACATATGTGTGTGTATACACATATATGTGTTTGTGTGTGTGTGTGTGTGTATGAGAAAAATATACATATGTCTAGGAAACTTTCACTGGCCAGAGACAGTATGGGGAAAACTACGTTTTCCTTGTTTGAATAAAGAGGATATATTTTAACACTTGCCCCTTATGCTGGTAATCTATTGTCTGTAAGAAATTACCTCAAACTTAATTACCTTGGGCACCTGGGTGGCTCAGTGGGTTAAAGCCTCTGCCTTCAGCTCAGGTCATGATCTCAGGGTCCTGGGATCAAGGCCCGCATCAGGCTCCATGCTCAGTAGGGAGGCTTCCTCCTCCTCTCTCTGCCTGCCTCTCAGCCTACTTGTGATCTTTCTTTCTCTGTCAAATAAATAAATAAAATCTTTTAAAAAAAATTTAATTACCTTAAAACCTCATATGCATTCACAATTTCTGTGAGTCTGGGATCTGGGCATGGGTTAGCTGCATCCTCTGCAGCAGGGCCTCCTACAAGCTGTACAGAAGGCATCTGCTCTGGAGCTGCCTTCACCTCCAGGGTTGACTGGGGACAGACTGTCTTCCAAGAGCACTTGGTATTGATAGTATTCACTTTCTTGCTGCAGCTTGGCCATTGACAGCTCTCAGTTCCTTGCCACATGGGCCTTTCTGACATGGCAGCTTGCTTCATCAAAGCAGGCAAGTAAAGAAGGCAATACAGAGAGCTTGCCAGTAGGGTGGAAGTCACAAACTTTTGTAACATAATCACAGAAGTGGCATTCCATTGAGTTAGCTGTATGTTGTTGGTTAGAAGCAAGTCACTAAATCCAGCCTATCCTCAAGGGAAATAGACGTCATCCTCATACAGATAACAGGAGTCAAGGCTCACTGGGGATCATCTCAGAAGCATGAATACCATTGCCCTTTATTTTGCTCAAGAACTAAAATTTGCCTAACAACAAATAAAATCCATGGATATGTATCATGTGCATGTTTGCATGTACATATACATACACACATATGTGTTTAGATGTATATACATACACATATATGTGTATATATGTGATATATGTGTGTATACATATATAGAGAGAGAGATTCGTAAATAGAAATATATTAGACAAATTTTTCATCAAGGCTATAGTCAACCCCAAGAAAAATCTGAAGTAGGCAAAAGAATACCTTTCTTCCTTTCCTCTTTCCCTTCTAGGGATCTGTTTGTTCATTTCTGAGTTTCCCTTGTCTCTAGGCCCCCTGTATCCAATTTCTTCCTGCTGTTCCTCAGATTCACTCCTTGCGAGGGAACCCAGATTTCCAGGCATCAGGTATGTCCATGCTTCTTTCCATTAAATCTCTGCACCCTATGACCTATTTCTTCTTTAAGGGCATTGCTTTCTGAAGTGTTAAAATGCATAATGCATCAAAAATATTTGCTCCCGTCATGGCTAGCTGATCTGTTTTCCCTCACAAGTAGCAGAAGGCTGGTCTGAACTGTTTATTTCAAGAGGACCTCGTTAAGGGGGTGTGTTGGATGGAGATCTATTGTGTGTTCCAAGGTAGATGGGGAGGTTATTTTGGCATATGAGCCATTACCAAGAGTAGGCAGCCATTGACATTGCCCATCCGGGTACAATCAGCATGGTTTTTTGACATCATGACTACCATCTTCCACCCTCACATCCTTGTTTATGAGCTCTCTCTCCTTGGAATACCCTTCCTCTCTTGTCTGCTTACTGAATGCCTGTCCACCTTTCACAACCCCACTCAGATTTTACCTTTTGCGGTGATGATGTCCCTGACCCCTTGAGGCAGAATTATTCATACAGCCTGCCTTCTGCCTGGCTTGTGCTTTGTGCATTATTGCATGCAGCTCACAACATTGTATTTATTTGGAACAAGCTCTACTCTCTCAAGATTTTGGCTTTCAAAAGGCAAAATCCTTTTAATAGAATAAATTAAAATTTAAAGATAAACTCACAGTCCTAG
The DNA here is from genome assembly GCA_002007465.1 of Ailurus styani. Lineage (NCBI taxonomy): Eukaryota > Metazoa > Chordata > Mammalia > Carnivora > Ailuridae > Ailurus > Ailurus styani. The sequence goes on along the minus strand of LNAC01000635.1, from coordinate 153,680 downwards.
ATCCCAACTCGCTTCCCTTCTTAAAATTCTTCTGTGGGATTCCCCCCAAACCCATGCAGACTGTTCTGGCTTTCTGTCATCTTTACTCATTTGTGTAGTTATTTCTGAGTCCTGTTGACTCCTTAAAGTGTCTTTTTTACACATTTCTTTATTTTTCTTCTCCTGTTTCCTACTGTAATCTCTACCCAGCTCATCCCCTATCTGGACCAAGTGGCCCTTATTCTCTAGCTGAGCACCACAAGACTCACCTCCCACAAACAACTCTTTTGTTAAGTAGTTTTCTTTTCTAAAACACTCATTGTTTCTCATCTAGCTGTAGGATCAAGGTCAAACTCTGTAGTTTATCTTTAATGTTCTTTATGGTGTGTTTCTTAGCAACCTTCCTTCCTTCAATTGAACAAAGATGGATTCGCTCAAAGTCTTCTTTGACTGCCCCAATGTCTTGACCAATACTAAATATGTGCTAAATGCCTAAATTCAGTTATTTGTTGAATTAACAAATAACTTCAGTTATACTTAGCCAGGATGTAACACTTATTGAGCAACTATTCTATAGCAGGCAAATTTTAGTATGAGGAAACAGAAGCACAGAAACTCATCACTCACCCAGCAGCACCACATGACTGGTTAGTGACAGAGCCAGGACAAGAAAGCAGGTAGCTGATATCTAACACAGCTCCCTTAGCAGTGTGCAGGGTCTGACCCAGGCAGACATTTTCAACTTCACTAGAAAAGGGTAAACCTGGAGGTGGAAGTGGAGGCTTTGTTTTTGATAATAATTATCACACATTTCAGAGATGTTTACATCTTTATCCTTATCCCGTTGTGATTTTATCTATAATTAGCTGTGTTTTCAAATAATAAGCTTCCTTCTTTTGGTTGTTGTGAGTTTGGACAGCTTTTCCAGCTATTTGAGTATTATTAGGTACACCCAGTGAAACCTGAAGTTGAGTCCAGAGTTCCTGTCATAGTGTGGGGATGACCCAGGCGCCTCCTGCTCAATCTTGTGTGGTTTCATTACTCTTTTCTAGGGATGCAAGGTCAAGGAATAATCAGAATCAAGGGCTGAATTTTCAAAGGACTCTTTTTCTGAACTTAATTAAGAAGCTTTAATTAAGGTGTGAAACAGTGTGAAGGGAGAGTCAAAGTCACACACAGGTCAGGCCCTGGCATTCGGAGCAGGGGAAGTTTGCTTCAGCTGCAGTGTCTTCTGCTTGTACTGGCCTCTTGCTGCTATGATTCTCCTGCACTTCTGGCCTGTGCCCTTTCCTTTTCTTCCCTGTCTCCTCTATCAAATTATCTTATTATATGGGAGGAAAAATAACTTCCCCTCTACCTTTCTGTAATAAAGTTCTTATATAAAAGGCAGATTGATAAGAGAAAAATGAACGGAAGTTAATTAACATGTATACCTCATGTCTACGTGGAAGCTACCCAGGGAATATGAGTAACTCAAAGAGGTGGCTTTGGACTTCAGGACTGAGTATCATCTTACTATAGAAAGGGAAGGAGGGATGTAGAGGTCTTAGGGGAGACTAAATGATTTTTAGGAAAGGTGAAGGGGCACTTAGAAGAATAGATGGGAGGTATGATAGTGTGACAAAGTCAGGCTGGGTGTGGTGTGGACTTCTAATCTTCTCCCCTGCACTGAGAGTCAGTCTTCTGACTGACTTGAGACTCCTACACAGCAACTGATGAGTTGCTTCTAGATGATCTGTCTTTAGACAAGTAAGAGGAGTACAGATTCCTGAATTTGCCATTTTTTCAAATGTGTACAGCTCAGAATAATCAGTATACCAAACCTCTAGATTTTGTGGTGGCACATCTTGAGTTCCCACAGTTATAAACTATGGTGGTATATTCTGCTACCTTTTACTATCAATTAATATTTGCTTCAAAATAATCTGGTAAACTACTCACAGTGAGTTGAAATAATAAAAATAAATGGGAACTGCAACATATTGAGTGTCTTCTGTATACCAGGCACTCTACTATGTGGTTTCCTTATAGGATTTCCACTCTGAATTGCAACTCAATAAGGTATTATTATTTTATACTTGCTAAAAAGTTAAGTGGATTCCATGGTATCATACAGCATAGTAGAAAAACAGAAGAAATAAGATCACACCTCAGGTTTATCTTCATTCCTATGGCTAAGCCCATTTCCTTCCTTAATATATTTTCCTTCCGAGAGTCTTTGTATTTTAGTAGACAATAATTTAAGCTTATAAGTGAAACCCCATGGGTGAATCCTGAAAATCAACCAGGCTAGAGGGTTGGAAGCCTTTTAGATACCCTTCACTCCTCACACTTCGTAGGACATTTCTGTGGCTTGGTATAATGCCAACCTTGAATTGGTTTCTTTTTAAGATAAAATTTCCCTTCATTTGCTATAGCTGAGTGTTTGTGTCCCTCCTGTCTCTGAATACCCACATAAAAGCAAACTGGAAAAGAGCCTTAGGAGTCTGTCTTTCAAGGGATTTTGCTAATTGTTCTAGAGCACAGAGCAAATGATGACATGCTAATGGGAACATGAGCAACAGGAGCACTTGCACAGTTCTAAGTGCTTTATATCCTGTAAACTCTTGTCATCTTCACACCTCCTATAAGATGCGGTATCTGTCCCATCATAGAGGTGAGGACACTGATATGCTGAGCTTTTAAATCTAGCAGAAGTAGAAGTCTGGCTTTCTGGAAACACAGATAGTAGTACCAGGCATTTTGCACTTCTGCCTCTTCATCATGATCCTTATGCAAATAATGTGTTGTCTCTTGAGGAGGATAACACCCTAATAGCCAACATGCAGATAGTCTGATGGATGAGGCTTGCCTCTAAAACAAAATGAAAACAGGACAGTGTGCCCACAAGACTTCAGGCTTCTTCTATGTGGCTTTCTAAGTCAACCTGATTGGTAGCCACTGCCTGAGTAGGGGGACCCTGTGCTCTCCCAGGTGACACAGGGAGAATGAAAATTAGATGACCACATTCTGTCTGGGCTGGGATAGCAGCAGGACAGACACCCAGGACAATTGTAGGGAACACTGGAAGACAAGACGTGAGTGATAAGATAGTGTTGTGGATAACAAACGCTTGAGGAGTTACTAGGTTGAAAAAATCAGCAAGATATGACCATGATAGGAGAGTTCGTCAAGGAGAGCATCCTGGAAAGCTTGAACTTGAGTCACAGGACTCAGGAAGGTTTGGAAAGACTCCACCATGCCCTTTCTCGTCTTTCTTTAAGAGCCTTGATTTGCTGCTCTTCCATTTTTTTTAACCATCTCGGATGACTCCGAGAAATTAAGTGGTTGGTGACAAGTAGTACCCATTGCAAAGCATGATTTTGATTTTAAAGTTATATTCTGGAGCTTCCGCTTCAGCCCAGGAAGCTTTTGTTCAGTGTTACTGCTTCCATAGTGTGGAGACAAGGGTGGGGGGAGGGGAGAAACTTGCCCCAAAAAGTCCTGGAGCGTGAGGATTTGTCAGGGGAATGATTCTACAGTCTAGTAAAATGGGGAAGATTTAAACTGTTCAAAAATTTTTTCTTTAGAATCTGCGGGCAAGAATGCTGTGCTTTTCTCTGTTCATTACTAATCAGGCACCTTCAGCTATGTTTCCATCCCCCACCCCCCAAAAAAAAGAATTACTGGGGTTTGAATAATGGTTACCATGGCATATTTCACATTTTGAAGTTTGAATAATTCACCTGAACTTAATTGCAAAATGAAATACTGTATTTGTGCATAGCCCTCTGGTTCTACATTACAAAAGGAAAGGTATATTACACTTCCAAACCCTGACCCTGCTTTGGTTTTAGGTATTTCCATAATGAATCTGAATACCCAGGGGTTTCCCAAAGAATGTGAAATGCCAGAAGAAGGTTCAAATGCCTTGAAGGTGGTGAGGATTAATTTAATGGGAAATGATTGCCTTCAGAAAACATGGGGAGGAAAAAATATATATACAAATAGGTTTTGACATCAGACATTAGCAGATGGTTTTATATAGACATGAAAGTATTGTCTTAGCTCTTTGTTAATAAAAATTCTGCAGACATTGTTCATATTATGTTTGTCAGGAAATGATCATATAAATAAAAATGGAAGATTGGTGTGGAAAGAATATAAATATTGAACACATTTCACACGGCATATCAATCAGTTAATGGGGTAGTTTCCTTGCCCTTTGTCATTATTCAGTGCAAATTTATGAAATGGAAAAGGCATTACAAATTTGTTATGTCATTCGATTACACATTAAAAGGTGTTTTCGTTTGAGGTGCAATCCATAAATATTGTATTACTGTATCTCCTTGTTTCCCGTCAAAATACATTTTCCTAGTTAGGCAAGCAGATGACTTCTCTGTGAAGCTGATCACCTTGGATGTGGCCATTAGTTCTGTTCTCTTGTCCAGAGTCAGCTATCCTTTTCCTGAACCTTCCAGATGCATACTTCTAAGAAATATAACAAAGTCCTTCCTTATACTGAATGCTGTTAACAATATGTCCAGACTTGGAAAACTTCCTCTTGTTTTGTTATGATTCATTTTGGATAGCAGTCAGACCACATTTTCTTCTGTAGCATTAAGGCTATTTAATTAAGAATTCCAAAAGACCAGTTTTTTTTGTATTATATTGTATTTAGACAAAGAACATGCCAAACCTCTGGGGAAGGCTGCTAAATTATTTCTTAATACAGAAGGCCTGTGAAGATTTGTTTCCATCAGATTTTGGTGAAATGTACCATCTGTTGAACTAAAGAGTTTCTATTGCCAAAGCAGGTAGAAATAGGACCATCTTTGTTTTCATCAGCTTTTTGTACCTGTATGGCTGTATTTCCAACTTTCCCAAATCCATTCTAAATCATCAGATTTCATGTGATAGGGACTCTTTTACCTCCCACATACCAAGGTCTCTTATGTATAGGCCTGGGCCTTGAGGTAATTGACAGTCTGGCCACTGAACAGACACTCTGGGTTTATCTCGTTTTATTGGTTGGCATGGGACCACTGCTCTCACTTTTGTGTGCATTTTTGTAAGTTCAAGAGCAAATTTTATTTTCTTCCTTTTTTCTTTCTTTCTCCCAACTTTCTTCCCTATTTCCTTATTTTGAACCAAACCCAACACTTACAGGGACCCAATTATTCCAGGCTCTTTTGTGCCTTTGTACACACTGTTCCCTGTTTCTGGGCATGTTTTTCTCAAGTTTTTCCATTGGCTAATCCTCCTTTACCTCTGTAGGCTTCCCCCAAAAAGTATCAGTTCTTTAAATCTCTCTGTAAGGTGCCTTCCTCATCTCCTGCTGGGTGTCTAACCTCACCACACTCTGCTTTCTCATGGTATGCAACCTGGGCTGTCGTTTGTGTGGACACACTTGTTCATGCCTCCATGAAATAGTAGGAAGCTCCTTTTTTAAAAAAGATTTTATTTATTTATTTAACAGAGTAATAGAGAGAGAGCACAAATAGGCAGAGCCACAGGCAGGAGGAGAGGGAGAAGCAAGCTCCCCTCTGAGCAGGGAGCCTGGTGTGGGGCTCAATCCCTGGATGCTGGGATCATGACCTGAGCCCACGGCAGCTGCTTAACTGACTGAGCCACCCAGGCACCAGTAGTAAGCTCCTCTTGAGTAAAGACTGGGTCTTTTATCTTAGTGTTCTTTGTACTCAGCAGTGTTAACACCCAATAATTACTGGATTGATTGATGGATGGGTGGATTGTGTTTGGATGGAAATAAAAGTGACTGTCCATTGCTCTGAGAAATGAAGTATATTAGACACTTACTGTCCTATCAGAGCTTTAAAATTTAATTGGGAAATTTAATTATGTATATAAATTTATGAGAGGAGGCAATATATGCTAAGTCAAACGTACAGGGGAAAAAAAGATAAAGGACTATAGAGAAATACAATAAACAGATCAAAGCCCCAGGGGCCAAGGAATGGTTTGAGGAGCAGGTGACGTTTGAGTTCTTCCTTGAGTTTTATTTCTTTCCACTCTTCTTCCTGCTACTACCAGAAGGGCCCAAGGAAACAAAAAGACTCCAGGAGAAAAATAGTTATTTCTTTAATATGGTCAAAAGTAGCAACTCTAGAATAAGCCTTCCTTATTTCAAATTCTTCCCCTGCTTAATAGTTATGTGACCTTGACCAGATACTTAAAATAATCGTTTTTTCTTTCATCAAATGGTGATTAAAACTGAGTTATCATAAAACAAAGGGAGAAAGAGATAATTTATGTAACATTCTTACCATGATGGGTGGTATACAGTAAGTGCACAATAGGTATTGGCCATTATTGTTTTCGTTATCAAAGGCCTTTCCCATGAGGTGTATCTGTTTTTAAGTGCACTCATTTATTATACCTTATTACATAAAGCAAATCCTGTTGTGAAAAGGAACTATGCAACAAAAATCCTTTTAATGTATTTATTAGATTGAACCATATAAAACTCATTTTATAGATCAAAAATGATTAAATATCAAGTTTCTTTCATATGGTTCAATTTTATATGTATGTATATATATGTATGTGTGTGTGTATATATATATATTTATTTATATATGCATTTACACATTTAGAATCTTGCCTATAAATCAGAAAGTCTTGAAATGGAAAAACTATACATGAGAAAAGTTTGTGATCTCATGATCCACTAATTTCAAGTAGAAGTCACAATGAAACTGTAGTTTGGCGAAGAGATTTAGGAGGTTCACTGGAGTACAACATTAAATATCAAATAGGTAAGTCTTCAATTTCAGTAAGACCTTCATACCCAGATCTTAATATCTAGTCTAGGTCGCAGACATGGTCAATAACTCATTCCCATGTTTTCCTGGTTTTCACAATTTGCCAAACCAGAGATTTAAGCTTAGTGTAGAGAACACAGTTCAAATAAAAGTTATGTGACACCTGTGATGTGCTGCAGAGACAGCACGCCTGTTAAGATGCAAAAATTGGAAGAGTCTGGTGAGTTATATAGATTAGATTCAGAATGTTGCAGGAATCCATTCAGATATGTGGATTTCCAGTGATATATGAGCTAATTCTTAAAGGGTTTAAAGAACTTTACAGGAAGTAGAGGGGAGTCACGTTATAGAAGCGAATATAATAAGGAGTAGGTCTGGAGGCTCGAAAGCAAGGGGTAAATTGCAAGAATGAATTCTAGATGGCCAGAAATGACTTTCCATGTGGTATTTGAGGAGGAAAAGGGGGGAAATAAGGCCATAGGAAGAAGGAGGTATTTCAAATGCCTTGCTTTGTGGTTCACTCATTGTCCTGTAGGCAGCGAGGATGAATGCATGCAAGGTTTTCAACTAAATTATTGAAACAATAAGAATAATTGTTTGAAGAAGATTATCCATCCCCACCTAATGGCAGGTGGGGATGGTGAAGGGCCTAACTAGATAGGAGAACTAGTTAGAAGACTTTCAGAGAAGTTTAAGAACAGGAAATGAAGCCTAGTCTAGGCAGGGACATTGGTCAAGGAAAGAGGAGGGTATTGAAGAGGAAGAATTGGCAGCACTTGGGAAGTGGTAGGAAGGAGGGAACAGTTGAAAAGAGGGTGTAAACCTTTCATTCCAAGTTACTAGGGATGATGATACAAGTATCAGTCAGGAAAAGAGACCTGTCAGTCTACTTGCAGTGCAGAGGGATTTAATTCACAGAAGTACCTGCCTATAAGACAAACAGAAGCTTCAAGGAGCGAAAGTGAAGGCGCCTCTACTAGCTGTAAAGATCAAGCTGGGCTTGTGGTCCAGTTAGGAGGTTGCTGATGCTGCAAAAGGTGGAGAAACTGTGTGAACTTCAGCACCTGTGCAGCCCGGAGACAGATGACAGACAGGGAGCGCAGAGTCCAGCCAAATGTGGCAGACCCACACGGTCTGTGCCACTGTTGGCAGGGGAGGAAAAACATATGCTGCCTTTCAGCTTCCAAAATATTGTGAGTGCACCTCATTCACAAAACCAGAAAGCTGGCAATAAAGTCTGGGAAGAAGCCGTTCCCAGGCTTCCTCCTGCTGAGCCAGCAGGGAAAGCATAAGAGAGGCTGGCAAGGCTGCCCAGGGTCCGAGAGAGAAGACAGGACAGGACATAGAGCCTAGGGAAGATGTAGTTACTGGCAAATGTGCATTAGGTTCTGGTGGGCCATCAAGTTGAGAATGTCTGGCAGGCTCTTGGAAAGCCAGATATAGGCTTGGAGGTTTAGATTTGGAAATCTGAAGCAAAGGAGGTATAGATGAGATTGGAAAGAAAGATGGACACAGAGAGAGGTAGGTGAGAGAGGGAGAGCCAAAGACTGAGATCCTGGCCATGAGGTGTGGCCAACTTTGATGATGGAAGAGGGAGATGCCAGTAGGAAGCAGAGAAGTGTTCAGATAAGAAGGAAGGCCATCTGAACAACATAGTCAGAAAGGTAATGGAAACGAGACTTTGAGAAGGAAGAGGTGGCCGACACAGGCAAATTCCGCAACCCAAAAGACTCTGAAAAGAGTATTAAATGTGGTGATTTCAGGTCCACTGACGATGAAAAACTACCCTGAGCATGGTTGTCAGTTCAAAAGTCACATTAAGGGCAGTTGTTGAGGTGGATTTGGTGGGGAAAAATGTGAAAGCAGAATGGATAAACCCAGGTGATAAAAGGTAAAGAGAAAAAAATGGATAAGTTGCAAAAGGAGAGTGGGGACAGTAGAAGTTTCCATTTGGAGAAAGTTTGTTAATCTGTTCGATATTGATGAAAATAGGAGCTCTTGGAATGAGAGATGTAACAGCCACCAGAAGGGCAGATTGGGAGCAAAGGTCCAGGAGATGTGGGGAAGGATGGAATCCAGGGTTCTGGTAGTAGACACGACAGAAAGGGCTCAGAAGCCTCCACATCTGTAAATTTTCTAGTTGGTATCGGCACTGAAATGATCATGAACATATTGAATTCCCCCAGAGAGTACAGTGTTTCAAAGCAAGGACAACATCATTGTTTTTCAGAGTGATGATCATCCAATCTATGTATGTAAAAAATCTGGAAATAAGCACCACCAAAAACACAAGAAGTCAGGATGGATTCAAATTTCCTCCTGTATTGAGATGCTTCCTGCCCCAAATAGCTACACTTATTAACTGTTGGGTGATAATGACAACTTTCTGTTGCAGGCTGTGGTTATTGGCCACACTCATACATAAAAAGAACATTGACATTTGAGTTACGAAACTTTACTAATCAATTTCTTGACTGTAGAAAAACTGCGATATCATTTTAGAGCCCCTATTATAGCCTAACAAGAGAGAGATAATTAAGTCCTAGGGGACCCACGTTCTAGCCGGCTATTGCAGAAGGGGCCCTTTCCATCTCCTTCCCAATCTGAGAGAAGTCTCTGCACTTCACAATTCAGCGTGCTCCTCTTCTTTGTCTGGGGGAGGCAAGGATGATTGGAAAAAAGTTTAATGTGCTGCTTATTACTTGGTTTTTGACATTTGTTTAGTGTAGGTTTTTGTCTCTGCCAATATGACAATAAAACCACATGGCTGGACAGGAAGCCGAGGTCCTCGCAGTTTCTTGTGTTTGTATGGAGGGAGCAGGAAGAGGACTTTGACCATAGATTTGAACATTTCAAGGCAGCACAGCTTTAAGGTAAAAGACAGTGAACATTGTATATATCTATGCATGGCGCCATGGTATTCTGTAGTAGTTAAATCTGTATAGTGCACAGATGACCCTCGAACAACAGGGGTTTGAGCTGCATGGGTCCACTTATACATGGATTTTTTTTCGATACAGTACAGTACTGTAGATGTATTTACTCTTCTTTGTGATGTTCTTAATAACATTCTTTCCTTTAGCCTACTTTATTGTAAGAATACAGTATATCATACGTATCATATACAAAACATGTTAATTGACTGTTTTTGTGATTGGTAAGGCTTTCAGTCAGCAGTAGGATATTAGTAGTTGAGTTACTCAAAATCAAAAGTCATACGTGGCTTCTCAAGTGTGCTGGGAGGGGGTGTTGGTACCCCAGACACTGCGCCGTTCAAGGGTGAACTGTATTATTGCTTATCAATTACATTTCAAAAATCTTAGCACTTGACAGATTTTGAGTGTTTGTCTTTGCTTAGTTTCTGTTATTTTTTTTTTTCTTTTACACTAAATCTGAAAAGTGTGCTTCTTTCTCTGGTGCTTTTACTTATCAAAGAAAATTTATTTTTTGAAGTTAGTTTCTTTCTTTTTTTTTTTTTTTAAAGATTTTATTTATTTATTTGACACAGAGAGAGAGAGATCAGATCACAAGTAGGCAGAGAGGCAGGCAGAGAGAGAGGAGGAAGCAGGCTCCCTGCTGAGCAGAGAGCCCGATGTGGGCCTCGATCCCAGGACCCTGAGATCATGACCTGAGCCGAAGGCAGAGGCTTTAACCCACTGAGCCACCCAGGCGCCCTAAGTTAGTTTCAATATATAGGTTCTCTGCCCTCTCCCCCCAAGTAACCTCGCTTTCATTTTGTAGCATTGACCATTCAAGGATAAATGGACACTATTTTGGCCTAAAGTCACTGTATTTTTCAACATCTATTTCACTGGGCGGGAATGTGCAATAAAAGTGCTATATAAGAACTTTTATTCTATGATAAATACTTGAAGACAATCAGCTTTTATTTAATGTCAACCCTGTGGCTGGGGAATTTTGCAGTTACTGGTATTAGTTTTATCAGAGCAGTTTTGTTTGGTTTTTTTTCTCCTTAGCAACAGATATTCTGATAGGGGCACTCTTTGTTTTCTCACAGACACCCCAGGCCAAGAAGGACATACTCTAAATACTGGAGGAAACCAAAATCCTCCAAATTGTTGGGAGAAAACACATATGTATAGAGAACATAATGAGACAGGGGAAGCATTACCTAGAGGCTCTGCTTGACATTGTTTAAAATGTACTTAATAAGCTGCTATGAATCAATGAAGGTCACTTTAAATGTATATAATTCAGTTGGAAGAGCCTTAACTGATTTGGCTAACAATGATTTAAAGTGCTTTGCATTTGATTAAAATGCAAACACCTATACAAAACTAAAATGGAGCACTCTTATTTTCAGTAGACCTATAGACTAGTATGCATACACTTAAAGTGTATTTCTCATTAAGAAAACTCACAATAAGCAATATACAATGACAAACCAAATCAGTAGTTGTGTTTGAAAATCCCTCCTCTATCAAGCTAAATCTTATTCATTTCCCAAAGTTTAACCTGGATCAACACCTCCAAAGAGCCTTTCTTAGCCTCTTATGTCTCCTTACCTCCATGGTATTTTCTTCTGGCACTGATTACACTGTAGGGTGGTCTGCCTGTGCCCCGCAATCAGCAGTTTTTCTTTACTCAAGTTGCTAATTAGAGCACAAAGCATATTATAAGCATGATTATCAAATAAAGGAATAGATAAATGAATGAGGTGATAAATGAGTGAATGAATAAATGTGGGAATAATTATTCATATCACAGAAGGTGTTATTTTTAAGTTTTCTGCCATTGGAATTAAAATTAGTTTCATCTGAATATGCTTTTCTATTTTTCGACATTGTATATAGCCTAGATGAAGTAACTCCACAAATTAGGGAAGTTCCACCCACCAAGCATAAATTGATTTTCCACTGCATTATTTGGGTAATAGAAAAAGACATGAGTGGCCCCTGGGTGGTTGAGTCGGTTGAGCATCAGACTCTTGATTTCAGCTCAGGGCATGATCTCAGGGTTGTGTGATCGAGTCCTGCATTGGGCTCCATGCTCAGCATGGAGTCTGCTTGAGATTCTCTCTCTCCCTCTCCCCCCACTCACATCCATGCTCTCTCTCTCCCAAATAAATAAATCAATCTTGAAAAATAAAATAAAAAAGACAAAGATATGAGATACACACTGGAGCCCCTTAAAAGCTAACAAAATAGTTGTAAAACTAAGAAAGCTGGACATGAAATTGTTTTTATGATATTTAACAGTGCCAGCTAGTATTTGGGTCAGTATTTGAGGAAGACACGAAAATAAGACATAGATTCTCATAGGTTAATGTGCAAGAATATGCTTGTAAAAGATACAGATTCCTGGCCTCCATTCTCAGAGATTCTGATTTATTGGGTTTCAGGTGGACCTGGGAATCTGAACTTCTAATGAGAACCATTGGTGGATTTCCTGCAGAATGTCCTAGGGAAAATACTTTTCAATGGACTAGGAATACACTCCTATGGGCCAGAGCTATCAGGAAAGCAGGAGGGGGGACTTAGTTTGGAGCCTGAAGAATGCTTGGATATGCAAGGAGGGGAAGCCCTGAATCTCCTTTTTCTTTCTTTTTTTTTTTTAAGATTTTATTTATTTATTTCACAGAGGGAGAGAGATCACAAGGAGGCAGAGAGGCAGGCAGAGAGAGAGAGGGGGAAGCAGGCTCCCCGCTGAGCAGGGAGTCCGATATGGGCCTCGATCCCAGGACCCTGAGATCATGACCTGAGCCGAAAGCAGAGGCATTAACCCACTGAGCCACCCAGGCGCCCTGAATCTCCTTTTTCTTATGGTAATTGGCAGAAACATCTCTATCCAAATACCAGATGATTATGATGATTGACAGAACACATTCTTGTGACACCCCCAGTGTCCTGTTACTCTGGGAAGTAATATGGAAGGCATATTACTCTGATGCTTCCTTTTTTGTTTGTTTTTAGTTTAGCATAGAAGCAGATTTTAAATTGACTTCTTTCCCCCAGTTTTCACTGTTTACTTGCCAAATCTTGACAAGTTTCTATAGTTCAGAGCTTCTAAGAATCAAACATGCCTGTTGTTGCCATACCTTAAGTTGTGATGACATTTTGAACAAGGACTATTGGGTGAAGAATAGTGAAACATTAGATGTCTCCCTCCACTAACACCACTAAGAAACCATCTCTTTCATTTTCTTGCCAAAAAAACTCAGAAGGCTGCAAAAGTTTTGTGGACATGCAGTCTGTTTTTCCATGTTGATAGATATTTATTATAAAATAAGCTGCATCAAAAACATGACTAACCACTGTCACGCTGAAGCTTGATAGTGTGTTCTTCAAAGCAAAGCAGACTTTGAAAGTATTTGTTTGAAGATTCCTTGATCAGAGGGAACATATCTGTGGGTCATTCGGAATGCTCAGAGAGACTAATTGCATAGGCTGGCAATCAATTTGGCGTGAATGACAATCAATATCTAGCTGGGAAGTGAGAGGAGTTTCAACAGTGACAACTCAGTTGCCTAGCAGAGAGAGATAAGTAGCACCCAATAAGAAGAGACCAACAAGATGCTTCTTGTCTTTCTTGAGTTTGGGCACTGAATCACCTAGAAACAACTTTGTATAGTCACACAGGCAAGGGTGGGCAGTCACTGGGAGGTGGTTCCCTCTATGTCTTCAATTATGAAAATAAAAGTATTGAAGACATTATATTAGCACCAATAACTGGTTCTCTTCTCCTTGCTGGGTTCTCAGAAAACTAAATTTACCACCAACCCTAGCAGTTAGTCGGTCCACGTGACTAGTTCTGGCCAATCATCTCCAAACTGAAGTGACACTTCTGGAATGAGGCAGTAAAGATCCCTACAACATTCTCCAGTTTCTCTTTTCCCAGCTATGATGAAGGCTTCGTGTTGAAAAGGGAAGCCTGAATACTTGAGTTATTCCATTCACAGGGAGATTATAATAGTTAGCATCTAATCAGGATATTTCCGGAGTAAAAAAAAAGTGCCATTAATAATTATGCCAGCACAATAGACATAAACTGGACTGTCCTGGGAAACCAGGACATTGAACCACTCTTCCCCTGGAGAATAGTGACTGCTGAAGTGTTCAGACCTTGTGACAATAAGAAAATTTTTTTTAAGATTTTATTTATTTTTTTGACCCAGAGAGAGAGATCACAAGTAGGCAGAGAGGCAGGCAGAGAGAGAGGAGGAAGCGGGCTCCCCGCTGAGCAGGGAGTCCGATGCGGGCCTCGATCCCAGGATCCTGAGATCATGACCTGAGCTGAAGGCAGAGGCTTTAACCCACTGAGTCACCCAGGCACCCAAGAAATTTACTTTTTAAGTAAGAGAGCTGTTGGGGTTGTTACTCGAGCATAACCTATCATATCATGACCAACACAGTAGCTTCTCCTCCAGACCTGTTGTCTGAAACATTGGGGAGAGGTGCTTTATCTCTCTACACTTCTGAAAAAAGACAAAGAAGGTGGGTGCCTCCATAAAGTCTTAAATTGCTTGGCTGATACTCCCAAGGAGCCTGTTCCCTGCCCTTCTCATACCACTGCCAAGCGATCTCTAATTCAAAGGGTCTTAATTTCTGAAAGAACTATCTTTAAAACCACAGTAAAAACAAGCCCCAGTGTGTATAATATTTTACATTTTGTCTCAACATCTCTCTGGGGTAAGGAGTACTGGCATAAAATACCCATTTTGCAGACAAGGATGCTGAGGCTCATAAAATGTGATTTCTCCTAAGTTACAGGGCTGGTAAGATTATCTGCCCCAGACCTAACTCTGCCACTTTAGGGAATGCCAAAGACTGAGATATACTGGCTGTATTATGCTACAGGAGTTAGATGGAAGAGGATTTGATAACACTACTTTTCTGGGTGTACTATGCCTTTGTAATATCTGCTTGCTTGAGAGAAGGCATTCTGAGATATTGCAAATCAAATGTCACAAAAAGTATGTGATTTAAAGAGCAAGCCCAGTGAAGAATCCCCTGTTGGCCTTCATGAGTCTACAGAAGCCAGTTTTGTGGATTCATAATGTAGTTCTTTGCCTCAATTGAACCATTTTGTCCAGAAAATTTAACACTACAGTTTGATCCCAATTTTGGCCAATTGGATTTTCCTGCCCTTCTCCAACACATTCACCCCCCCACCAAAAGTGACAGATTGCTGCCAGTTAACTTACTGTTCTGCCTTGTACATTATTCAGATCCAGTGTGACTATTGGTTCAACCTCTGTAAGCTTTTATAACTTAACACTTGTCAAGGTCCAAAAAAAGAAAAAGTCTTTAAGGTGTGGAAAATGAGAATCAAATTCAAGATGAGTTTGCCAGTGAGAACCAAGTCTAATCATTTAACTCAATTATTAATTTTCTCTGGGTCAAATATCAAATGGATCCTGAAGCATAAGAGAATAGAGTATCATCTGTTTGGTGTGTTCTTTGGGGTTATAACTATCTGATGAGGAGACAGTTACAACTGTAAAGAAAGATGTAACTGGTCCAAAACATGGTGAACCTCATTTTGAGTATCTAACATCATTATATTGCTATATTTAAACTTCCAAGAGCCCAGTGAATATTAAGAAAGAAATCCTGATTGGTCCACATTGTATTATTCTTTGACTAAGGTAAAACGATAAAATTCTCATTTTAAGAAATGGGAAAAATGCTGCTCCCAGTTGTTACATTAGTTTTCTAGAACAGAATAGCCTCTGATTAAAATCCAGTGACTGTTCTCATGTGATATGCAAATATTTTTTATTATTCATATTAACAGTGACCAAAAAGAATAAATATTGAGGGACAATAATAAATTGAACTGTCTGCTATCTTCAGAGTTCCCCTAACATTTGAATACTGAGCTATGAAGATCTATCTCCCAAATTAATACATTTATATTAAAAGTACTTATCCTGGTATTCAAAGTCTTTTCTGAGCCATATCAGACTCAAAGAACGTTTGTGGTTTGGACTACTCAAGAAAATTTAAAAAAAAGAACTAAATCTGGGTTTACTTGTGAAATTCATTATTTCAAAGAATTCTATTAGGACATTACAAGGATAGGTTTAGGAGTTAAGTAGGTGAGCTCATGAGACTGGACATGGGTGGTTATATGAATTATTAACTATTTTGTAATAACAAAACATGATCATCATAATAATTTACAGTTATTGCATTAATTAAAACCTCTACTCCATTAAGGGAAGTGGCCTGTTTTGTAGACCTCTTTGGGATTCTTTTTTTTTTTTTTTAAAGATTTTATTTATTTATTTCACAGAGGGAGAGAGATCACAAGGAGGCAGAGAAGCAGAGGGGGAAGCAGGCTCCCCACTGAGCAGGGAGCCCGATGCGGGCCTCAATCCCTGGACCCTGAGATCATGACCTGAGCTGAAAGCAGAGGCTTTAACCCACTGAGCCACCCAGGCGCCCTGGGATTCTTGGGATATAGTGCAAACCCTGCCTTCAGAGTGTTAACTAGGACAGCGGAAGCTACCGAGCTACACTTCTTTCTGGCACTCACTTGCACACAGAGGATTCTCCCTCTGTCTCTTTTTCTTTCTGGGTGAGTGTGAGCTCTATAGCTACATGAATCCATAAATCCAACTCCATGTTCTACCACTGTCAAGCAAAAACATTTGAGATTTGCTTGTTGACATTCAGGTAATTCCCTTCAGCTCCACATGGAGAATGGGACTTCCCTGAATGCCTGTCTCCGCTTCCCTGCGTTCTCCATGTCTGTCTCCCCCCATTCAGTGAGCTACCTGTGCAGGATCAGCCGGAGCCTGCCTACTGAAAAATTTACGGCGCTTTCTGCTCACATACACATGGCCCTGAAGTGAATATGATGCAGTAATTCAAATTGGACTAGCACCTTTCGATCTGTTTATGAATGGTGTTGCAGCCCCATGAGTGAATTAGAGCACTGTGGTTTCTGAGCAACAGTATTATTCTTGCAAAATTTGTGCTGAATTAAAAATATATATCATCTAGGAAAGAAATAAGAGATTCCGGCCCTCCGACATTTATCCCAAGTGAGCTTCAGTTTCAGGGCACTTTTCAGTTATCTTTGCTGTAGATTTACTGTTCCTAACCATTGCAGCAGGGATAAGCAGAGAGCAGGTTAAGAACATCAAAGTTGCAGCTGACCTGGGGATTGTCCCTGCTTACATGCTTAGATGTGCTAGCTTCTGAGTGAGGAAACTCTCATTTTCTGAGGAAACGAGTTGGTTCAGTTGGGCGGAACCCTATACCAAACCAGCAAAGTTTCCACATGAACAGTTTCCTGTTAGAATTGAAAATTAGTAGGCTTTTCTCCACTCTGAAGCTTGAAGAAAGCTTTGCACTGCAATTAAAATGGGGAGGTAGGATGGGTTGTTGAGCAAAGCAATGGGAGTAGAATGGGAGAAAGAAATTAAAAGGAAATGATATGGGAGGTCATGCAAAATATGTTTTTCTTTAAGATATTTCTATCCTTTCTGCCCCAGCAGCAGAGCAGTGGACTGCCTGTGCAGAGGTTAGTCAGCCGGGAGTCTGATGGTGTTGAAGGGTATCCAGGCTAGGGACTGAATCTAGAACCCTGGTCTCATTAGGGTACTGCTCCAGCCCTCTAAGCTAGTGAGCTGCAGATGAAGCCTACTGACTGGGGAATGCATATTCAGGGTGACAAAAAGAGCAAGGTGTTATTATTTCTGGGAGATGGTTGGTTTGTTTTGCTAATTACCAGGAGGCCAGCATGGCCAGCATTTTAGCCCCAAGTGTCACAGCTTAAGACTTACCCTCCAGTCTTGCTGGCGCCTCCCATTTGTCACTACTTCTCTCTGGCCACTTAGACTTACATATAGGTCTGTGGGGAAATGAAAAGGAGCCAGGAAACAGATGAGGGAAGAAACTATTAGGTTCATTCTTTCACTCAAAAAGAATTTACAGACCACCTATCCAGTAACAGTAACTATGCTCAGTTGCTAGAGATAAAATAAATAAGGCAGAACCACGGACCTAAAGAAACTCAGAGATCATTAACAAGGCAGAAATGAATGGGTTATGGTATTTCAACCTCTCACAGAAAAGTCAATGAGGGAATATTGAGTAATTTCATTGTTAATTTCATTATTAATGTATTATGTGATTAATCAGCAAGCACCCATTAGAGTATTTTTTGAAATGGGACTCAGTTCAACTTTCAGTTAAAAGAGCCCCATCAATTATCAGTTTGAGTTGGAAAGAGTGGCTTCTTGTTTTGCATTTACTTTGTTCTATTTCTGTCAAAAATGAAGTTATGCTAAACTGAATATCTGATCACAGAAGTCACAAAAAAACACTTCAATCTAGCATTCTGATCAGTTTCCAGTGTGTCATTAGGCAAAAACTTACATTTATACCTGTGCTATCTGAAATACACTATTGACACATGAATTTAGTTTCTTTTCTCTGACTTGTGTAGGACTTAGCTTCTTAAAAATTGTTCACTTATTATACTTTAGAACTTATTACATCTCTCCAAGTAAAAATTTTGGCCTATGTATTTTTAGCTGATAGCCACTTGACCAGTACTTAGAAGAAAGAACTTAGTCACAGTTCAGACCAAAAATAAATAAATACATAAAAAAGAACTGGAAGACATTGATTAAGGGTGGTGTTAAACCAATCAGCAGTTAAAAAAACAAAAACAAAAACAAACAAACAAACAAAAAACGAAAGAGAAAAAAGGAAAAAGAAAATCTCTGCCTAGACCTGGCCTGGACAAAGGAATCAGTTTATTTTTAACCACATTTGGAAAACAGATTGTAGAACTGTTCTATGTGAAGACTGGTAATGCAAATCCTCACACTTCAGCTATCAAAATAATAAAATGAAGTAAAATGTCATTGGGCATCAAATGACAATAGATAATGCTTCATAGTCATTGATTTTTAGGAAAATAAATAGAGATGTTTGCCAAATGAAAATTTTAAAAAGATGTCATCAGGGAATAAATAATAGTATCTTCTCATCAGATTCAAAATATTTTCTCTATGACCAGATTCAGAAAAGTTATGAAAAGATGAGACAACTTAATTTTTTACCAAAGGTTGGGATGGTCCCTGCAACTCTGTTTCAAGCTGTAGCTTAGAAATGTAATTGGTTTTAATTAATCATGAAATAGTGCCAGAAAAAAAATGTTCACAGTATTACTGTGGGTCTTGGCTTGAGAATCTAACAACTTCCTGCCCGCCTCTTTTTTTTTTTTTTCATTTTCCTTTTCTTAAAATATAAAGCCAAGAAGAATGGGGGAAGGTGAAGAGAGATTTTTCTTTTTGATCTAGCAACTTGAGCATAGAACTTTTAATTATACAGAAGAGATTATTCAACAAGATATGCACTGACAGAATTATATTTTAACTTATTAAAAAAAGACAAGATTTTATTTTAACTGAGTCTAACATTTGGGACACATATAAGCCAATTGTTTGTAAGTGAATGAAAACCAGATTAAAATAAGAAAGATCTTCAGCTTCTGTGCTAAGGTGGGAAGAAAGTAGATGAATATTTAGAAAATCAGAGGCTGGCCCTATAGCTCAGGGGTTAGAGCACTGGTCTTGTAGAAAATCAGAGGCCAGTCCTTGATCTATCCTGCACAAACTGCCTGACCTTGGGCAGCTCGTCTGCATCATCATAACTTTTCTTGTTGATGATAGATCTGGCAAACAGCATGGAAAATCCACTACCATTGGAGAGATTGTCTTTGTTTTTTCACACAGTGAAATCAAATGCTAGAAATTTGCTCTGATCACTGAATATTTCAGAATCTGTGCCTTCTTCACACCTATTTTTTTTAATATAAATTTAGTTTATCTTTTCTACCAGACCTTAAGCTCTTCCCAGATCAGAAATGGTGTTTTTGCCTATTTGGGTTCAGCATCCCATAGACTTTCACCAAGGGAACTCTTCGTTACGAGTTAAGACTCTTCTTCATTTAAAATCATTTCCTGGGGTTGCAGTGGGTTAAGCATCTGACTCTTGGTTTTGGCTGGGGTCGTGATCTCAGGATCATTAGATCAAGCCCTGCATTGGGTTCTTTGCTCGGTGCAGAGTCAGCTTCAGACTCTCTTTGCCCCTCCCACTTGTGCTCTCTCTCTCTACAGTAAATAAACCTTTGAAAAATAAAAAAATAAAATCATTTCGTGGATGTAAATAGGCCTAGTTTAAAGAAGCTGCTCTCTTACAGTCAGGAAAAATGGTTTAGTCCTAATCTACCCAACTAACAATGTTCCTGTGAAGAAACCTTTAACCTTTCTCTATCTCTGCTTTCTTATCCACTACATAGATGTAATGATCTTTTACATGTACATTATAATGATTAATAAATGAGCATTCTTTGACAAGTGCAAAGTACTATTTAATTTTGTTGCTATCATTAAAAACACAAGACTTGTGAAAATACAGGGAACAGATTTTGCTCTCCTGGCTGGATGCAAAGGAGGTAGCTCACATAAATGTAAGTCACAAACCATTCTTTGAGTACTCATAATGGTGTCCCCTGTCTTCTGAAATCCTGAGTGGGCTCGGTGCCATCCCCTGTGAAGGCAGAATTTCCCCAGATACGGTCCACATTTGGACTGGCCCACATCATCTGTGATTTCCTCACTCTGCTGCTAAGTAGTTTTATCATATTAGAAAGGTTAGCATTTTGAACTACACTCCTTTGGTTACTGTAATGGTCTTGCCACTTCATAGAATTCATTGGCCTCCTGGAGCCCTTAATTTGCCATGCTGGAAGCTCTTAGTAAGAAAGAAGCTGGATCAGCCTGCTTTCCCTCAAGTCTTTTAAAATAGTAAAATACATGCTTCAGAATGGGACCAGAAGAAAAAGTCAACTCAGGTTCTGGGCAGAAGAGTACTCACTGTGTTCAGTGAATTTAGTTCAGGTGTCCTGCTTTAAGAGTCTGGTCCATGTATCCTCATGGATGGGCCCCAAGGACAAGGTCATTCAAACACAGAATATACATGGTCAGTGCCCGGCACAGAGTAACTACTTAATACTTTTTAAAATGAGTTAACAAAGGATTCATATAATGGCATCTACTGAGTACCTACTTTATCTATAACTGAGGGAGACACATAAGAAATTTATGACATGGTTCTTTGCCAAATATTATAATTTATTTCAGAAGACAAAACATGTGTGTGTGTGTGTGTGTGTGTATGATATTTGAGTATTAAAATGGGAAATTTTTAAGTGATGGAATGAATGCTATAAAACATACAGCTATAAAAATTCAAAGAAATGGGGGGGGTAATGAAGATGTCTCTTAGGTACTAAAACTTGAAATAGATTTTGAAAGATTGTTGGAAATGAGAAGATGCAAGGATTTGACATTTCAAGAATTAGTAACAACATGAGACAATGTCTGGAAATGGAAATGGGTGTGTTTGTTTTGCTCTTTAGTTTTAGGAAATGGGGGATGGGCCTTGGAAGTAGGTAAGTAAGGCAAGATAGGATTATAATATACAATATACATTACAACATAACCCGTAGAAATACTAATTAATGTACACTAAGATATATGTATAAAGATGTTTATTATTTAAAAGAGTAAAAATCTTAAAGTAATTTAAGTTCTATCGCTAGAGGAAAGGTTAAATAATGTATGGTTCATTGACATCATGAAATACCAGGAAGTAGCTAGAAAGAATAAAATAAATCTTTATGTGCTGACATGGAAAGACCACCATGGAAAGACATAACAGTGTGTTAACAGTAAAAATGAATTCATGTAATATTCTTTAACTTTGAAAATTGATTTAAAGAAATCAAAGTGGTATTTCAGGAAGATTAATGTGGTGACATTGTATCAAATTAAAAGGGAGTGATTGAAAGGGAAGAGGGATATTGGGAGATGTTTGCATGAGGACAGACGCAGGAGGCCAAGGATAGGGACCGGAATGGTAAAGAGAAAGAGAACCTAGAGACATTCTGAAGAATGATTTTAAAGAACTTTGTGACAGACTCCTAATATAGGGGATGAAGGAGAGAGACAAGAAAATGGATTTCCAGGTATCAGCTTAGGAAACGCTGAAGAAATAGTTCTTCTAACTGGAATAGACCCATGTTAATCAAACCTTCTTTAAAGAAATTATTTATGAATTTTGTGTTTGTTTGTTTCTCAGGATGGAAGAAACAGTACGAAATCTACTGCAGAGTCAAGGGCCTCCAGAGCAAAAAAAAGAAGAAACTGTTAATAGAATGGTCTATCAGGTATGCCATGTTTCTTACTTTTGACTGGGCACCAGTTGGCTTGTTTTTGTTGTATTTCTTTAGCTCCGTCCTCCCTAAGGCAGAGATAAATAGACAAGTATGGTCCAGACCCCAGTGCTGGGAGCCATACAGTCACCTCTGCGTAAGGAATCATGTACATGTTTACTTATCTCCTTCATTCCTTGAAGTGTGATTGTGAAATAAATTGTAGATTTGGTTGTAGGAAGGTGCAAAAAGTAAGTTTATAATGAAACAGAGAGACCTATAAAAGTATCGTAGTACTCTGTGATCAAGGCGATAAGACAGGTATCTATAGCATTGTCTGGGAACACAGAGGTGAGGGACTCATTCTATCTAGGGAGTTAAGTGTCATACCTCTAAAAAGTATGACACTTGGTATATTTCAGAGGTAGGACACTTGGGTGCCTGAGGGGTAGGGAACAGGAGGAAGGATGTTGCAAGTAGAGAGGTGCCTAGAGGAAGATACAGTGGTTGAATTTGCATGGCAGACTCATGGAGAATAAGAAGCTCAAGGTAAGTAAATAATGGCCTCGTGAGGTAAAAATCTCAATGGTGAGACTGAGGCTACATGGAAGAACTGGATGAGGTCATGCTTGCATGCTGTGCTCAAGGGCGTGACCTTGACCCTTGGGCAATGTGGAGTAAAGAGGTCCAAGGAAAGTAAGTGGTAGATGAAGTAACCAGTCTTTGTCTTCTGATAGTCTTCATTCCATAGTTCTTTAACACTAGCAAAGCAGCTTGGTTGGCAAGCAGGGCATCCAATCTGAGCATGACTGAAGCTTGCCACACAGACCAGAAGGCTCCAGAAATGGAAATGGGCAGACATTTGTGAAAATCACTGGGCAGCCCAAGATTTTTACTGGCTAAAAAGCAAGAGTGTCTGGGGAGACAAGCAGAGAAACCCCAATGGTAAAGATCATGTCATATGATTTTCCCTGGATTTTTGGAATTAGGGATCTATAACCCATCTTGTTATGAAGATTTGAAGGAATCTGATAATAAAAGTCACAATATTTTTTAAAAGATTTATTTATTTGAGAAAGAGAGAGGAGGAGCAGAGGGAGAGGAGAGAAAGAATCTCAAGCAGACTCCTCAATGAACACAGAGCCCCAATGTGGGGCTCAGTCTCACGATCCTGGGCCAAAACCAAGAGTCAGTTGCTTAACTGACTGAGCCACTCAGGTGCCCAAAGAGCCACAGTATTATTTGAAGTTAAGAAATCTAGGCAAAGTTAACCTTCATAAATTTATACTCTAAGTAGTTGACTCTTGAAGCATACAGGCAACTTTATGATGAAGGAGATAACTGTTCTCCATCTCCAGAGAAAACAGTGAAATGCATTGACTTCTTACCAGGGAAGGAATTAAAATTAGCTCCAAAAGACAGTAGGAAAAAGTCATTAACTTCCATTTCTAGGGGGAGAGTTTAGATTCTTCTTGAGGGGTGGTCTTTACACAAGGAACGCATGCTCACCTTTTCCTGATATGTGGTGACCTAAAGTCAGGATAAGGCTCTGAGTCCTCCTAGGTCTGGATCTTTCCTAGGTACTGTATGTTCTTTGGTAGAAAAAGGAGGTCCAAATCAAACACAGGACTTGCTTCTGCATTAAGTTGTTCTGTGCAGCCAGCCTATGAGTCCTGTGAATCCCAAACTGAAGTCATCCATTCCTCCTCCCAGGTAACGCCAGGCTCCAGTTAGAACTAAATCATTCATTGTTGCTCTTGTGCCTTTCCTGATCTCCTCAGGATGGTTCAGTTTCATCCAGGTTCTTGTTTTCTTTTGATGTCTCCTTTCTAGTCTCCCCACCACTTATTAGCCAAACTTGTGGTTTCAACACATACCATCAGATTTCATTTTGGGAAGTTGGAAGCTCCTTAGAAAAACAGATACAGTTTTAAAAATGTATTTTTGAAACTATTTCCTGTCTATAGCCCAGTCTATTGGATTTGAGAAATTACCTCTCCTCTCTGGAGAGGAGACAGTTATTAACTTGAATTAATGCTACATGGAAGGGATTTTTCAGTCATCGCTCTAATTGGCCTATGGCTCATTGTCTGGAAAATGGGAGAGAGACATGGCTTGTATAATCCATAAAATCACTTACTTATACGTTCAACAGATATTTATTGAGCTTCTAGTATGTACAGGGCACGTTATTCTCTGGGGATTTAAGGAACAAGAATGAAGAGAAGAGAAAGAGGAGTGTTGCTGCGTGGCACTGAGTCCCAGAAAGGTCTCTGCCATCTCACAAATCCTAGTCTAAATATGGCTGAGTGGGAGTAAAGGAGGGTGTGTAAGATGTGCATATTGATACAAGAGAAGCACATAGTTAACACCTCCTGAAGTCAGACTCTGTGTTTCAGATAAGAGCTGGGAGATTTGTTGCTTCATCATATGGGGTGTTATTAGCACACCTGACTCAGATTTTCCAACTGCGAGATTTCTCTGACAGGAGCTGGAGGCCCAGGAAAAGCTTAGGCCCATGGGAAAGCTCGAGTTTGTTTCATTTTCCATCATGGAAGTGTTTATCCTGAGGCTTTTATCACTGAGTTAATATAATAATAGCAGAGTAATAGCTTCCTGTGTTCCAGGCCCATGCTAATTGCTTTGCATGCATTAAAGGCTGGTCATATTTTGTTCTAGGGGTGTGTTCCTGAAGACCTCTCATAATTTGTTATTTATATTGTTTCTAGCTTGCATAATTCAGCACGGATTCTCTCAAAGGGCAATGTTTTTTTCTGTTCGGCAGCTGAAGCAGACCCACCGTGAGGCAGCCAGTGGTCCACAGCTTGCCAGCATTACCACTGTGCAATCCTCAGCTCTTTTAATTTGGAGAATTTTTGTGATTTCAAGATGCACACATGAAATAACATTAGTCACACTTTTATTTGACCACAGTTTCCCGTTTGCCTCACTCAGAGTCTCACTGAATGTGACTAGATTGGAGCTCCTTTAGTCCCCACCACAGTAGTGTCACTTTCGCCATCTTACAGACGTGGACATAGGCTCATAGAGGGTGACCACTTGCCCCAAGATGCATAGCCTGAAGTAGCCTCAGCTACTTCACCTTTGCACCCTAATCAGTCTGACTCCATGCCCTCAGCTCTTCATGGTGAGGAGTTCCAGGGAGACTAAATGATGGGGCTCAGCTTACCCAGCTGGCTGTTGGAACCTGAACCTGGGTCTTTCCCCTTTTTATCTAGAGCTCTCTTTTTTTTTGTTCATTTCCTCATTCACTCCAGTGATAGGTATTCACTTGCTTTTTACCCAAGTGTTTTCGTTTCCTATTGCTGCTGTAACAAATTTATTTTTCTTGTATTCTGTCTAGTGTCTAGACACAAATTTGTTCTCTTGTAATTCTGGAGGTCAAAAGTCTATACTCACGGTCCTGGTAGGGCAACATTCTTTCTGGAGGCGTCAGGTCAGAATTGTTTCCTTAGCTTTTCCAGGTTCTAGCAGTCCTTGGCTTGTGGTTTTTAACTCCCATCTTCAAACTATATCACTCCAGACTCTGGTTGTATTGTCACGTTTCCTTTTCCTGAATTTGACCCTCCCTCCTGTGTCTCTCTTACAAGGATCCTGTGGGCCCCATCCAGGATATCTCCCCAAATCAGGATCCTTCATTTAATCACATCTGCGGAGTCCCTCTTGCCATGTCAGGCGCCATATTCACAGGCTTTAGGGGTTGGGATGTGGACTTTTCTGGCAGGGGGACAGACTGGGCGGGCATTGTCTAGACATCTGTCACACTCAAGTAGCTTCAGCCCAGCGGGCCGGCAGTTCCTAGTGGACACCAAGCTAAGTGCTGGAGATGCAAAGACGCCTGCCTCACAGAGACCTTTTCCTGGAAAGCTCAATTTATAAGATGCTGAGGAGTGGCGAGGGAAGGCAAATAATCAAATATTCACTAATGGGAAAAGGGCCAAAATAGCAGTTTGCGTGGATGGGTTCTGGGAACACAAAGGAAGATGCAACCAAACCTACCATGCTGCTCTTCCTGGAGGCTCTGCCTCCTGACCAGGACTTATGTTTAATAATCCATTATGCTTTTTTCTTTTTCATTTTTTCAGTCTCTGTTGTCTCTTGATATGGACCCAGGAGTCATGAGCTTCTTCCTGAGTCCTACAGCCTTCTGTCTCAGAAGATCTTCTATCCCTAGTATTTAAATGCAACATATGATCATTAGGACACATATGCTTGGTCCTAAGCAGTTTACAAAGTGCACAAAATGGGTCTCATTTGTTCGTATCAGCAATTTTTCCAATAGACATTATCATCCTCATTTCTAAGAGTAAGCCTCAAAGAAGGTTGTTCCAATTCTGGTAAATGCTCAGTGATAAAAGTGGAGATAAATCATAGACTTTCCTAAATAAGATACATGGAGGAAAAGTGAGCAGTTATCTGTGGGACACTTTGGTGGTAGTGTGGGGAATGAGCACAGACTAAACTCGCCAGCTCACAGAAAACAGAAAGGAAAAATGTCTCAAAAAACAGAAAGGAAAAATGAAAGTAAACAGAGCTAAATTAATAAGCCATGTAATGTTCACGCCTGTCATTTCTCCTGTGGGAAAGGCATAAGAGAAATAGCGCCATTATGTATACATAGGGAAGGGGCTACACCTGGGACCTAGGACAGTGTCATTTCACTGGGGAAACGAAAGACCCCAAAGATTGTCTGTGAAGCAACCTGAACAAGTAGGAATAGCTGCAGCTTCTCTTCTGTTTTGTTTCTTTCTCCTGCTCATTCTTGCCGGGTATTTGGGGGGTTCTTATGTGTCATCTTATATATTCTTGTCACCTGGGTCTCTGCGTCATCTAGTTAAGTAAGTTAGGAAACACGCTAGGAAAAAACATCACGATCAGACATGAAAGGCGGTGATTAAGCATAAATGAAATGGACCAGTCGTTTGAGTGGAGCGTCATTCCCTCCACATTGGCTGTCAGTATATTTAAGACAAAAAAGAAAAAAGGGGGGGATGGGGGCTCCTGGGTGGCTCAGTCTATAGGCGTGCGATTCTTGATCTTCGGGTTTTGAGTTCGAGCCCCATGTTAGGTGTAGAGATAACTTAAAATCTTCAAAAGAATATTTCAGACAGGCATCCCAAGAAAAGAGAATCCTGCCGTTCCCAGGGGAGTCATCCTGTTACAGGCGCCTTGTGTCTATAGTGACCTGGTGCTTCCTTGTTGCCATTGAGGGGCTTCCTCTTGTCTGCTTTCTCATATGGAACACGGATTGAACCCACATTAGCTGATCAATTCAGAAAGAAAACAGTGGATGCAAAAGCAGAAACACCAATAAAGGGGAAAACCTGTTCGTGGCTACAGCTCTTGCCACTAACAAGGAAGGCCTGTGACCTCAGATGGTCACCTAACCTCTCCGGGATCTTTGTTTTTCACATTTGTAGAAGAAGAGGTGTTAGACTGGACATGAGATTGCAAACGTAGTACCTATGGTGGCCAAACAGTATAAATGGCCAAAGTGGGCCAAGTATGAGAAAAATCAAGGGTTCTCTAAGGGTTTACATGCTCTT
This sequence comes from Ailurus styani, assembly GCA_002007465.1. Classification (NCBI taxonomy): domain Eukaryota; kingdom Metazoa; phylum Chordata; class Mammalia; order Carnivora; family Ailuridae; genus Ailurus; species Ailurus styani. The sequence continues at coordinate 126,169 of LNAC01000635.1, read as the reverse complement.
TTTCCACCTTTGAAATGAAATAGGTACAGAGAAAGTTTTTAGGGCTTGTTTTGTTTTGTTTTGTTTATAAACGACAGCCTTGCTTTTGAAAACCACACAATAGCAACCCATACATGGTTTCATGCCAAAGGGCATGAGGGAGTGGTGGGGACTGTGGCAAACTGAAGAGCCTCTGTCTGGTCTAAGGGAACCAGTCTCACCCAGAAGTACACACCCGTGTGGATGGATGACCTTACATTTCAAAAGAAGACCAAAGTTGAGGTTTTTATGGGTCGTTCTTTAGTCTGTAAATAGTGGCTTATTTTTTTATACAGGGGCTAAATAAAAATCTGCTAGACTAAAGACAACCCTCATAACAGAGAGAGGATTTCTAGGGGTTCTTCCTGCTCTTAGAAGTCTGGGATGTTGACACTTATTTGCTATCTGGTGTGGCCTGGTCTACACAGAGTATAGCACAGAGTGTCTCTACCTATGACACTCTGATCCATGACTGGCCACCACTTACTGAACACTGACTATATATTGGTCATATTCTAATCATTTTATAAGTGTGAACTCACTGAGTTTTCACAAGAACCCTTTGAAATAAGTGCTTTCATTTTCCTTATTTTACAGAAGATAAAACTGAGTCATAGGGAGGTTAAAAAGTTTGCGCAAAGTTAATATTACCCTCCTTAGGTTGGTTGAGCTCCTTCCTACCCTTTCAAGCAGAGCGCGTAGATTGCCCTAACAATGGAGTGTAAAGACATCACGGAGAGGTGCCTAAGTCATTGTCCCAGCAGAGAGCACGTTACACTAGTGTCCCAGTGTCTGAGGCTCCCTCTCCTTACCCCTTTGACCTGTGGCACCTTCGTAGAGAGCCCTGAGCTGTGTTTTCTGAGCCCAGCTCCATTATTTCCAATGATGGCTTATGTTTGGTCATTGATGCTATAGCCTGTGTTTAAAGCAATACAGTGTGTTACCCAAATCATTTCCATTTGAAGTGATCTAATTGAAAATCAGAATGACTTTTTCCTTAAGTAGTTCCTTCAAAATATTCTCAGATGTGATGAAGTAGGTGATGCTTGGGGGAAAAGTATCCTTTCTAGTTATCCTAAAATTTGTCAGTCATCAAGAATACATCCACATCCTTTTATGTACATGGAAAGCCCCTGACATAGGCTGGGATCTTCCTTACTGAAGCTCAAGGCCTGCCTGGTAGAGATGTTACTTATTTCACAAATTCTCATTCTTTTTTTTTTTTTTTTAAAGATTTTATTTATTTATTTGACAGAGAGAGAGAGAGAGAGAGAGAGAGATCACAAGTAGGCAGAGAGGCAGGCAGAGAGAGAGGAGGAAGCAGGCTCCCTGCCGAGCAGAGAGCCCAATGTGGGCCTCGATCCCAGGACCCTGAGATCATGACCTGAGCTGAAGGCAGAGGCTTTAAACCGCTGAGCCACCCAGGCGCCCACAAATTCTCATTCTTATCAGGGACGGGAAATTTTTGCCTTTAAACTTCACCTCTTTTCCCTGTAATGACTTAAGCAAATTAAAATATTCAGTGCACTAGGAAGAAAATTTAAGGTTGAAAAACTAAAGAATCAGTTACAAAATTTACCTTTCTAAGAAGGCTCTTTTCAATAGCAATATTCTTAGTATATTTGAAGTGTGAACTTTTCAAACTTTTAACATAAAACCATTTTTTCATGAATATATGTAAATGTGAGGCAAAATTGAAATATCTGTGATTTTTGGAAGCTACAAGATTCTTGGCTCTATTTTCTGACTGAGTAGCAGAATTACCTGAGGGAATCATCACAGATTGAGCTATCTGGGCTCCTCCTTAGGATCTCTGTTGTTTTGTCATTTCTAAGTTTGATGAGTCATTTTGACTCCTCTGGTCTGCAAGTGTACTGGGAACCCGTAAGGTGCTTTAATATCCATCCATTCCAACATCCCTGTTCTCTTGCTTTTGCAAAGAAGAAAAAGGAGTTGAGGTTCAAAGCCCCCTTCTCAGTCCGGCACATGTATACACATCTATGCTGATTCTCTGATTCATAGTATTTGTCTCATAAGTGCCCTGGCAGTTAATTAGCCCAGAGAACTGAATTCTTTAGAACTCTTTAGAGAGCTTGCCTGTAACTTGTCTAAGTTATACAGAAAAGTGGAGTTGTTTTGTTGTTCTTTTTTAACCTAAATAAAATGTGGTAAACAAGTGCAAAAATAGATCAAAAGTGAGTACATCCCGTGGGTGCATAATGGTTGGGAAAAAAAATGATTTAAAATTCTATTGAGTGTCTGTCGATAGAGTGGCTAAGCCTTTGCATAGGTATTTATAAAATTATAATACACAATGAGACATGAAATATTTTTATTGAGCTCTTTTATGTATATCTGTGGCCTGTAATCTCAGGAAATCTCAAGTGCCTTTGATTCTGCTTTAAGAAATTTGGCCTTTTCTTTGAATTGCTGTGAACTTTGAAGAGCTGCTGAAGTGAGTAATGGTAATAAAGGGAGTATTTTTATTGTGTGTTAAGTCTTAAATGGCTAAAAACTGATCCTGGAGGAAACGGTTTTCCTCCTCTTTGTGTTCTTTTTTATTTTGCTTTAAGCGGCGTCTGCATTCAGATAGTAAGTTTAGATAAAGGAGGTAGGACTTCTCAAAACCAAGGTGTGTGATGAGGTTTGGGACAGCCAAAAACATTGCGTTTCATAAAATATTCCTTTTCTCTTTGAACCTATTCTCTACGATGAACTTACGATTTTGCGCTCTACAGAAGACTTTCCCCAATTCCAGAAGTTCTCAAAACAATCTCATATGGGGGCATCTGACTGAGGAGAGCATTCACCTCTGAAATGCCAAAGTCATATTAAATACTTGGAAAGAACAGAGGAGTAGTTTTAAGTGATATCACTAAATATTTAAATAGCTACCTCCGTTCTTCTTGGGAATTTAAATTCCCTGTTTTAAGGGGCTCTGACTCTACTTTCTTGTTCTCAATTCCTGTCTAAATTCTGTGCTCAGACATGAATATTTTCCCTGTTAGATGTTTTGACCCTGAATGGAACTCTTACCAAGTCAAAGCAGAATATGGTCTCTCTCTTGAAACAAATGTGACCTATGAATAAGATGGTGCCCTGGAGAAGCACCTACTCTGCATACAGGGGAGCTGGTTATTGCCAAGAACCTGAGAGCTGCTTTCCTCAACTCATCTCACGGAGGGCCAGACTTTACTTTGAAATACCCGGTAAATGTCTTAGGTCAGGAGGTTCTGTAGGTAGAAACCAAAAGGTGTTGCCCTTTAGTAAGTGTGTGGCTTGTGCAAATACTTGGGGTACTTCAGCTCATTAACAAGGCATATCTGTTTTTTCTTCCTCTTAGGAAACAAATTAATTTGAACAGAGAAAAATCAGGGTGATACCCATTCTTGAGCTCTGATCCTATTTCCGTAACTCACCCGAAGCAACAAAACTATGATTTTCTTTGTTTTCGGACTTGGCTTATCAATGCTTTGTAAAATGAAGCTAAAATAATCTGTGGGGGAAATGGACAATTTTGGAATTAGGAAATAGTTAAGAAAGAAGTAGAAAGCACCTGCTGGGGGAAAAAATAGTACACTTTCATTACAGAGAGCTCGTCTAGGGTAACCTTTCAGTTCTATTGTCCTTATTGATTTTGTCTGCACACCAAGCACCGCATGGCAATGAAGAGGAATCACCATATGTGGGGTGAGAGGAGAGTGGTCTGCTAGGAGGCTGCCATCAGCATCGAAGTCGTTGCAGAATTTAGGTGTTAATTGGCCGGACCAGCAGATCTGAGGGGGAAGAACCACAGCTCTGGCAGGCTCGGGAGCTTGTCCCTGTGCCCTGTACAGCAGTTTCTGGGCTTGGGAAAACTGGCCCTTTACTAGCACATGACTTCCCCCAGATTCAACTGAAAGACAAAGGGCTGGGGCGCCTGGGTCATTCAGTGGGTTAAGCCTCTGCCTTCTTCTCGGGTCATGATCTCAGTGCCTGGGATCAAGCCCCCTGAATCGGGCTCTTTGCTCCGCATGGAGCTTGCTTCCCCCTCTCTCTCTGCCTGTCTCTCTACCTACTTATGATCTCTCTCTCTCTCTCTCTCTCTCTCTCTCTCTCTCTCTCTCTCTCTGTCAAATAAATAAATAAAATCTTAAAAAAAAAAAAAGACAAAGGGCTGGGCTGGGCTGGGCTCTGTTCTAGGTCTTAGCTTGCCTGGGGCTCAACCTAGAACGTCTCTTCCAGCAGAAGAGCCTCAGCCTCCATATGTTTAAAAATGTCCCCAGGTGATTCTCATGTCACTAGGATTGGGAGTGAGTCAACTCCATGATTCTGGAGGTCTTTGCTAGTCAGCCCAACATTCTGAGGAGGAGGGGAGGAAGAAGATTCATAGAGAAGTTTGACCTCTGGGTAGAAAGGGAATGTAGAAGGTCAGTGAAAACTCAATGATTGCCTTCTCTACACTCATACCTTGCTCTGGCCTGGAAGGGGAGCTCATTGAATCTGAGAATTCTGAAGGCCAACACCAGCTGTGCCAGTGCCCAAAGGGGGAGGATTTGTCCCCCATGCACCAGGCTTTGTAAGTCCTCAGGCTCTGAAAGGGTGGAGATAGTGGAGAAGTTCATTGAACATGCATTGTCCCCTCCATCCCGTGTCAGTCTATCAGCCACTCATTCTAATACGGATGCGAAGAGTGTTCTGTGTTTCTTCTTTTTCCCATGTTAAAAGCTCATTCAGATTAATAAGGGGAAGAAACAGTCTGAGGAAAGGAAAGTTGTAGATCATGGAAAAGGATGCTGTGAACTCTCCGCAGCCCCTCACTTTCTAGGGACTAGGCAAATAAAGAATTGTTGCTGGGGCACCTGGGTTGCTCATTTGGTTGAGCACCCACCTCTTGGTTTTGGCTCAGGTTGTGATCTCAGGATCATGAGATCGAGCCCCGTGTCAGGCTCCACACACAGCAGAGTCTGACTCAGAGTCCAGACTCAGTAGAGTCCCTCTTCCTCCCTACCACTTGCATGCATGCTCTCTCTCTCTCTCTCTCTCTCTCTCTCTCTACAATAAATAAATAAAATATATTTTTTTAAAAAGGATTATGGTTGGAGAATGTATGAAAGGGAATTAAAGTAAAGAAGCGGTTTCAGGATCTGATAGACCTAGGAGCAGATCTTGTTTTTCTCACTCAGTTTTGTCATCTTGGGCAACTTAATCAACTTGAGTCTCCCTTTTCTCTTCTCCATATGAGTATAACAAGGCTAACTAGAAAGGCTGCTATTTTTAAAGTGCTTCCCCAGATGTGATTTCATCTAACAACTGGAGAAAGCAAATGGTAACGTGTACAGCACATGTTAGGTATTCAACAGAGAGTACCTAGTATCATTATGACATAACTATTCCACTCTAGTCTACCTTATTGGCTAGCACTATGGAAGCTGTTGAAAGCCTAAAGGTTCAGAATTGGAGAAAATAATAAAACTCAGAAAAATGTCTATTTCAAGAGCACTGAACCCAGGTCAGTTTCCCAGACAGGACTGGCCTCCCCCAGCCCCATCTGTCATCCCCAGACCCTATCTACCAACATTTTCTCCCTTAGATACGGTTCTCCAAAATTCCATCCATTAAAGCACAATTCCATGTAAGAAATAAAGAATCCAGAAGATAAAATACTCAAGAGAAAATCATTCACATGTTAGTATGAACAGGTTAAATCTGTGGGCTTTGCTCTATCAGCTTGTCTCAGAACCCTGGAACTTAGGATTAGGGGTTTGGAGACCGGCAAATCCTTTTTCTAAAGTAATTTAGGACTTTATTATCCTCTGGGTTGAGTCTTGGGGAGACTTCTTGACCAGGGGTACCAGGGAAGAAAGGTATTAGGAAGCAGCATAGGCATATGGAAGTGAAGAGAAAACCAACAAATGCAACTTACAAATTACAGCCATCATCTCTCTGGTTTTTCATGTGACATATGCATACAAAGGAGAGAGAAAACTGTTCTTCTTGGTCCTCCCTCCCTCATACTCTAAGAACCCAGACCTCAGGTTGGTACTATCATAATGAACTACTGAAGGACTGGCCTGCTATCCTGGCCCCATTTACTGCACGTTACTTGTGGAGGGCACCAAGTGGCAAACCAAGAGGTTGAAAGGAACTTTTAGAGCAAGCCCACTGAATTGGGGTCTTACCTTATATTCTTCCCTTATCTGTTTACATAAATAGTGAAAGATAGCTTGTCATTCATGATCATTCCGTTGTCTTATAAACAGATCAAAATATATTTTTCCAAAGGTGTTCTATCCGGTTGGTTTGCCACCCTCCCCCAATAAATTTTGTTTCTACACTAAATTAATAAATTAGCATAATAAATCCATTTATCTCCACGAATGCCGAGCTTATACTTTAGTCTGAATTAGGAAGCTTCTGCTGTAATCGTAAAAACAGTTCCTTTGCAAATACTCTTATAACCTTTTTATTTCATTTACAAAATAACTTATAAATGTATTCTTAATATCTGTCTCTTGGGTGACTATATTTAACTTGTCTAGCCCTATTATTATTGTATTTTTTCTTCTCCATGAATTCTTATTACCTATTTTTACCTAAATATTTGGACATCACCACTGGAGGTAGAGTAGTGAAAATTGCCACAATAACAATTAATATGTGTTTTACAGTTTACACTTTTACAATATCATCTCATCTGATCCTCCCATTAACCTCTCGAAATAGGAAGGATAATAAGTCCATGTTCACTTTAAAGCAACTGCATTTCACAGAGGCACTTGACTTTCTAAGGGTTATACAACATCAGGCTGCAGTGGATTCAGCCTCTTGATTCCAAGTCTCATAGTCTTGCACGGGTAGCATTAATTACATTCTGCCTCAGTGGTTCTCCCATTTGTGCCTTGGAGTTATCTGGAGAGCTTCAAAAATTAGTGGTATCCTGGTTCCACCCCAGGGATTCTGATTTAATTGATCTGGTGTGTGGGCACAAAATTTTGTGGCATACAAATTTTAAAATTTGTGGGGACACAGATATTCTGGGTACAAAAGTTTTAAAATTTCCACAGGTCAATTCTAATAGGCAGCCTGGGTTGAGAACTACTACATGACAAGGCACACACACATATTTTTTTTCTTGCTCATATCATGCTAAAGTTTCCTGCAGCCAGGGTCTTGTTTTCATAACCTACCACCAGCATTTCCCCCAGAATAGCCAACCTGGTGCCTTTTGTTTAGGAGGCTTGTTGACCTTCTGCAGAATGTGGGAGTTGAGTTGGTCCTTGAAGATAGTAAAATTCAGATAAATGGAAAGCTTCTTTGCTTCTGTGGATACAGTGATGAGAGGCAGCAGAGGATTATGGGTACTCCAGGGAGGTACAACGGAGGATTATAGATATTCCAGTGAGATTCAGCAGAAGATTATGTATATTCCAGTGAAAGGCAGCAGGAGATTATGGGAACTCCAGTGAACCGTGGCAGAGGATTATGGGTAACCTGGTGAGATGCAGCAGGGGATTGTGGGTAAGTTTAAACCATTAGAGACCAATAGCCTGGGCCCAAATCCCACTGAGCCATGCAAGCTGTAATGTTTGAGGATTTACCTAACCTCTCAGGGCCCTAGGGACCTTACTCCTAGTCATTCACTCACAGTAGTGAGCTTGTTGCTGAGGAGGCCATGGGGAGTCAGAAGGCAGGCCAAGACTCTTGGGAGAATTGGATGACATTGAGACACCTGAGTCCCTGAGCCACTCAGAAAAATGACTGGAGCACAGGGCCTGGATGGAGTGAGTACTAGTGCAGATGTCTGAGGAAAGAGAAGTGTCAAGGAAAGCCCTGTGGTCTAAAGGCCCTGCTGGAAATGGAAAACCATAAATAGGAGGGAACCATGGACACAAAGAAAATAAGACAAGATTTTAAATTCATCCTAATTATTTGTTGCCTGTTAACTGAGCTTGAGGCCTCTGTTCCTTTTGTAGAATTCAAACAATTAGCAAGTTTTAGAGAGTTACTTTGTCCTCGACATAATGAAAGGCAGGCCCCGAAAGACAGTATAAACTTGGCAGACAGGATGTGGGGGCCATGAGGCCCCAGGGCTGATCCTCACAAGGAACTCCTGGAACCCCTCTCAGCCCAACAAGTTCAAAGCCTTTCATTTGGAGCTGAGTTTCCAGAGTGGCCTGAACCAGTCTTTTACCAGTGTCTGGCATAGTACTGGGCACACAAAGCCAGCTGAGTTTCATGGGCTGTCAGATGATGAAAACTGGGCGGCATCCTTACTGGGTAGCCAAGGTTATGGCCAGAATGCTTCAGGGCTAGTGTCTGTGGTGATGGAGAGAATCTATAATGTGGTCATCTGGTACCTTGGAGACAAGGGCTGTGGAAGGAGTTGGATAATCTCAATATGTGGGTAGTCAAGAGCATAAGATGGGTTTACCAGCTGTTCATTTTTGTGTAGCTATGTACAAGGTGGTCAGTCTCTGCTATCCATGATTTTTTTGCCTTTTTTTTTTAAGATTTATTTATTTATTTGAGGGAGAGAGAACAAGGGGGAGGGGCAGAGGGGGAGAGAGAATTTCAAGCAGACTCCCATCCGAGTGTAAAGCCTGATGTAGGGCTTCATTCCATGATCCTGAGATCATGACCTGAGCCGAAACCAAGAGTGGGCCACTTTACCAACTGAGCCACCCAGGCACCCCTGCTATGGATGAGTTTCTAAGGGAAGATTTGCATGACACATGAATGTCAGTCATGGTGTAGAGATGAACAGAATAGTTAGCAAGTCATAGGTGCTCAGAAGGAGGAAAGTTATCTCGAGTGTCTAGCCCCACCTCACTTTGCATATAAGAAAAACAATGTCACAGATAACCAAGGGACTTTAACAAGGCTGCACTGCCCATGAGTAGCAGACCTGGAAGAGGCAACCAGTTCCTTAGCTAGTTTTCTATTTTCTCCCTCCCTGTGGCAACAGAAGGTTGCCTGTACTAAGATGGCCATAGATGAATCTAGAAGACAATTTGTTGGAGTAAGGTGGAAGACTGGTAGGAGAGGTGTGTGTCTCAGGAGCCACGACTTGCCAAGTTCATTATTCTTTAAATGCATGTGATTTTGAACAAAGAGTGGCTACGCAAGTGTTCGATGCATAGACATAATGACTTTTCCGATTATCTTTTAGGACCATCCTTAATTCTTGCTAATGCATCTGAATTTCCTTCCCTCATTTACCAGAATGAATCATCTGGCAGGGTTACAGGTATCTCCCCCAGACAGCCCTTTGCTTCACCACTCCCACTGTGGCTCTGAATGGCTTGTCAGAATGCACATCCCACTCAATGACAAAAGAGCACCTCAAGCGAGAGCTTCCTGCCGCTTTCAGGGGTTAGGGATAAAAATAATAGTTTTAATGTCAAAAAGCACACTGGGACAATATTTCTGGCAACATGTCTTTAGTGAAATCTTCAGTTGGGTCCTACTCTATGCATAAGTTTTGCCTGACTAGAGAGAGCAGGTATTATGTAAATTGCACTAGAAAAAAATGTGATATTCTTGCTTTATCCATAAGTTCCATTTAGGTGCAAATAGGTGAGGCTTCTCTCTCTGATCTGACAGGAGCCCCCAGGAGAATTAACTATATAATCTGTCTCTGACTTTCAAAAGTCTAACTAATACACCTCATTAGAGCTTTTCTTTTAGGTAAAACCCAGGAAGGAAGAAGATGGGAAGAAGAGAGAGCTTGATTAGGAATGGGTCTATGAGTCTCCAGAAATTCCCAGGACATTTTAGGAAAGATAACTCTGTGGCTCAAACATTGATGTATTCTTGTGTGAGATGCATGTGCTGGGCATGTCAGTTAAAGGATCAGCATGCAAAATCTCATTTTCTAGGAGCAGAGATCAATCTAATGGTGCCTTTATCTCCTGTGCAAATATTCTCTCACTCCATTGCTTTATGTTTCTGATGGCACAATGCTTCTTTCAAAATACCTTTCTGTTGAAAGTACTTAAGAATATTTAAGTAGTTAGGTATTAATCTTACACACGGTGTCATTAGGGGTAACATAAGGGGATACCATCCACATCGAATATCATCATATTCGACAACATTGGACATTCGTTGACTGCCTTCTGTGTTGTACAGGGTGTGGTGATAGGGTATAATATGTAAAATTGTGTTCCTGCCCCTGACGGTCTTGAATTATAATTGGGAACTGGCAAACTGCATACAGTGTCTGTTTACTGAACTCAGAATGACACATTCTCTTCTCTATATAAGCTATTTATTGTTCTCCTTGTTGTTATTAGTATTATTATTACTGGTCTTCTTATTGCATTTGAAAACTTAAAGTATTCTTTCTTAGCAGAGGCAATCACCTCCCAATTCACTGGTGTTTAACAGACATAGAAAGTACATAAGTTTCTGCCAGCAATTGTTAAGAAATATATAGTTGGGATGCCTGGATGGCTCAGTTGGTTAAGTGTCTGCCTTCAGCTCAGGTAATGATCCCAGAGTCTTGGGATAGAGTCCCACATCAGGCTCCCTGCTCAGCAGGGAGCCAGCTTCTCCCTTTCCCTGCTCTGCCCGCAGCTCCCTCTATTTGTGCTTTCTCTATTTCTGACAAATAAGTAAATAAAATCTTTTAAAAATTATGTATATGTATATATACACACACTATGTAGTATTGACCATATTTTCTGAAACAAAAATTTGGACATATTCATATTAGTCATATGACAATGTATATTTACAGGGACAGTGAGAGAGTAAATCTTTTAAATTGCTTGAATTTACTTTAAATTAAAGTGTCCAGGAAACTCAGACATGTGGCTGTTACAGACATATGTAAAGACATTAGTAATATGGCACCCCACATACCACTCACTAGTTAATGACTGAATTATCAGTTCCTTTGGGGATGGCTATTGCTCAGTTCATGAGCTTGGCTTCCATCTGGAGGCTATCTGGATCTCCTATGAATTCTTTCAAAAAACAGGGGTAGCCTGGGTGGCTCAGTCGATAAAGCATCTGACTCTTGATTTCGATTCAGGTCATGATCTCAGGCTTCTGGGATCAAGCCCTGCATCAGACTCCTCACTGAGTGGGGAGTCTGCTTGAGATTCTCTCTCCCTCTCCCTCTGCCCCCAGAGAGTGCATGTGGTATTCTCTGTCTGAAATAAATAAATCTTAAAAAAAAAAAAAAAAAGCAGGGGCAGGGAAAGTGGGAACAGAGAGGGAAGACAAAGATTGAGTGTAAATTTTGACCTTAACATATGAGTGATTGTTAATTACCTCCAAGTGTTTAAGTGTCACCATCAACCCCAAAATTCCTCATGTATATGACACTCTGACCGTTGTTGGTTTTTTTTATGCATATGTTACACTCAGACAGGCATCCAGGGACTATGAGCATATAATTTCTTTTGGTAATCTTCTTAGGTGTCCAGCCATCTGGACCTTTAATGAAAATTGTGCCTCAGTTTTTTACACCATCTTATTCCACGATGGAGTTTTCTTCTACGTAAAGTGCCTTTAGACTCTAACATTTTTTTTAAGGAAATAAATGTTGCTGATAGATGGAATGGACAATAAAAGCATCATCTGAAAATTTATTAATGTAACTTCACAGTGTTGTTCAATATGGAAGATAGTTGGCAGTATTGAGGAGTGTTTTGAGTGAAGAATAATGTGGAGTAGATGTGAATTGATATGCCAGTGGTCGTGAGTTCATATTAGAGACATAAAGAAAACACTTTGTTCTCTTATCCATCATACACATTTAATCTTGGGGATTTTACTGTGTGCTTAGTTCACTTTGTAAGTCAAATCCAGGGATGAAAAAGAAGAGTTTCATATGTTTTTTTCCTGACAGTAGTAATGTTAAACTGTGAACAAATTGGGATGTTCTTTTAAAATCCTGTGATTTATATGATGCTATTTTTCCCCCTTTAAAATTTAGTATGCTAGGACTGAACAAAAGCTGCTAGCAATCCCTGGGAATGTCATTATGGTGTTTGCTGGAGTGCTATCTAAAGTGACAATATATTCTGTGCACCCTCCCCACCACCAGAAAACAAACGAGTAAATAAATCACAGAAACCAAAGCCAACAAGGCACACTGGGGCAGCTGTCAGCCAGATGACTGGCCTCTACATTTCCACTTAGCTTGTATTCTGGCGTGTGTTTATGTTTTGAACTAATTGAATCATCATTAACTATGAAAGTGGTAGTGGTTTGTTAAACCAATTCTGCGGATAGTCATCTGAGGCCAGACATGATGTCTCTGATAAAATCACCCACTCCCTGAAGAATGGCTTGGGAGCCTTGGAAGAGATGCTATCAGCAGTGTGGGTCACGGTTAGATAAAGATTGCCGAGTCTCAGATAAAATTGCCATTAAGGATAAATCTATAGGTGCAGGAGAAAGTCTAAAAGAAATAACCTGAGTCTGTGGAAAGAGCATGACATTTGAAATCAGAAGAGCATTTAAATTCTGGCTCTCCCATTTACTGGGAATAACCTATCTGGGCCCGTTTTCTTGTCTATGAAGGGGGGTCTAGACTATTTGCCCAATATCCCCATTGCTCTGCTCATGTAAAATGGTATTATGAGGTTGTTTGGTTTAATTCTGAGGTTTTATACCGATAGTAGATGCTATTTATTATGTCTTTTATGTCTTGGAAGGAACTTGATGTTCCAGGCTAACGTTACCTGAGTCTCTGCCTTTATGTGATCAGTCCTAAATTACAGCTTTTTGTATCTTCACTATTAATTAGTAAATGGATTTAACGCATGGTTGGATACACAAAATGAAGTAATTCTAATCTACCTTCTACAACTGTCTAGCTTCTCTTAAGTTGGATAGTTTGATGTCTCTTCATATTCCCTGTGGTTTCATTTTGCCATCTTCAAGTTAGACAATTTCTTTTCTTTTCTTTTTCTTCTTCTTCTTTTTCTTCTTCTATTTTCTTTTTCTTTCCCTCCTTCTTTCTTTTTCCTTTTTTTTCTTTTCTTTCTTTTTTTGGGTGTGTGTGTGTGTGTGTGTGCGTGTGTGTGTGTGTGCATGCGTTTTGTTTTGTTTTGAGCAGGGCTAAGATATAAGGGTGGTCCCCATCAGAAAATGAAGGACTTTGCTAGAACACAGGAAAACTGTCAATAACACCCTTACAGTGTAGTCTGCCTATTGCCCTTGTGTCGACCACCAGAGTTAAAAATAATAAAAATAGAGAGATGAGTGATTTTTAAAAAATTTTTCTAAAGCCTTATAACCAGAAGATACTTGGAATTATTCTTCCCATAAGAAGAATTGGTTGGGCATGGTTTCCTGTAAGGGTTAGAAGTATCTTTCCCTAAGCTCTGTTGCTGTTGCTCTCCAGGACTTCTCTGTTTCTTATAGGCAGGGAATGGAATGTGCTAAATGCAAAGGTTTCATAAGGTGACTTCTATCTTAGGGCCCAAGAGAAATACACAGAAAAAAGAGGAAAGGTTTTTTTCAAGGAAAAAAGTGAAAGAGAGAGAAAGAGATGCATCCTGGAAAAGAAGCACAGAGATTTCATGAGGCACGGTATCTTCTGGATCTAATCTTAATAGTGTTCTGTTTTAAAATCTCTGAACTTCAGCAGTGTTTTAAATACTTATCCTTCCAAGCTGAGTTTTTACAGATGATCAAAATCATAGAAATTTAAAGCTAGAAGACACCTTTGGATTAGTCTATTTCTGTGCATTTTATTCACAGTTGAAGAAATTGAGGGACAGAGAAATTATGTGACTTGCCTGAAATCGCACAGCTGGTTAGCGGCAGAGCTAGGGCTGGAATGTAGATTTCTTATTTCTACTTGTCATGAAATTTGGTAAAAAGGACCTGTGTTCCCACCCTGGATCAGAATATATCACAGTGAGATGGAACTAATGGCCCTGAAGAAACAGATGGGGTCAACTCTCCTTTTTTCCTATCAAATAAAATGCCAACATGTGTCCAAACATGACACACACTGGCTTTTCCCTCTGCTCTGATTTGGGCTCCTCCGTCATCCTTCTGGTTGAGCTAACCTAGTGTCCCTCTCCCAAGGATGGGGTGGAAGGCAACAGGGCCACCATGTTGAGGTCAAGCCTCTGCACCACAACCATATACCCAGTGGGACTGAAGAGGGGAGAGGGGGCAAAAATATTTAAACTTTCTTATATCACTTTTCTCAATATAGAAACTGTGGGAGCACCTGGGTGGCTCAGTCCGTTAATCATCTGACTCGATTTTGGCCCAAGTCATGATCTCAGGGTCCTAGGATGGATCCCCGCACATCAGGCTTCATTCTCAGCAAGGAGTCTGCTTGAGGATTCATTCTCTCCCTCTGGCCCTCTCCCCTCTCTCTCTCTCTCTCTCTCTCTCTCTCTCTCTCTCTCTCTCTCTCCCCCCCTGAAATAAATTGATCTTTAAAAAAAGAAAAAAGAAATTTTGAACTCATCATGACAACCAGCTGCCACTTTCCTACCTCACGTAGGATATGATGGACAGATTTCTCCTTATTTCTCTTTAATACAAATAAGAAGCAAGCAAGCATTATTTTTAAATTAGGACAGCTTTCCCAGCAATGTTGTTTCCTTTGCATACTGTACATATAGAATCTATCTCTTGGAAAGTTAGTGTCCCTTGCTGTAGAAGCCATTCAAAGTAGCTACAAACTCTTGGGGTGCCTGGGTGGCTCAGTGGGTTAAAGCCTCTGCCTTCGGCTCAGGTCATGATCTCAGGGTCCTGGGATCGAGGCCTGCATTGGGCTCCCTGCTCGGTGGGGACCCTGCTTCCTCCTCTCTCTCCACCTGCCTCTCTGCCTACTTGTAATCTCTCTCTCTGTGTCAAATAAATAAATAAAATCCTTTAAAAAAAAAAGTAGCTACGAACTATTAATGCTATCCGTGAGAAGGAACAATCATAACGTGGTGGGCACTCAAATAGAAATTTCCAAGGATATCCCATTACACTAGTATAAAGTGGTTTCTATTATAGGACAAAATTGGACATCTGTTACTGAAGTAGAATTTAGCATGTTATGGGTGACTATGTCCCAGCTGGCCTGGTTTACACCTACTGTCACCTACTATGAGTAGCCACTCTCCCCCTTTAGTTTCCAGTGGGTATTGGTTTGGATGACTGATTGTATGTCCATTTTACATATTAATTATAAGAATTAAATATTCAACCTCAAAAGATTATCTGAAGTAAACGATTTATGTTTTATGCTGAAGCATCTTTGTCCAGAGACCCATAACCTTAAACATGGATTAGAATTACCTGGGGTATTCTCTAAAATTAAAAATTCCTGGTTCCACCACCAGGTATAGTGATTCACCAGGGCATAAGTTGGTCAAGGTCTCTGCATTTTAAGCAAGCAACACTTCTGCCTTGCCCCTGCTACCTTGACTCTGATGTCAACTGCTGTTGGCACTATATGAACTATATGAACAACAGTGACCTCAGGAAATGTTAGTTATCTGTCATTGTTGGAGGAGCTACATACAAAAGAATCAGAATTACAAGATGATTTACAAACTATGAGGTCTCATTTTGTGAGATTGTCATTTTAATCATTGTTCAGTCAGCTCCTGCTTGATGATTGCAGTAGTATCTTTTTTCCCCACATCTGTGTTTACCTTCCTCGCATCCATCCTCCACAGTGTACCACAGAGCTGTTCTAGCACAGTCTACGATGTCACCTCTTACACACACACACACACACACACACGCGCGCGCGCGCACACACACACACACGTGTGCACAGGAAAACAGTCAATGGCTTCCCGTTGCCCTTAGGGTAAAGGTAAAGTTCCTTGACTTGTGGCCTGGCCCTGTCAGCCTACCTAGCTTCATTTCCCTCCTTTCAGACTTTTTAAATTGTCCTCTCTCCCACCTCATGGTCATTTCCTGGTCAACTCCCAGGCTTTCCTGGCCTTTCTCTTGCCTCCTTCTACCACTGATTCTCGAAGCAGCTGAAAACTTTTCTGCACCACGCATATAGCAGTGCTATCTTACGCTGGCTTGTGACATTTTGATTAACTGTCTCCTTCCACAAGACTCTAAGCTCTGTGAGAACAGGAGGCACCTGTGTTTTTGTTCACCTTTATTCCTCAGACATCTTCTATGGGGCTTGACACATAGGAGCTGCTCAGTAAATATTTATTAGATGGGGAGATTAATTAATTAGTTATAAAGTAAGGTGACCACATGAAATCCTCCTTGATTCCCACTGGGTGCTGTTTGGGGGAAGCTGGGGACCAAAAGATGAATGAGATACTTTGGGGGAAGGGCTTTATGATCATTTTCTTCCACAGTGTTTTTGAGTGAACAGTCGCCTGCCATCAGTGAAGAGCTATACTGCATGCTCTTTGCTCCCTCGACTGTCATGTGTCTGAGATGAACTGAAGCAACCTAGAGCTTTGTGTTGATTGACATTATTTTTACATAGGCCTGATGATGCCGACTAGCTGAGAACAAAACATGAGGGCTCCCCCAAAGGTGAATCATTACCCTGGTAACCACTTAGAGAAACTTATAGCTCTAAGGATTGCTTTATGTACTGACAAGGCAAAGTTTGATTTAAACCCTTGGATACTAACTGAGCTCCTAAATCTTTAGCTTCCTGCGTACTGGCTGGTATTTGTTGAGGCAAACAAGCTTATGGTCTCTACCATATATGAAATATGTGGGGAGTGAGAGTTGTTTGTGTGATGGCCTCACTTTTATAGAATTCACTGCTGATTAAAGTCCATAAAGAACTAAAACATGAAAACAGGTCACCTCTGGAATCAACTTATTCTGTTCAGAGCTTGACGTCTTCAGGCACAGACTTGGCTTGTTTTTCTTGTTTCTCTCATGGAGGTTCAAGAGGAGAATATGATTTCTTTCAAATCATGTGTTTCTGTTCTCTCTCTTTTGTCATGTGCAGCATAGATGATTATTTGGCAAAGGAACTAAAATCTCTGATTGAGATGAGTTATTTACATGTGGATAGAATACATATACTTGATGTTTTACCAAAATATTCTCATGCTTTTATGGGTATACTATACACTCAATAGCTATCCTTTCTGAAATGGACATCTGTCAATGGGGTATAGCCATATTTCCAGCTATCTCTGATTTTTCTTTCTTCTACACTTTCCCTTTGCTTATTTTCCTCTTGCTCACTTGCTTACTTAGTATATGTACTTTCTACCTCCCTCTTTCTCCTTATTACATTATCCTCTAACACTCTCCCTGGGAAGAGATTATGGAGGCAAGAGTAAAGAAAAGGACAGGACAGATTGCTCTGCCTTCTGGTTTCCAGGCATTTTACAATGTAGAACACAGCAAAGTGTGTTTTAAGACTGGTCTGAGCAGCATGCAGATGTGGCTTTCTTTCTTGGGCAGTGTCGCCTCAGAGCCCTCACAAGCCTCCTCCCTGCCTGTAATGCCCTGCCCTACCTGTAGTGCCCATACCCCAGAACCATCTAGAATGCTCCTGTGACTTCCAGCTCTCAGTGCCTGTGCCAGAGGGTACTTTTATGTGAGAAGTATGCATAGCTTCTCTGCCTGGGGCAGGCTGGAAATGCCAGGAAACTGATACCCCAGGAGGTAGCTTCAACCATTAATTCCTATGGGGTTGGTACATAAACACCCCAGCCCTCACTCCTGGGATAGGAAGATTCTGAGCCTATGTTTGGCCCCATTTTCCTGAGTGCCCATGGATTTAGCTGTAAAGATTTTATTTATTTATTTGAGAGAGAGAGAGTGCACAAGTAGGTCGGAGGGAGGGGGAGAAGCAGACTCCCCACTGAGCAGGGAGCCTGACAGCCTGACACAGGGCTAAATTCCAGGACCCCAGGATCATGACCTGAGTGGAAGGCAGATGCTTAACTGACTGAGCCACCTAGGTGCCCTCATAGATTTAGCTTTAACTGCTGGGTGTGGTGCATAAACAATGAATCTTGGATCATTGAAAAAAAAATTATTATGCCTTTAATGGTTCCCAACTCTTCCCTGGTCACTTCCCTCCTGGTGTTCCCTGTGTTTCTGAAATGAACTGCTTACACTCAAATTCTCATCCTTTAAGAACTTGAGCTAGAAATGGGTATTATATGTAAGTGATGAATTATTAAATTCTATTCCTAAAGCCAGTATTAAGCTATATATTAACTACCTAGAGTTTGAATAAAAATTTGAAAGAACAATATTTAAAGAGAAAACCTGTCTAAAGCAAAAAAAAAAAAAAAAGAAAGAAAGAAAAAGAAAAGAAACCTAACTCTGTATAAACTTTCAGGTATAACCACTTTGAAAAAAATGATCATGACTTTAAAGCACTGTATTTTGATTACACATCCAAAGACAAAAAAATATCTGCATAGAAGTCTTAAATTGAACTCAGTAGGTTTGTATTTGTACTAATATTATTTTGAAGCTATTACAGTATGTTATATGTATGTCATATTTAATATCTATGTGTGTATTACAATAAAATCAAGTAAGTAATTACAAAAAAGAAAGAAAAAGAAACTTAAGCTAGACACTAACGAGTGATTTAGAAACACTAACTTGGGAATTCAACTATAAAGTGATATTTTTCAGAGGACCACATTTGAAAAACCTTGACTTTTCCAGCAGTCCCCTTCATCCTCTACCCCCTCTCCTTTGGAAGTCTCCTCTTCAGCATCCCCACCTGTGCTGCCCCTCTTCTCTTCAGTTCCTTAAACAACTCAGCTTTCTAGGTCTTGAAAAGGGTTTCCACTTATCTCTGCAACGCCCTTTGGCTACCTTTCTTTCTATCGCCTTCCCTTCCCTGCCGGACTTTAAAATAAGCATCTAAGAAAATTGCCTCTATTTTCTCTTTTTTTCACTTTCTGCTTACCCACTGACAATGTGGGATGTCATCATCATGCTTTAGCTCTCCAGTCCCCACTAAGACCCTTCTTATTACAAAATATAGAGGCTCTTTTTCTGTTCTCTTCCCACCTCTGTCACCATGGAGCATATTGATGACATTTCCTCCCTGAAAACTGTGTCTTGACTAATTGAATTGTTAGAACTTCAGCAATGGAAGGCGCAGTTAGTCTAGCCCCTTCATTTTACACCTGGGGGGAAACTGAGAACGAAAAAGGTTAGAGAATTGGCCCAGCAAGGTACAATGGTGTAAAAGCTGGTCTTTGAAGCCAGGGCTTCTGACCTTCCATCCAGTGTGAGAACTGGTTTTGATAAGCCTTTGTCCAAAAACTTTACAATGCTTCTAACTGGTATTTCTTCTCATATAAAGGCATCCCCGCGGGTCTCCTAGCTCCTTCCCTCCCCAGCCGATTCTCCATGGTGGTAATCAGGATGATGTTTCTAAAATGTAAACCAGAACCTGTCACTGCCTTCATTAGCCTTCAGTTCTTCTCTGCTGCAGTCGGAATGAAGTCCAAACCCCTCTTCATGCCCTGCAGGACCTTCAATGTTCCAGCGCTCTCTCTGGTCACATTTCCTGCTAGTCTTGCTCTTTCAGTGATTGTGGTTCCACACACGGACTCCTTCCCAGCTGGCCAGCAAGGGAAGCTTAGCCCTGCCTCTGGGTGCTGGTTTTGCTCTGACTTGTTTGAAATGTTTTATACCAAGCCATTGCTTGACTGCTTCCTCCTTATCATTTGGTCTCCACTCAAATGGCCACTTCCTCTTACACTGATGCACTTTACTCTGACATCACCATATCTAACATTTTCTTTAGACACAGTGCTGACCTGAATCACATCATGGTTTCGTTTTCTTCATAGCATTTACCACTAGCTACAATTACATAACTTCCTGATTTGACTTGGAGTTCAGCATTTTTTCCGTCATTAGAATATGAATTCATGGAATATAGGAACTTTGTCTTGTTTGCCGTAACTCCAGTGCCCAGAACAGCAAATGGCCAGTAGTTCACATTCAATAAACATTTGTAGGATGAGGACAAATCAATGAATGAATTGTGTCTGAATTTTTATTTCTCATTTCCCAGAATTCTTTCTCTTTTACTCTACAATCCTGTACTTGACTACTCTCTCAATAATTTTTTCTGTGGGTACTATCATCAAATTGGTTTTCTCTCAACCAGTAAGGACAAAGCTTATTCCTCAGTGGAAGCTGAGTTGTTTCAGTTCTCTCTTCAACCCAAAATCCCCCTGTTTGTCTCTTTAACTATTCAAGTTATATCTTTGTGTCAAAGCACAAGTCGTGTTACATTTCCATGAAATCACATCCCACAGCCCTCATTGATCGCCCATTCTTCAAACTATGTAAAATCACCCATGCATGTTATGCAATCTAAATACTCACATATAATCTATATCATCTTGAATTATTTCCAGTTGTTTCATATAATAATATTTAGGCACTATGCCTAGACACTTTAGGCTTGCGTACTCATGTGTATGTGCATGTACAGTCAGTCCTCATTAGTTTGGATTTTGTGTTACTGAATTCTCCTACTCCCTAAAATTTGTTTACGAGCAAGTTGTGTGGTGCTTTGATGATAAATCACAGATATTCGCAGAGTAGTGAAAACCTTGTGTCACCTGACACACACGTTCCCAGCTGAGGTCAAACAAGGCACCACTCTGACTTCTTGTTTTTTGACCACCTACTGTAAACAAGTGTCCTTTTGTGTTAGTACCTTGTTTTTAGTGCCACGCTTTTCATTTAGTACCACACCTTTCATATTTTATGCTTTTTACTAGTGATTTCAATGTTTGAAATGGCCTCCAAGCATATTGCTGAAATGCTGTCTAGTGTTCCTAAGGGCAAGAAGGCTATGATATGCCTTATGGAGAAAACAGGTGTTAGGTAACTCTGTTCAGGTATGTGTTATAGGACTGGAGGCCATCAGTTCAATGTTAATGAATTAACACTATATGTTAAATAACGTGTCTTTAAATGGAAGCACTCATAAAACAAGATTGTATATTGATTAGTGATGGAAATGTTGCCTACAGGAGCCTAACCCTGTATTTCTCCTAGGAGTAGTATTTGCTAATTCAGTGTTCATGACAATTTTATAGAACAGAATTACCAGAAATAATGAGAATTGACTGTATATACATGTATACTATATGTGTTGGCGTTAACCTCACTTAGGTATTTAGAAGACAAAGGAACCAAGAGTTACTGAAAGTTAGTAGTTTGCCCATGATATTCATTAAGCTGGTAAATGGTAGATATGGAACCCGGTTGCCATATTCTGAAGTCTTTTGGCTTCTTATTCACCACACCAGTGGCTCTTATTTATTTTAATTAGCTGTAGAGCCCTAATTCTTAGAAGAGAAGTAGGGAGGAAGAGAGAGAAAATACAAGTGGAATTGGCTGAAAGAGCAGTGAGAAACCATAATTCATATAGAGAAATAGATGTAGATGGTATATTTTTTTAAAATAGCTTGCTTTACAGTCCCAGTTTACTGTTTAATTACAGTCTCAAATCTTAAAAGAGAGACAAAGGGACCTCTTCATTTCCAAACTGACTTGGTAACTCTGCATACTTCATGTTCCTTATCATGGAAATGAAAGTCTGACAAGTGACCAGACCTTAAAAAATCAATGCCATAAAAATACTATCAATGACCTGGATTTTTGTCCTGCCCTGAGGATGTCCACCTTAAACTTGCATGACATTTATCTGAGCTGAAATCACATGTGCTATGGAAGTGAACATATCTGCATGTTATATGTGGTTAGACATGCCGAGCCCTGATTTCATAAAGAGCTATTACCTTCCTGATCACGTGGGCATTGCCAAAGAGAGATGATAAGAGAAAATATAGCTTGAAATCTATATAAAACAGATAAACATGGGTCAAGTTACTGTGAGTCTCCAGGTCTATCTATCAATGTATATTAATTCATATGTACATATTAAGACCTATTTTTACATATTTTATCATTTATTTTCAAAAAATAAGTTAAACATTTTTAGAACCTCCAAAGCACTTTTGTGAACACACTTTGAAAAACTGACTTTTCCCCCCTCTAAGTAGATTTTATAAGGGCCTAGAGATGAAGAATCCTAGCTTTTTTGCTTCCTATTGGCAAATGGTCTGAGTTAGTGCTAAATATAAAGAAGTCTCTCACCATTGATAATCCACTTTAGCCCACATGGTTGACAACCATGTGGTTGTCATAGAAAGACAACTATTTCTGCAGTGTCTGGGTTAGAATTCAATAGTGTGATGGAATGATGTCACCTAGTTCTACAGCACAAGGGTTTTAATATATGTACAGAATGGATGAGATTTTTTTTTTCTGCATGATATTCTCTTGACATTTCTTCTTCCCTTGAAAACAAGAGGCAATCATAAGGCTCAAATTAACACTTCTCAACTTCCAAAAGCTGCCAGAGATAAGGTTGAGTGAGGAGCCTCCAACAGCGAGGAAAGACAAGATAAGGACATTTTATGTCTGCCTCAAGGCTATCCTACAAATCCTGGAGTGTTAGAAAAGGAACTAAAGGGTCCTTAAGAGCTGTGTCATCAAGCCAAAGGAACTAATTGGTTTCAGCTTAGAATTCTGAAATCACTCTCATTTCAATATTTCATAATATTTTATTTTCCCTTAGAATAGTTAAATAGCTGCATGTCCAGTGACTTTAACAATCCTCTTTTGAGGAACTAAGATCTTCACAAATCAAGGTATAAAGTTTGATTTGTTTTTTCCCACTTTAGAGTACAGCTGAATTCCATGGTTCAGATAAAAATGGATTAACCCCATGCTTCTATCTAAGGTTTCAAGTTGGCTGGGTCAGTTTCTCCAATAGGGCAGAGGACTTCTGCATTCAGGGGTATTGACCCAATGGCTTTTTCTTGCAAGGATTCATTAATTTATTGTGTATTACTAATACAATACCACTGAGAATTTGTTTAGCAAAATCTTCTCTGCCTCAGCCCCAAAAAGAACATAAAAGCAGTAGAGAGGTTCCAGACTTTTCAGCCTTAGACTCTTGCCTATTTTTCAGGGAATATTATTGAAAATAGTAATTCTTTCTTGCTTCAGGAAAAGCTGTCAGAGGAAGAGAGAAAACACAAGGAAACTTTGGAAGGTCTTCACATGGTGGTAGATGAGGATTGGAGGAGTGAAAGCAGCAGTGCAGATGAGGGGAAAGAAAACACCAAATTCCTGTTGGAAAGATTGAAAGCTCTAGAGGTAAGAAATGAAGCAATTTTTACATGTTTAAAGAAAAATGACAGTGCTCTGCTTCTTTTATTGACATTGGTTTTGAGTGAGTATAAGTCTTCCTTTCTCGGTTCTCTAGATAAATAGAATCCTAGTATCTCTCATTGTGATTCATTTGTCACTGATGAGCAAAAAGTTAAAATTTGTAGTACTAAGAGTCTTGACCTCATGATTCTGATTGCAACGCCTTAGAAAGTGTATGGAGGACAGTAATTCATTTTTAAATTCAGTTCAGCTCTGAAACTGGATCAGGACTCCTAAAATTGCATGCTCCGTGAGGAAAGGTTCTGTGTGTGGTATTTCACTTTGTTTTCCCAATACCTAATATAATGAATAATTGAGCAAATGTATACATAAACTATCCAGTACTATAGAAAGACGACCGTAAGAAAAAAATCAAATTTTTAAGTAGTCAAAACATTTCTTAAAAAAGAAAATCTGTGCAGAAGTTCGGCATGTAAAACATAAACAGATAGAAGTGAGGTTGAGCTAAGGGCACTTTAAGGAGGATCTGGAGCCACTACAGCCCTGCAGAACAATCTGGAACCACTGGTCTCTTACTGAGTGACCTTTGGCATTACTGTGTGTGCTAATTTCACAATGTTTATAGCAGTCCTCAAAGAACATTCCAGTTACTAGATCTCGATTGATATCTCACATGCGGAAAAATTCAGCAAAGATGGCTTTTCTACAGGTTGGCTTAGCACCTTGAACAGGGACATAGTTACTTTTAAGCCTGACTGTGGTGAGGCCATCTCATCTTAACTAGGTACGAGGAACCTTCAGCTAACATCTAAATGTAGAGTTCAACAATAGGGTCGACAGAAACCTGAAACTTAATTAATGTGAAGAAACAAGACCTGGAGAGGTCTTGTTTATTGCAGTTCTGCCTCCAGTCCACCATGTTGTTTATAGTGAGCATGCCCTTTTTACACTTATTTCCTCAGCAAAGGTAAACCGAAGGGGTTCAGATTATGGACTTTGGAGCCAGATTCCCAGGGTTTTGTTTGAATCCCAGTTCTACTCCTTTCTAGTTTGAAACCTTGGGTCTGTTCACTACTCTGTGCCTCTGTTTACTCAACAGAAAACATGGGGTTCCTAACAGTAAGCTACCTTCCGGGGCATTGATGCGGGTGAAATGAGTTAATATTTGTACAGTGGTGCCTGGCACGTGGCCTTCTCCATGCATCCACTCCAAGTCTCCTGTCTTTGTTATATCATTTGTTTTTCTATTTGTCTGGATTCAGCAATTCATACAAGGACTATGAGTGGAAAAACTGAGCTACCCCACACATGAGCAACTGAGAATGGACAGGTTGAGCAAGGGATACCAAACATGGGGCGGAAGAGATGTCAACTTAGGAATGTCTGGCAGCCCCACTGGGGCACACAGCCAGGAATCCTCCCTGTCTTCCCAGAGCTTCTCACACTGGTGTCATTTCTAAGTAAGTTAATGAGGAAGGTGGGAAAGCCTTCTCAAGGGGGACTGAGTTTGCTGTCTGAGAGCTTTGAGGAAGTCATAGTTTCATCTAGAGTTTGAATTACCTGGATTTAATAGTAGAAATTTAGTTGATACTACAATTTCTTATTTCCCTAGTACCAGATACTTAACTGTTAGTTTTATTCCTAATTACAGTGACTATGGCTCTTAGTTCATCTAATCGTCACTAAGGCAACTTTGTGAAGGGCATTTCATTTAGTCAAGCAAAGAAGTATTTTAAAAAATATCTTTGGTGGAAAATGTTTCTTAAGCCCTCACTGAGTAAAAGAGGAGCAGTGTTTTTTTTCTTTCACAGAGATCTTTATACTTCAGGCAACAACTCTTGCATCCAGAGAGAGAGTTGGATGCAATAGATGATATCTCTAAGTGCCATTAATCTCCACAATTTTATTTCACAAAAACATTTAATTTTCTAAACTAATTTCTTCTGGTCAGGGTCACTGCTTGTTTCCTAAAATTCTTTGCCGAATATCAAGTAAATTCTCTCCTTACCCACAGTTCTCGCTACTATCTACTTGAACTTGATCTTTAGTTAGTTAGCTGTTTCCTCCAAGTCCTTCAGCTGCAGGGCATTCCTCCCTTGATCATTTCTTTCTTTCTTTCTTTCTTTCTTTCTTTCTTTCTTTCTTTCTTTCTTTCTTTCTTTCTTTCTTTCTAAGATTTTATTTATTTATTTGACAGAGAGAGAGAGAGAGAGAGAGAGATCACAAGTAGGCAGAGAGGTAAGCAGAGGGAGAGGGGGAAGCAGGCTCCCTGCTGAGCAGAGAGCCCGATGTGGGCCTCCATTCCAGGACCCTGAAATCATGACCTAAGCTGAAGGCAGAGGCTTAACCCACTGAGCCACCCAGGTGCCCCTCCCTTGATCATTTCTGCAACTCAGTTCCCAGCCTGATGGAAAACATGGCCCGGCTCTTTCCCATGTGCTTCTGCTCCCTCAACTAAGACCCCATCACTGGTTTTGCAGGTCTATACTCTGTCCCTGCACTCCACTCGTGGCCTCATTCCATACCATTCCCAGAGCTCATCAAGGTATTTTGCTAAAGAAAACATTTACCTTCCAAAAAGAGCTCCAGGGCCAGCAATGAAAATAATAATATGCTGTCTCGCCATCTCTCCCCACCCTCCTCTCTCTTTTGTCCTAGCAATTGGCAACTACTTTGCCTGGGCCTAAATTATAAGATTTGTTTAGGGTCCTGCTGTTTGGTGGAGGAACTGTTTGCTGTCTTTTATATCTGTGCCTTAAGAGCCACATGGGAGATAAAGATGCCACTTACACATTTTCTGTAGCTTTTAAGTGCCAGGTATAGTGTTTTCTGTTTTCT
Organism: Ailurus styani; assembly: GCA_002007465.1. NCBI lineage: Eukaryota > Metazoa > Chordata > Mammalia > Carnivora > Ailuridae > Ailurus > Ailurus styani. Next base: position 100,162 of record LNAC01000635.1, on the reverse strand, counting down.
AAAAATTCTGGTTTTCAAGACTTGTGTTTCAGAGACTGCAATCAAGCTCACTATTTTCAACACCACTCCCCTGTCACAGGCACATCTAGCAAAGGACCGCCCCTATCTCCCACCCCATCCCGATCACTGAGTCAAAGGATTTTCCCAGACTTGACCTCCACAATCCATTGACTTGACCTTGTGTCTTCCCTGTTCCCTTGTGCCTGCCCTGGATTTTTGCCTCAGGCCCCAGATTTGCTTATGGGCATGTTCCTTAAAATACATGATTTGCTTGTCTCAGGCCTCCCGCTGCACATTTCCACCTGCCCTTTCTAATCATTCATTGACCAGCTTCACACCTGACAAGAAATCAAGCGGGACATGCCCTTTGCTCAGTCTCAACTCCCACAGCATCTCTGATTCCCAGACTCTAGCCAGGGAGAGAGCAGGCCTAAGACAACCTGGGAGTTCTGAGCCTCCAGGTAAGCTAATGCCTTAGCTATAGCCTCAAGGTCAGAGGAACTTGGCTTCTTGTATAAAAGATTTATTTCGTGCAGAAAAACATGGCAATTAAATGTGCTAAAGTGAATAACAGTGTTTTCTACTTAGTTATACCTTTCCATGAAAGTATGACAATTAAAGTGCTAAGCATAAGCATTTTTGTTAATCAGTAATTCCTATTTAAAATGAGGTAATTTAAAATAGTAATTCCCAAAGCTGTCTGCACATCACAATTATATGTTGAGTTCATAGTCAGTAGATATTTATTGAATACTTTCTATGGGCCAAATACTATGAGTAGATCAATTTTCATGGTCCAAAACCCCAGTGAATAGAGACAGAAACTACACACTTAAATAGTAAATAACCAAGCAAACAAACAGACAAATGAATGCCTCTGAAAAAGAAAAACCAGGTGATATAAGAGAGTGGGGGGTGGAAACGAGAGAGGTATTTACCTACAATGGCAGTTGATTCCCAGGCCATTTCGGTGCAGTATAAATAACACAAGTGAGGGGAACCTGACTGGCTCAGTTGGTTAAGTATCTTCCTTCTGCTCTAATCATGGTCCTGAGGTCCTAGGATCAAGCCCTGCTTCAGGCTCCCTGCTTTCTGGGGTGTCTGCTTCTCCCTCTGCCTCTTCCCCTCCCCACCCCAGCTCCTCTTCCTGGACACTGTCGCTCACTAAAATAAATGAATAAAATCTTGAGTAAATAAATAAATAAATAACACAAGGGAAACAGCTATATAAATATCTGGATGAAGAACAAGGAAAAACTGCAACTGGGGAGCCTAGATATATGGTGGAAAGGTTATTAAGTTAGAGGAACAGAAGAAGGAAATTTGCCCTGGAACACAAGTATAAGGTTAAAAAATGGGAAGAAGATGAATTCAGAGGGATAGATAAGGGCCAGACCCTTTAAAGCCTTATAGGCCATTGTCATAGTAAAGACTTTGAATATAATTATAAATTTAAAGGGAAGCCATCAGAGGTTGTTCCCTACAACTAGAGAAGTAACATTGTCCAACTTGTGCTTTAGGAAGACAACTCTTGCTTCTTGGTAGGGTAATAACAGGACAGGAAGTCCAGGGTGGATACTGTTTTGGATTCCAGATGGAAGTTGTTAGTAGACTGGTCTAGAACAGGTACCTCGTACTAACAGGAAATAATAATATATAATAATATCATTCGACTAGTGGACTAGAGGGGAATAATGATGATGACAGTGGTGGCAAGCCCTGACATAAGGCTTAGTATGTTCAAGCACTGTTCCAGTTTATCTGTCTATACATATACACATATACACACTATTTTAATCTTTATAATAACCATGTGGGGGGGAGATATGATTATTTCCATTTTACAGATGAGGAAACTGAGCCCCCCAAAACTGGGTAAGTTGCCCAAGGTTATGTAGTCAGTAAGTGTGAGACTTAGAATTTGAATTCCACTGTGGTTCCATTATGTGTGCTGATAAGAAATAGTCAAGTAAGTGTGTGTTGTAGTAGTAAAACCTATTGGAATTACTGAAGGATTGGATGTATAATGTATGAGAAAGTGAGAAATCAAGAGTGACTTTTAGGTTTTCAGCCTTAGCAACCGAGTTACAGCAAATTTCTGGGACAGGCCAGGTTCAGAGCAGAGGTGACTTGGGGGAAAGAATATACAGTCATCAGTTTGTTTTGTCCATGTGAAGTTGAGATTCCCACTAAACATTCAGGTGATGGTGTTTGGTAGTCAGTTGGATATCCAAGGCCAAGGTCAGGGCACGAGATATAGATTTCAGAGTCATCAGCATATAGATGGCATTTGACGTTGTGGGACTTAATAAAGCCGCATCAGAATTAAGTGTAAATGTGGAACATAAGAAGGCAAAGGACAGACCCCTGTGGTGACCCTCTGTTAGAGGTCTGGTGGAGGAAGGAGAGCTAGCCAGTGAGCCTGGGAAAGAGTCTTATGAGGTAGGAGGAAGATCAGAAAGGTGAGGTGTCATAGAAGTCTAAAGAAGAAAGTGTTTCAAGGGCAGCCTTGTCAGTACCACTAACAGAATAAGAAAGAAAAAGCACAGAATCCATCACTGGCTCTGGCGAGGGCTAAAAACTTGATGACAACAGCTTCTGACTGGAGCAGGTAGGACAGAAAGGAGGTGGAAACAGCTCTTTTGCAAATTTTCCTGTGAAGTGGAGCTGACATGGAGACAGTCATGCCCGAAGAGAGACACAGCACAAGAGAAGCTCTTAAACACAAAAACAATGAAAAGCGGGGGACTGTTTGTGGCGTGCTATTGTACGGATGAGAATGATCCAGTGGAAAGGACAAAAGCCATGATGCAGGAGAGAGAAATAGAAATGTTGGAGTGAAATCTGCAGGGGGTGAAACTCATGCAGAAACAGAGCTTCTAAAACTTCAGATCCCTAGTTGACAACCTGGGAAATTCCAACTCTTGGAAGTCTAAAATGGAATCAATATCTGTGTTGTCATAATGCCCTGTGGGGGATTTAGATGCACAGCCAGGATTGAGAACCACAGATAAGAGTCTTCAAGTGGTATTAAAAACTGTTCAAACACCTTAGGTCCAGTTCAGGAGAACTGGGTAGAACTTTCCCTGAATCTTCAAGCTCAGATGCAGAAGCCCCACCCACCATCACGTGCCCAGTACCGGGGAGCTTCAGAGCCTGAGGAAAGCTTGTAATCACAACCATCTTCCTCCCCACCTTGATGGCTCCCCTGACATGGGAGTGGTTATGCCACACCCTGGCTTATCTTCAGCTCTTTGTTGATGAGAGGAAGTCTAATTTCTTAGCATTCCTAATTGGCTTTAAGTTCTTACCTTCTTCTTTCTCTCATTTTTATCCTCTTCTATCCCAAGATGACATAAAAAGATGTTTTAGAAGTTATAAAGAAATGTGCTGGTTTCTTCAGACTACTGTCTGAATAGAAATCCTTAACTATTTCCTTCTCATCTTTAAATTCTGTGACAGTCTGCTGACAGGTAACTCCAGACATCCCTGTCTTAAAGCATCTGGTGTATATCTTTCTCCTGATTAATTTGTATCCAACTCTAGGTCACCTAGCAACAATCACTAAGCTTGGATTAGAGACAAAAACTCCTCTTTGGCAAAGGGGCTTGAAGTTAAAAAAAAACTTCCTATGTCAGTATATAACTTTAGACTAGCAATTTTCTGATTATAAAAGTAGCAGTCACATCATAGGAAGTTAGGAAAATATAAGGCAATAGAGAAATTGTAATTATACCACTCAGAAATATCTGCTATTGACATTTTGGCATGTCTATTTCCACTTTTTTTCCTTTTTTAAGTAATCAAACTAGGAGATTATAAAATATCACCTTATACAGTTTATAGCTTGCTCCTTCATGTAATATATTAATACTGTTTTTCCATCTTACTCAGTAGTTCTTAAAATATGATTTAACAGCTATGCAGAAATTTATCAAATGACTGCAGAGTACCATTTATTTAATCTCTTTCCTTTGGATACTTAGGTCATTGACACATTTTAGTTATTATAATGTGATGAGAATCATGGTACATAAACATTTTACATATATATGTTAAGAGAATATTAAAACATGCCCATTCTTTTTAAAAAAGTTATACAAGTAGACGGTTAGATTTCTTCATATCTAGTTAAGAGTAAGTGGCTCTCTAAAATTAAGAACTCCAGAGGAGACTCTGAAAGGGACAGGACCTTTAGGGAAAAGCACCCAACCCACCATTAGGCACCGCCCTTGTTGCTCAGTATAGGATAAAATGAGGAGAAAGTCCACGGGCTGCTGGAATAGTTTCAGAGATCTGAATCCTTGGAAAGACTTCACAATGCAGGCAATCCTGTCGCTCTTTCAGGGAACTCTGATTGTTCTTTCAGTTGCAAGTTACAGAGGCTTTACTTGGCTGATGTAAGCAAAAGAATGTTCGTGGAACTAGAAATGGAGGTGTAGCAGTGGATGGAGGCCAAGTGAATGTGGAGGTTCAGATAAGGTCAGGGAGCCGTTTTCATCTCTCAGCTTTTCCCTCCTCTAAGTGGGTTTCAGGCTCTCTTAATGTGTTGGGAAAAATGACAGCCAGAAGCTTCCGGGTTAGTGTACCACTGAATCAGCAACACCAGTGAGAGGACTATTTCTTTTTCTAGTAGGTCCATAAGAACTCCTAGACTCAGGAGAGGGATATTGTTGGTTTGTGTTAGCATCCTGGCCATTGGAGGGTCGAATATCTCAACTGACAATTCCATGCTTTAGCGAAGCTCTAGCGTTTTGGTTATTTAAATGTCAGAAATGCTTTCTTATCACTCAGGAATATAGGTTGCTACTGAGTCTTGCCCTTTTCTTCCGTGGTATCTTCTTTCTTCTAACTTCCCCCTCTCCTTCTCCTCTGTCTCCACCTCCTTTATCCCCCTCCTTCTTGCTTTTTTCCTCCTCACTCTCTCACTCCTTCCTCTCTCCCTTCTTTGGCATCTCTAGGCCTGGGCTGCTACTGGATGCTGGACTTGCAAAAGATCCACAGACCATCTTCTCTGTCCTTGAGGCACTCACATTGTTGGAAGGCAGACAAAAATACGCTAATTGAAATAATGAAGATAGTACATATTAAAATTTCAAAAAAATGTTAAAAATTCTGTATAGGAGTCCATGAAACACCAAGGTAGAAGTGCCTGACGAGATTCTTTTTAGAGAAGGCATGGAGATAAGAAGGTGCCATTTGAACCAAGTCTTGGAGGCTTCTTGCAAATTTTCTAGGCAAACAGTAAGAGGAGAGGCAAAGGGAGTTTCCTGGCTTAAAACAGCAAAGCCCGAACCAGTCTCAAGGAGCCACCAGCAAGTGGGCCTGCCTGAAGCCTGAGGTACTTATGACCAAAAATTAGACTCAAAGCCTTAGCCTGTCCTATGTGCAAGTGTGTGGAGCTACCCATCTACCCAACACATATATATTAAAAGCTAACATTATTTCTTCTCCTTCTTCTTTCTTTGAATTTACGGCATTGTCAAATCAAACCTCTAGTCTGTCTACAGATGTTCATAACTAACAGCCCCTCGAGCCTCCACAGTACCCTGGAGCCATAGCTCCCCATGACGTTTCGCCCCATCTTCACAGCATAAAATAACACAGCCAAACAAACACACCAAGGGGCAGAGCAAACAGTTCTGAGCCATGGGGAGAATATTTATGGCCTGAAAACTTAGACCCCCCACTGACTTCAGAGTGTAGGAAAATACGTGCCTGCCATAAATTGAAGTTGTACCAATCACCGAAAGCCTTTGATCGGCACTCCTTATCTTTCTGCCTGTCTCTTTACTACTGATGTGAGAGAACTGGACTTGTCTGCAATTTACTCTCCTCATCACAGGCAGCTGAGGATTCCTCTTACCTTGGGTTTTGTTAGCATCGACAGCACTGTTTTACAGAAGCCCTTTGGCCTTCCAGCTCCTGGAAGCTTGTTCAATCAAGACATAACCTTTTATAGGTTATGACCAACTATGGAGGGAAAGAAAAAGTCCTCTGTGGGAGGTAATGGGCTCAAGTGCAAGGCCACTTGTCACTGCAGTACGTCGTGGGGCCAGATTTGGGTGGACCCTTATTGATGTTAGGGGGGAAAAAACCAATATATCAGGAATTAATCTACATAAATGTGTTACTTGGCCCTACCCAGATTTGTGTGGGAGCTTGTAAGGAAACCCCAGATCTTAGAGAAGGCCAATGCATAAAGGGCTAATCTCCATAAATATTCTAAGAGCCATCAAAGAAGAAAAATGAATCGTAGAGCCAACATTAATTGTGCCCACAGATAATTAGAACGAAGTGTTGTTAATTGTGTGTTGGTTTAATGTTATGTAGCTGTGGCCTTGTGTTGTTTTTTTTCTTTTTTCCACAGAGAGTATAAATTTCGATGTCAGAAACTGAAAGCTGGCTGGCTTGATTAATCAAAAGGCCTCAGTTTTCTTAGTTACAGCCAATTAGCAGTTTAGTCCTTACTCTACAAAGTATGATTAAGCTTAGTATGTCATGAGCATAATTGGAAAACAAAACCCCAAATCTTGGTTCTTTTTGCATAGTGGGTGTCTGAGCTGTCCTAGATGTGATGCTTCTAAGTAACATACCTGAGTGTCATAAATAAAAATTAGAGGCTGTGATTCAAAGAGCAGTATGATTGATGAGCAGTCCCAGTTTTACAACCACAGCATTCTATAAACTCTGCTAGGTTGCCAGGAGAAAATGTTCCATAGCCCCAAAGGGGTTGGGGGGGGGTTGCTCCAGATTGGGGTCCAGAAAATTTCCCTGGTTACATGGGTAGGTATTACCTTTAGCAGCTGAGTCAGGAATATGGTCACTCTAACACTATGAAGTGTTGTAAGGAATACACTTAGTCCGATTTCTCATGGCAGCCTTCTGAGGGTGATCTAATTCATTAGCATTCAAAGCAGCCCCAACCCTAGAGCCTTGCTACTTTGGGCATGAGAAATACACAGTCTTATTTTATTACCAAAGAATGTGACCAAGTGCAATGAATCAGGGATTTTCAGATTTGAATGTGGGAGGAGAGATTATAAGTGCAAGCTACCAGGGGTGCAAGAATCTCTACAGTATTAGTTTGGATAATCACTCCCGTTTCAGAACTATCTAAAATATGTCTTTTCTTTTATTTGTGAATGTAACTTTGAAAAATGTAAACGTCCTCCACGTGCTCAGTAGCATTCCTGGTTTCCTAATTGGAGCTCAGTAGTTATAGCACACCGAGAATAAGTGCAACCTCTCTTTCAGAGTTCAGTGTTCATAAGTATTCAACTAATACAGTGGAGTGGGGCTCTTCTAGAAAGCAAGTTTCCACTACGCTTTTAAGGAGGTGTGGGTTTGTAGAATGTGGATATTGTTTGTACCTCAGCATAGCAAAGGAAAAACAAGAAATACTTTTTTTTTTTTTTTAAAGATTTTATTTATTTCACAGAGGGAGAGAGATCACAAGGAGGCAGAGAGGCAGGCAGAGAGAGAGGAGGAAGCAGGCTCCCTGCTGAGCAGAGAGCCCGATGCGGGCCTCGATCCCAGGACCCTGAGATCATGACCTGAGCCGAAAGCAGAGGCTTTAACCCACTGAGCCACCCAGGCGCCCAAGAAATACTTTTAAAATTACAAGGAGGATGCCCGGGCGGCTCAGGTGGTTAAGCATCCAACTCTTGATTTCGACTCAGGTTGTGATCCCAGGGTCCTGAGACTGAACCCCACGTAAGGCTCCTTCCTCCGTTTGGAGTCTGCTTAAGATTCTCTCCCTCTCCCTCTGCCCTTCCACTTGCTTCTCTCTCTCTCTCTCTCTCTCTCTCTCTCTCTCTCTCTCTCTCTCTCTTTCTCTCTCTTTCCCTCTTTCCCCCCTCTCCCCTTCCCCCTCCCCAAATAAATAAAATCTTTACAATTACAAGGAACATGATCAGTCTGAAAATTTTGGATCTTTTTTCTCAGGACAGAGGCTTTTCCTTCACTTATGTCTCATTTGTAGCCACAGCCACGGGAGCTTTCTTAGAAACACGAAAAACACCCTTTCTTGTGGCATCATTGTTCTTTGCTATTTATGTGCCTAGGGTCAAAGTCAAATTGGTTTTCATAATCTCATAAAATACTGAGATGATCATGAATTCATTTAGAGGAGACTGCCTCCTATACAGTATAGTAACTGGAGGGAAGTAACTCTGTAGGTAATTCCGGCTTAAAACAAAAAGCAACTACAGGCAAACGGCATGTGACGTTCAGATGTTTCTAAGTCCATAATGATAAAATGGGTTCCTCAGAAATCCGAATAACCCAAAGCCCCCTGCAGTCTAGTTTTATGAGAGAGAGACAAATAAGAAAACAAACAGATCTTCTCCCCCAAATGCAATGGCTGGGTATTTTCTGAGATGAATATAAATTCTTGAGCACAGACCCCATTTATGGCCTTGTCCAATTCTCAGTGCCCCAAAACTAATCCCAAGGGCTTTGTCACAAAGGTTTAAAAGCTTCGTGGATCATCAGAATCTAAGTGATGTTCATTATTAAGTAATTACAGTAGTTTTAATAAGTGTATACTGCATATAATAATGATATTATAGCAGTGGGGCGCCTGGGTGGCTCAGTGGGTTAAAGCCTTTGCCTTCGGCTCAGGTCATGATCTCAGGGTCCTGGGATCAAGTCCTGCATCGGGCTCCCTGCTCAGCAGGGAGCCTGCTTCCTGCTCTCTCTCTCCCTGCCTCTCTGCCTACTTGTGATCTCTCTCTCTCTGTCAAATAAATAAATAAAATCTTTAAAAAAATAATAATATTATAGCAGTTATGTAACATTGCGACCTCTTATTGCCAGCCAGACGTAAATTTGGTAAATTCACTGGTAATACATTTTGGGGGGAAAATATAAAAAAAAAACTTATCTGATAATCTTATGTGGATCTTCAACTAAATCAGCCTGCAATTCCAAAAAAAAAAAGCATTTTAAAAAAAAATATTTTTGTAAGGTACATGCTTGGAATAAACATAGCGAGAACAGATTAAAGTTTGGTCTATTTCAAGAATTAATTTCTTTATCCTATATTCACCTGTTATAAAATGCCAATTTTCAAAGAGCTCAAAAAGAATTCTTTGTTATTCTTGCTTCTCTCCTGTCACTCTGATATCCTCCTTCACTTATTCTCAGACAGACATACAGACAGACACACACATACACACGCACGCCTCGGATGCATATGCATCGCGCCCCACTACAGTGCCCCTCAGGCTGCAGGGTATCTGAGAGTGGACATTCTTTCAGTGAGCAGTATGACTAAGGGACCACAGGCCATTTTGCTTCCCAACTTCTAAACTGTTTTGGTTTTTTGTTTGGTTTGTTTTTGGTTGGTTGGTTGGTTTTTTCCCTACTACAGATCCTCCTATTATACTTGCTCACCAGCTTCTTTGTTTCTTCTCATCACTAGGGAGATGGAGAGGGGCAGAAGATCTCTTATCCCTCTTCCCCACCATGTGTCTTTTTGCTGATTTATCTGGATCCTCATTGCTTCTGAGGTGGGATACCAAACAGCCAGGGTGGTTTTGTCCTTTCCCTTCCATTTGTGTTTGCCTCTCCTTCCGCATAATGAGTTGGTTAGAATGAATCAGCTCGTCACCTTATATTAATCTTATGATATTGTAGACTCTAAAGCTGATTAATGTGTGCTCAGGATCATTTTCCACTTGCCAAAGTGGAGATGTGACAGAGGAGGGAGCGGGGGAGGCGAAATGTTGTACCCAGGTCTGTGGTCATATCCAGAACCACGGCTTCTGGGTTCCAGCTGGCCAAGATTTGCCTCTTTGCTGGAGTCTTTCATCTTTGACTTAGCATGGAGGGCCTAGAGGATGGGTCTCTTCTCACTCAGCTTCTCCTTTGAGGTTGTCCAAATAGCTTGTCACCATTTGTCACTCCACCTCCTAGATTCCCATTTGGTCCCCAAACCTTCACTCTGAATGGCCAATTTATGTTTTCTCCAACTGCTTGTCAGTGAGGCTGTCAGCTGCTACTGTTTTCTCTGCCCTCCTGCCAGTGCCCCTCTGCTGCTGGAGGCTGTGCTTCAGGGAGTCTTTAAAGCAATTCTTCTGCTCTCTCAGCAGGCAGCAGTCCCTTTTAACTTCTCTCCGCAGCTATTTGGGTACCTGCTGCCAGCTGCTCTCTGCACATAAGCAGCTGAGATGGATCACGTTGCAATGAGCTGCAAACCTGCATATAGCCAAACTAGTTCCCCACACCAGCCATTCATAAAGAAGCCCACTTTTCTCTGGAAGGCTCATTTGCATCATTACATCAGGAAAAGTACAGAGAAAAGGTTCAAAGGAAGTAGTAAATGAAGTAGGATCCGTTTTGGTGATGAAAGAAATAAAGTCATCACTGCGGTCTACCACCATCTACATCAGCCTGCAGACACTTGTCCCCTCTCCCTTCCCTTCCCTGTATCCCTCGGGCTTAAGGGTCATTCAGGAGGCACCTGTAAGGAGCCCCAGGAAGGAGAGAAAGACTTCAGAGAAATTCCCATGCATCTCAGGTTAGGGTGATTTCAGTTTTGGTGGCAAGTTTGTATATCTCAGCACTGGGCCTCATTTCACAGCAGAAGGTATATATTAATTCTTTCTAGAGAATAAGAAGCAATTCTCACACAACAACCTAGGGTGGTGATGGAGTGCAGTATCTTTATCCTCCAAATGTGGTTTTGTGAATTCACATTTCCTTCATCTGGGATTTAAGTTCCAAAAGAAAACAAGTATCCTGTGAGCCCTCACTAACATGTGGGCTCCCAGAGGGCAAAGACAGACTTAAAATTTCACCCTGAATCCTTGCTGGACAGCGCCCATGGGCTTGAATTGTGGCCTTCACCTAAATCTCCACAACCGTGGACTCTACACATAAATACAAAGGCCGAAATCCCAAAGAGGGGCCCTGTTGAAGTGATAGTAAGACAAGAAAAGAGTCATGGAACTAGTCTGTTTTCCATTCACGAGCCGTGGGGAATTGTGTGCTATCTGCTGAAGGAATCATTTTATTTTGAAATTTCAAATAGTTATTAACACTGATAAACCAAGAAATGACACAGCCCAGGATAGACTCACCTATTTTGCATCATTTCTTGTTTTCATTTATTCTACTATCAGTACATAAATTAGCATATCTTATTTTTAAATCAGCACTGCTGTGCAAGGCCATTTAATGACTTTTAGGCAGAGCTAACTAATGCGTAGGTTGTCTTTTTACTTTTTTAACACCCAAGATAAGAAATCCTGATGTTAACAAGTTGAAAGTGTGTAATTCTTGTAATTCTTGTAGTTCTTCCATTTGATTTCTGTGTCTCAGCATAGTTTTCTTGAATTTAAGGATTGCCCTCTATATTTGAACAGACATTAAGGATGTGACAAACAAGTAGTCTTTTAAACCAACTCTGACCCTCTGGATAAAAGTAATGTGCCCCCTGGGAGAATGGAGTCGTTTTCGTATGTGTAGGAAACACCTGTTCATTGACTGCATCCGTTTTGCTCAAATGCCTTATAACGTTCACCTTTTAAAAATAAATCCTGTGATAATTTGGCCTCAGAGATGAACTTCTGAGGGTGATAAAAGATTCATGAAGTGAAGCTACTAGCTCACTTTTTAAAAGTTTTTACTTATCTGTTGGCTTTCAACCCAGAAATTGGAGACTGTTTGGGGAGGTGGGAGGCAGTGAGTTTTTAGCACCCACAGAAAGATAGATGACATTTGAGGACAGCTATTTCCCATGGGGTCATTATAAATTCCAAAGACCAGCAAAATATCATCATTACTCATTACCACTGAGTTAAATCTGTGTGTTCACCCTGAAGACAGCTCAGGGTATGGTATCAGTTGCCTCTTTTCCTCTGGATGTCCTAGAAGGTCACCTATCTTGGCTCTGCCAGAGGACAGCCTGTTTCTTAAAGAATATCTGGCTGAGTACCTCACTTCCAGCTGCCTTTGCAGAAGTAGACTTGAAAATTGATTATCGAGCAGCCTCAGAGCTGATCGCATGGCCAACCTCCCTTGCCTTCCCCTCTGACAACATGAGTTACTCCCCATATCGCTCATTTCCTCTCATTTTAACTGCCTCCCCCACTCCAAGAGTCTAATATTAAAATGCATATATCTTGGGATAGCTGTCACATGAGTATGATTTTTCTGACAAAGCCAGGTGGGACTTGCCTTTACCTGTTAGCTAAAGAAGTGAATTGAGTTTATCCTGTTTGGTTCTGGACTTTTCTGGACTTTGTAATTTCCCTGATGTTGAGGCAGCATGGTAGAAGGGAGATCAGCATTTGAAGTCTTCAGTCCTGAGTTCAAATCCTGCTCTTATCATTAACTTTGGGGGAAGTTTATCAACACCTGTGAACCTCAGTTACCTCGTCTATAAGGTGGGGTAATAATACGCATGCAAATGGATTAAATGAAAAAGTAGTATTTTTAAATGTGAGCATAAGGTGTAGCACTATAAGACACTTTTTCCTTTTTAAATTGAATAGCAGAATCTTAAGGGTTATGCCTTTAGGTAAAACCGGAGCAATTTGTTTCACCGAACTTATGGGAAAAGTGACTTGTAAGTATATTAGCTCTGGGTTCGGTGCTGTCCTAATGACTAGTCAGGCATCCTGATGATGGGAAAGTACCTCCCTCAGTCCCAACTGCTTACAGATCCTCCTTCCCAGTCCTTGGGCATTTTTCTTGCTGTCATTGATTGCCACATCCCCTGTGTCACTTGTTCAGACCTCCTGTCTTCTTTGTAAGTGAGGGAGTTCAAGAAACCCCTGACAGTGCTCTGATCACCATCCCCGGCCCCCACAGGAGGGATAAATCACATGCTCCTGCTGTCAGTGAGACTGTGGAAGATGTGTCAGCCCCTTTCCCAGGCCCCTCATTTCCTCAGGGCTGTAGGTGTAGGGAGCACATCATCCACGATCCCCTTCTCCTGTTTTCTCAGTACCAACAGTACAACCTTTCCCCAACCAGGTATGTAGGACACCTGGCAGCTCAGGACCCATCCCGCTTGCAGACTGGCTCGAGGTCTTATCCCTTTTGTGGGACTCAAGTCCAGGTCTTGTCCACTGGATTCGTATTGCTTATCCTGTGGCTCTGCCCATACGCACTGAACCCTGAGATCACCTGGGCAAAGCCTTCCCTCATTCCCAGTCCTTCATTCATCTTGGCTTGGCTACTTTCCTCAGATACTTAGACAAATGTCCTGTTCCTCTTCTCAGAAGCCCCGACTCCACTCTCAACTATGTCCTCTTTGTCCCAGGAGAGCAGTTACTCCTTAGCTCACAGTGTTGTGCTTAGGAAGAATCCCAGGACATTTTCACAATGTCCATAGAGTCCTTTTCTCTTGTTTATGCAGAAACTCTCAATGTGTTTCTTTATATCAGTGTAGCTAGACACCCTCAAAATATGGCTCTCCTGGGACACCTGGGTGGCTCAGTGGGTTAAGCCTCTGCCTTCAGCTCAGGTCATGATCTCGGGGTCCTGGGATTGAGCCCTGCATCGGGCTCTCTGCTCAGCAGGGAGCCTGCTTCCTCCTCTCCCTCTGCCTGCCTCTCTGCCTACTTGTGATCTCTCTGTCAAATAAATAAATAAAATCTTTAAAAATATATGGCTCTCCTGTTTTTGACAAAGCACAGAGCCTCAGGTTCTCCTCACGGGAAGAGAACATTAAGGTTATGTTTAACTTCCTGTCTACCTACACAGGGATGCCCTCAGTGGCAGGAAGCTTAACGTTTTTCAAAGCAGCCCAAAGCAGTGTGCCCTAGGGGTTGAGCATCTGGCTTAGCAGAGAACCTGAATTTGAAATCCAGGCCACCATGCTAGCCAGACACACATTCTTGGACAGGTTAATCAAGCTTTCTATGCTGTAGTTGTCCCATATTTAAATTGAGGATAATATACTTCATACAGCATTGTTAGGAAGATGAAATGAGGTAACAAAAAGTCCTTAGCCCAGGAATTGGCACAAAATACAGATTTGATAAAATGTTAGCTCAAATTTTATTTAGCTATCACCCATCTCTGAATGGCTTTCATTCTTTAGAATTACTTCTCTGAAGTCTATCTTTCAGGAGTTCTGCCAGAGTATGCTGTTTCTGTCTCCTGAGGGCACACAGGACAGTTTCATTCCTCTTCCTTGACAAATTGTCTTATCGAGGGACACCTCTCATCACAGACCCTCCAAGACTTTTTTCCTGTAGGCTAAGTAGCCATAGCTTCTTCTGCTGTTGCTCTGTGACAATTCCAGGCCCTTCCCCATCCTGATGCTTCTTCCTGATTGATCTCATTTCTCCATATGCCTCGTGAATGTGAAAGCCAGCCAAACATAACTCCAGGTCCCACTGAGCCATAAAGGGCAAAGCAAAATCTTGTCCCTCTATCCCCTCTGCATGTGCTATACAACTGATAAAACACAGGTGTGCCTGGTTGACTCAGTCAGTTAAGCACCTGTCTTCAGCTCCAGTCATGATCAGGGGTTCTGGGATCAGGCTCCTCATCCAGCTCTCTGCTCAGTGGGGAGTCTACTTCTCCCTCTCCCTCTGCCTGCTGCTCTGCCTACTTGGGTTCTCCTTCTTTCTGTCAAATAAATAAATAAAATCTTTAAAAAAAATACTGATAAAGACACTGTTAAAGAACAGTGGGTGTGTCCTCACACTCTTGACTTAGGCCAAGGCTACCTACTGAAAGTCTGTAAGCCCTGAATCCCCTGTGCCACAGGCTGATACTGAGTCTTTTCCTCCTCTTTCTCTTACATGGCTGCCTTTCACTAGAGTGTGGGGCATTGTGTTGACTTAAATTTTGCCTGGTTGGATGTCTTCCAGTGTGATCCATTGCTTCGGGCTCTTGGAGCCTTTCCTGATGGTTGAGTCTTTTGCCCAACATCTGTGTTCTCCACCCTGCTCTATGTCATCTGCAGACGTACTGAAAAGGCGACCCTTTGCATTGCTAAAATGAGAAACTTTATGACCATCAATATAGTTTTCATGGCTAACTGGACTCCCGTGACAAGAAATTGCCATTTTATAAGTTTGTTGCCCTCATTTGTATGAGGATGAGGTTGAGCAGATTGTCTAAGATTTCCTCCAGCTCTGGGCATCCATGTGGTCATATCTCCTTATCATACAGAAATAAGCATCCTTATTGTCAGTTGTGATTTACCAGCTTTAAAGCTAACATTGGCACATTTTTACCTTTCAAGTGGATATTTTTTCTTTGGGTGAGGTATGCTAAAAGGGACTACATTCCTATTGGTAGCCAATCAGAGAAGATATTTTACATGTAACTTACAACGAAGGTTCCATTATAATCTAATCTTAGTTGTTAAGCCATGGACAATCCTTACTTTGTAGGTAGTGAAGTCTTTTTTTTTTTTTAATTTTATTTATTTAACACAGAGAGAGAGAGAGAAAGATCACAAGTAGGCAGAGAGGCAGGCAGAGAGAGAGGAGGAGGCAGGCTCCCTGCTGAGCAGAGATTCCCGATGCAGGCAGGGCTCAATCCCAGGACCCTGAGATCATGACCTGAGCCGAAGGCAGAGGCTTAAGCCACTGAGCCACCGAGGTGCCCAGGTAGTGAAGTCTTAAATGGGAAGATAGGGAGAAATGTGATGGTTTTTCAGTAGACAAACCCCATTTAGGCGAGTCTAGAGAAAGCCAGTGGGATTTTGCGCATTGGCACTGTAAAACTCAACTTAGACCCTTCCTTATTTGAAAGTCCAAAAACCTCTCACTTGAATTAAATTGATGGATATCATTAAATTATTACAAAATAATAAGTCATTATACCTGGGGATCACCAGACTCTGTGACTTATATTCTCATTTTAATGACTTGATGCAGATGAAGCAGGTTTTGCCAAATGGTTTACTTGGTCCTGCTAAGACTTACTGGCCCTGTTGGCAAATAGAAACCATTTAGTTCTATTAGACAGGGGTAAAAAGTCACCTAGGAATTGGTGGTATACTTGATTACTTTGACCTGGTGAACTTTGCTAATAAATGCAGCTGGGCAACATTTAAGCCCGACTTTTGCTTGGTGTAGCAGAATGCCTGGCTGATCATGTCATCTATTGGAAATTAAGGTTGATTGGCTTCCATAATGAATTATTTTAATCAAGCTTTTGTCCAGATTACTTTAAAGTGAGCTATTCCCCATCCAACCTTTAAAGCACATCATTATCTTGATGTCCGGGATTTTCAGATCTAAAATATACCTGTATCTCAGAAAATGTAGGCTCATGTGTTTAATCAAATATGCCAAATAAATATCAGATGTCCGGGATTTTCAGATCTAAAATATACCTGTATCTCAGAAAATGTAGGCTCACGTGTTTAATCAAATATGCCAAATAAATATCAGTAACTACACCAAAACAAAAAACAAATCTAAGCAAGTGATTCTCAAGCTGTGGTTCTTGGACCAGCAGCATCAGCATTATCTGGGAATTTGTTAAAATGCAAAGTCCCAGACCCTACCTCAGACTCACTGAAGCAAAAACGCTGGTGAGTATGGCGAGGCATTCGTTTTTTCACAATTCCTCCAGGTGATTCTGCTGTAAGCTAAGTTTGAGAATCACTGACCTAAATTATTATATTTAATCACTGCTAATAAAAATGGTTTCAGGTTTAATGTTAATGGATAAGGATGGATAATTAAGCACCTTTTTCTGCTTTATCAGTCAAGGCTTGTTGATCAAAATCTATTTTAAACCACCACAGTTACATAAATTATCCAATGTGGAAGCATATCTGAAGTAATTTGTTGCCTTACAAAATTAGTAAGGAACTATAACACACACATTTGAGAAAAATAAAATTGTTATAACTGTTTAATTCAGTATTTTCCCATTCAGTATCTTTTAAGGTGCTCAAGTACATTTACCCAAAGGAAGAAGTTAAGAATAGATCACAATGGTGAATGATTAGAGTTTTGGCAACCTGATATTTAACTACAGTGGCTTCTTTAATAATCATCTGTTTAATCAGGAAGTATGTTTGTGTACACTTTGATGGATAATTGTAGAACTAGGAGTCAGGGATCTTTTGGTTGCAAATAACAACAATGACAAAGTTCAAATTAGCTTATGAAGATAACAGAATTTATTGACTCATGTAAAAGAAAAGTCCAGTGATAGCAGTCAAGTCTCAGGCTTTGCTGGATTCAGGGTTCAGACAGTATCACCGGAAAACATCTCACTGTATTTTCAGGTATGCTCCTCTTTGGGTTATTCCATTCTCAGACAGGATCATTCAAAAGGTAGTAAAAAGGACCATCGGTATCACCAGGTTTCTGTGCTACTGGCCTAGCACCCCATTGGAGACAATGTCATTCCAATTAAAGTCTCAGGGTTACTCATACCACATAAATTTGGAGTCCATTAGACTGTGCCAACTTCTGGCCCACTGGACTTGGCCATTGCATAACTGTGGACCTGCAAGGCATAGTCATCTCTACCTAAACCTGTATGGACCATGAATGAGAAAAGAATGGTCTACCAAAGGAAACTCAGGGTGAGGTGCCAGAGAATGGGACAGTGGTTGCTGGGCAGGTAAAAATGGCAGGAATGCTGTACTCAAAGGCAATAACAGACGGGGATTTTTTTCCCCCTTAAGTACATTCTCTAATAGATGTGCTTTTTTTCTTTTCTTTTTTTTTTTTTTTAAGATTTTATTTCTTTGAGAGAGAGAGAGAGAGAGCTAGAGAGAGCATAAGTCAGGGGGAGGGGCAGAGGGAGAAGCAGACCCCCTACTGAGCAGGACGCCTGCACGGGGCTTGATCTCAGGACCCAGAGATCATGACCTGAGCCAAAAGCAGGTGCTTACCCAACGGAACCACCCAGGAGTCCCTAGATATGCTTATTTTCATGCCCAAAAGAGCCATGTGTTTTGGCAGGGGGTGGGAGGAGGTGGGGGGAGGGAAGGAGAGAAGGAGGGCTAAATTGTCCATTAGCAACCTTGTTTTATTTCTTTATTTGAGAGAGAGTGTGTGAGAGGGGGGTGGTGCTGGGAGGGGTAGAGGGGGAGGGAGAGGAGCAAGCAGACTCAGTGCTGAGAACAGTGCCAAACAGGGAGCTCAGTCTCACAGTGCTGAGATCATGACCAGAGCTGAGATCATGACCTGAGCTGAAATCAAGAGTCAGAGGCTTAACAGTCTGAGCCACCCAGGGCCCCAACAATCTTGTTTGTGAGAATGTATTTTGCTCCTCACCAACTGTGGTGGTACATCAACTATCCAAACTTGACCAGTTTTTACTCACTGTCTTTCATTTTCAGATCTTACAGTTTGGTTTTTTAGTATTTTTGCTTTTACCTCATATAGCAATTGAAGAATCAAATTAAAGTAGGAGAAAATATTTAAAAATTTTAATTCATATATGAATGTAAATAATGAAGCAATGTTTATTTTCATTATTAATGTATTTATTAGTATAAAAGTAATTTAATTATAAGTATACTATAATTCATAAAGTAATTATAAAATAAATACAAAAGAAGAGTTAAAAATCACTTGTAATTTTAACTGTTATTCCCCATGGTACAGTATTAGCATCTTGTTTTGTTTTCTTACTGTGTTGTTTTTTTCTGTATGATTTTCTTAATCATAACCATGTGACATGATTACAGACCCAGATCTTTGAAAAAGAATATGTATTTTACTAGTTACTTTTTAAAATTTAATGTCTCATCATAAGAATCTATAATAATAAATTATTTCATAGCTGTCATTTTAATGGCTACATAATATACTTAGTTTCTATATCATTTTCTGTTCCTAGAAGATGAAGTTTAACTGGCATTTACAGGCCACAAATCCATGTCTTTCTGTTTGATATATTTAAAGGGTGCATACCTCATGGAGGTCTAGGATTACAGCAGTAGAGGCCATATTTTTTTTGTGTGTGTGTGTGGTTTTTTTGTTTTTTTGTTTGTTTGTTTGTTTTCAGGATTTTATGTATTTGAGAGAGAGAGAAAACACAAGTAGGATGAGGAACAGAGGGAGAAGCAGATTCCTTGCTGAGCAGGGAGCCGGATGTGGGACCCAATCCTAGGACTCCAGGATTTTGACCTGAGGCACCCAGGTGCTCTAAGGCCATATTTGTTGATTGCATCAATGTTTCCTGAGTCCTAGTGTTGGACCAGAGCATGGGCTCTTGTCTTTGGAACTGCTTCTAGTCTCAGTCCCAGTTTGGTCTCTTCCCATAGGTAAACCTAATGATTTATGCCTACCGTACTGGGTGCTTAGTAGGTGACATGGGCCCTTAGAAGCACTTATGCAAGCAGAACCCCTTTTGTGCTGATGATCAGTATTAAGCGAGTACAGAGTCAGGCATCTAGGATCTACAAAAAGAGTTGGGAAGGTCTACCCTGCCCCCCCTCCACAGTATTACCTTCCCCTCCATTAATGAAAGAAGCACATCTGGGAATGAAAGGAGGCTGAACTCAGGCTACAGAGATTGCTGAAGTTGTTTGCAATTTTGACTTTCCTTATTCAAGCCTAATTCGTGAGTGGCAGTTCTATTACTTGTGCACGAATGAGACTCAATAAAATTTTCAATAAACTGCATTATAATAGTTGTAGTGATCTATCCAGTAGAATACCTAACCCAGACTTCTAATTATAGTGGATTGCCCTCTCATCTTTCCTAATTTATAATGTCAAGATGTGTTTAGTTTTAATAAACTAAGCTGTGGGGAGAAGACTTAGGATCAAAAGTTAAATGTTTAAGTGTTTTTAAAAGGTCATTTTTCCACATCATCACTATTAAACAAATGAAGAGGCTTGTAAAAATTATTATATTTTATCACTCATCAGAGGATATGGATGATTTGATATCCTAAAATGGAAAAATTAAAGAGAATATACACATGTATGCAGTCCTCCTGCCTCCCGCCCTAGTTCAATTAAAAACCTCTTAAAAATGAACTTTTAAAAATGTGAATGCCGGGGCATCTGGGTGGTTCAGTTGGTTATGCAGCTGCCTTCAGCTCAGGTCATGATCCCAGAGTCCTGGGATTGAGCCCCGCGTCGGGCTCCCTGCTCGGTGGGGAATCTGCTTCTCCCTCTCCCTCTACCTGCCACTCCCCTTGCTTGTGCTCTTTCAATCTCTGTCAAATAAATAAATAAAATCTTTAAAAAATAAATAAAAATTAATAAAAATTAAAAACGTGAATGCTGCAGCAATACCTGGAGGAATGAGAAGGATGAGGGCAAGGGACCCATCCTACAACCATTTTCCATTACCTGTGTTCATCTCCGCCCCATAGATAGATATCACCTTCACCATCAGTGAAAGTAATTTGTCTCTCTTTTCCTCCCCCTTTCTTTCCTTCTGACTTCCTACCTTCCTTTCTCTCCCTTTCACCCAAGTCTCTTTCCCCCTTCCCTCCACCTTTTTCCAGTAATATTGTTTTATTTTATTACTAGTCCCCTAGCTATAGAAGTAGCCCATACAGAGCAGGTACAAAAGGAGTAGTTGGACATTTTCCTCAACAATCTTTGAAAGAGGGCCATTTGCCTCTCTCTACACACACACACACACACACACACACAACCACCACCACCATGCTGAAGCTCTGAAACTAACCAACTAGGGAATTAGGGCCCTCAGAAGTTTATGAATCTTAAACTGAACGATGGAAAGTCTCAGTATGGGATCACCTGGCCAGTTAGTAGCCAATTGAGCATAAAGAACACAAGTCTCCTCTCATTTTTGGACTCCTTCCCTTGAAAACTTAACAAAAAAGCCCTGGATTCTGTTTCCTAAAAATACGCTCATATATATACATGCAGTATTTCTCAGATAACTTCATGGGATCCCAGAAGTCCTGAAGTCTATTCATAATATCTCATCTGCTGTGGGTAATATTCCCTGAGTACCTCTGTGCATTTTTGCTCTCCACTGTTGCTCTTGATTCCTAAAATGGCCCATCATGGTTGATTTTCCATGGCTTAGAGGTCAGTGGAGGGAATAAACAGGACTTTCCCAGAACATCTAAAATCATGCCACCACGGCAGCCACCCACTTAGACTTATGATTGGGCTTTCTGGGATTGGAGAAGGAGATGCCTTTTGAAATGTTCAGTCAGTGAACATTTATTGAAAAGAGAACTCCCAAGCTCTGAAGATGAAATAGCCTGGTCCAGTCCAGGTTGAAACATAACAAGAGCCCAGGGTCTCACCAACATTAAATGTCCCAAGGAGTCTCCCTTCTTATTAGCAAATATGAGAAAGCATTGGAGTTTGTGCTGGGGTCTACTTGGTTGGCTAATGCTCTCAAATCTGGCATTTTCACTTTCTCCCTAAGGAATATTTACTTCAGGATTCCACTGATTGATGGCAGTCCCAGATCTTCAATGGAAACCAAATAGTTTACATTCCATTCTAGCCTGTTTTATACCAGTTGAATAATTCAGACCACCATTGATTTTTTTTTAATTTTATTTTTATTCTTTGCCCAAGGGGTACAGGTCTGTGAATCATCAGGCTTACATCTTTCACAGCATTCACCAAAGCACAAATCCTCCCCAATGTCCATAACCCATCCACCCTATCCTTACCCTCCCACCCCCCAGTAACCCTCAGTTTGTTTTGTGAGACCACCATTGATTTTTGCATGGGTTCTTAACAGTCTGACATGTTGCTGTCACGAAGGGAGATTCCTTTCCCCAAACTTCAGCCATCTTGACATGGTAACAACAAGCAGCAGTCAACATTTGGTGTCCCCAGATGTCATCAAGTTTTATGTCCAGTGGTCCTAATTTCTAACATACTCATTTTAGAGTACAAGACTTTTCCAATCTCTCTTTCTAGATGTTTAGAGCTAATAATACATTGTTATTTTTTTACCCAAACTAAACAGTTTTAATATGCATGAACCTAATCATGAAATCAAGGTTTTCATATTTATTAAATAAAAGTTAAGACTTCATATTCAGGGCGCCTGGGTGGCTCAGTGGGTTAAAGCCTCTGCTTTCAGCTCAGGTCATGATCTCAGTGTCCTGGGATCGAGGCCCGCATCGGGCTCTCTGCTCAGCAGGGAGCCTGCTTCCTCCTCTCCTTGTCTCTCTGCCTGCTTCTCTGCTTACTTGTAATCTCTCTCTCTGTGTCAAATAAATAAATAAAATCTTTAAAAAAAAAAAAAAAGAACTTCATATTCAGAATAGGTCTAGCAGATACATTGTGCCATGCACACTCCCTCAGAACCCTTTGCCATTTTCCTATGTATTCCTAACAGCCAACACCTATCCCCCTTAGTGGGTGGACTGTCCTCAAGTTTCCCCTCCCACAAGGAGAATCATTTATATCTCCACGGGGGCAGCCTTTAACCAATGAAGAACAGGTAGAGGGGTAATAATGTCTCCACCTCCTTTGACCTTGAGGGGTTGATCTCAAGTCATCCCCAATTGGATTCATCTGATATTACACCCATTGATTGGCCTCCTTCCTTGATTATCTTCACTCCCCTGTCCACCTACTGGTTTCTCCTGAGAACACTTCCTAATAAATCACTTCCACACAAATCCTTATCTTATTATCTGCCTGTGGGGAACACAACACAATGTCCCCTTAAAATTATACAACTGACACGTGTGCATTTTAGGGGAAAAATTGAAATTATAAATAAGTTGAAGAAAAAAATACCTTACATCCTACTGCCCCAAGTTAATAATTATACACATAGTGGTATATATTTTATTTTTCCAATGTGTATATATATATTTCTTAATTTTCAAAACTGGCCTCACATCAGAACAGAGCTTCTTTTAGTTATTTTTTCTCCCAAGTCTGAAGCATTTTTCTTGACATTCTCTTTTATAAAGGTTATCAACCGTAGGGTGCCTAGGGATCTATTAGTGGTAGAGAAAGAGATGGTGTTGAAATGAACATGTAACCCACCACCTTGCTGCAGCCATATGGAGTGAAGAACCTTTGTTATGGGGATGTGTTTGGCATAGAAATATTAGCAATCAAGTGAGCCACCCACAGGAAAATGTTAATAACTTATCACATAGTATTTTACTCATTCAATAAATGTGCCATAATTCATCTAACTTCCTGTTATTTTGGATTTAGATTGTTTCTGGAACTGTCTTTTAAAAAAAAAACAACAAAACAAAACATATAGAACATGATCCTAAAAGGATTTAAAGTGGTTTAACTCACACTTCTGCCTGAATTCTTATTCCTGATTAATGGGAAGGCATTAGCCTTCACCAAATGCCTCAAGATTGAAACATCACAGTCCATTTTTTTACTCTCTCTCTTCCTCTCTAGCAGTGTGACACCAAATCCTGCATAGTCTGTCATTGACACACCCTTTAAACTCCCCCTCTCTCCTCTGTCTTCACTGCCGGCATGCAAGCCCAGGTCTTCATTATCTCTCACCCAGATTACCATGATAATCACTTGTATTTACCATTCCCTCTTCTGGTCCAGCTGCCATCTGTCACCAGAGTTGGCATTCCAGAAGGGTCACTAAAAGCCCTGCACTCACCTGCCCTGCAGCTTCACTTACCACCTGTCCCCTCATATGTTGTACTTGAACCTGATCACACTGCATGTGTTTATACCTGTTTGCTTTTGTTCCTGCAATTTTCTGACCCTGGAAAGGGCTCTCCAGACTCCCATTCTTATGATTCACTTGTCAAAATCATATTCCTCCTACAGAAATCAGCTGTCTTTTTATTACTGTTGTAATAATTAGGATGCACTCAGCTGCAAGTAATAGAAAACTCAGCTCAAGCTGCCGTGCATTTTAAAGGAGTCCGGAAATAGGCTGGGCTTCTGCTACAGTTTGGTGAAGGTTCAGTCTATATCTTTCTGTGTAATTTTTATTGCCTTTGACTTTTCCATATGTTCACATCATTCTAAGATGGCTTCCTTCAAGGCAGATAAATGGTTGTAGCAGATCCAAGCTTCATATCCATTTAATACATTACCCAAGCTATTTCTCACAAGAGTCCCTGAAAAATACAGAACCATCTATAGAAACCTCCCCTTCTTGGACCAAAAGTGGATTATATACTTTTTCCTGTAGCAACCCTTTGAAAAGAAAAGCCAGCCTAAAAGAAAAGCCAGGTACTGATTGGTACCCTAGCATGTATTAACCAATCACTGTGATAAGGGGGACGGCATAACCCTAATATGGTAAATTAGGGGAACTGGACCGAAAAATGTGGGATCCAGACCGACCAGTCCTATGATTTTCATACAGTGTATTCTCATGGGAGAGATGGAATGCATGTCAGGTAGGTGGCCACAAGAGTTCTCCACACTAGACCACAGAGGGCTGTTGAGATAGCATATTCCATTACATATCCCATGTGATCCCTTGTTTGTGAATCTTAGGAACAGCCACCCTTGCCTGGCACCAAGTAGGTCTTTAATTGATTTAAAAGGTATTCTTTTGACTTTGATTTTCAGAGTTAATTTTTAGATTTTGGTCATTGTTTAACTTTTTAAAGACTATCATTTGCATAGAGTGATTATTGCTGTATCAATTATCCATGCCTTTACATAGTTTCTGCATGCCATCACCAGAGGAAATGAGTAATTGGCTGTACATGTGCCTATTTTCTGTTATAATGTAGATGTTGGTCTCAAGGGAAGATTCCAGACTCGGCCGATATACCAACAAGTTATAGTTAAAGTTATAATGACTGTTCTAATTCTATAGTTAAGATTAGAGTGAATCTCAGTGTACTGTATTTGAAATAGCAATTTCAAAAATCTCAAAAGCAAGATCCTGTAGAGAAGAGGCCAGGCTCCACTGGGCAAAAAGCCCCCTTTCATGCTAATATGCCAGATGAATAGACAGTCTGCTGATTCTCTCAACAATTTATCCCGCTCTTTGGGGATTGTGCAATAAATGTCTCCCGTTAAATTAAAGCTATTGTTGTAGCTTTTTTTTTCTCCTCTGAAAATACAGTTTTTTTTCTGAAAATACATTTAAAATTCAGAACTCCCTGGCTTCTAGGTACAATCATCATAATGAGGTTGGACTCCACATGTATATGTAAATCCTAAATACCATTTATCTGTCTTTAAATTATGGTGACAAAAAAAGCAACTCATACATTTTGATCAGATCACAGTTATTTCTTTTGGGTTGAAGAGTTTTAATTTGGATCATGGCCATATTGAAGGCTTTTTGCCATTGCCTTTTGTGATGTTTCAAAAGAATAAATATTACCTCTTTATGTACAATTAAAGGCAGTTATCATCAATTCCAGAGAAACTAGTGTACATGCTTGGAAAAATTTCCACGTGGATTCCTATCTTAAATTTGGGTCTCTAGAGTAAACTCACAGAATTCGTTTAATTCCATTCTCCATTCACTGGGCACTTGCCATATGTCAGGCTCCATGCTAGGTACTAAGAACAGATCAATGAATGAGACATCGTTCCCTCCTTTCAATCACAGTCTAATGGGGAAGAGAGAGATATGCAGTGTAATACCGTGTATAATAGCAGAAGTGTGGCAGTATGTAGAACTGAGGATGATTTGGCTTGTGGTTGAAGGGTAGAATTAGAGGATAATTGGGAGATATTTATCTGAAGTGGTAGTGTTGAATGATGCGCATGAACCCTCAATCCCTCTCTTCATCCCTTTGAATACCCCATCAAGGTCTCCCTGCAAAGAGACTGAGAGTAAATTATGCTAACTTCTCAGGGATGGGCTGCATGACCTTTTTTGCCAAGTGTCCTATAAGCAATGGGTTCTAGGACGTGTACCCAAAAGTATCATAATGCATGCAAGTAGTGTACCTCTCCCCCTCTTAGAAAAGTAAACCCCTTGCCAGCACAAGTTCAGACACAAGGATAATAACTAGCACACCTGTTGTTCCTACCTGTCTGCCTTTTGTTTAGCTATTGTTACATTTCCAAGTGCAGTGTCACCGTAACCCATCTGGTGAGTGCCGGAAGTACCATTTTGCTTTATAGCCATTGGCTCAGTACAGGTTTGACCAAGTTCTGAAGGTCATTGATTTGGTCTCTGGCCCATAAAAGTGGTCATCTCCTCCTCATCTTGGACTGATTATCCAGTTTTTCTGAATTGCTTTCACACCCTGTATTGTTTCCCTGGCTCTAACTTGATGCCTGATTCCTGGCTTTTTAACTCTTAGAAAATCTTTTCCTGAAAAGTGGTGAAAACATGACTTGATAGTCCTGATCAGAAGCTTTTATAATACCCAAAATCTCCAGATTTACAAACAACAAGACAAACAACAACAAAAATAGGCAGTGACTCTAAAGGCGATAAAGCTTTGGCATTTAAAACTGTCCTTCTTTGGATTTTTAACATATATTTCATGAGGATAATTACATTGGGAACATAAGTTGAATAAAATTAAAATAGATGAATAACAGTGAGGAGCTCACCAAAACTTGCCTCGTCTGTGCTCCACGAACCCAGGGAAAAATGAAAATGTAACCGCAAGACTTCCATAGATTGATAACCCCATGCAGTTTTTCCTTCAGAGTGAACATGTGTTTCAAATGCTTTCAGATGTTCTTATGGTTAATAAAATTGACTTCTCTTAAAAGCATTACCAAATGTAGCATGGACTTTTACCATGTATTTCCTCAATTTATAGTCAAAGTATATTTCTTATGTGGATATTCACACCTTTTTGTGCACTTGTGTGTGTGAGAGAGAGAGAGGAAGAGAGAGAAACGAGACAAAGTTTAACGGGGTCCTCACACATGAAAAGGATAAAAACCATTATTATAAAGACATAGGGAGCTACAGAGGAATTTTTGACATGGAAAGTGGTGGGAAGCAAATGCAAGGAACTCGAATCCATAGGTGCAGGTTTTATGACCTGATTTTATGGTATATAGCAGCTTTCCTTCAAAGACCTTATAACATCATTTTCAGAACATTGTAGAATTGTGAACTTTTTTGTAGCTGGAAGAGAACTTTGAAATCATTTTATGAATAAAGAAGTTATCATGACCTGTCCAAGACTACAGAGCCAGTTAGGGGCAAAAACAGAAATGAGGACCAGCACTGAGGCTTCCTGATAAACTATCATGAACTAGCTTCCCATATGAAAGGTTTCTAAAAGCCTGAGTAACCAGAGAATGAAAACCATTAGATGTGGATTGATTTGAAGCCATGGAATAGTACTTAATGTTACATGGTACATAGATCAAGGAGTCAGAATGTCTGAGCTTAATTCTTGACTTTTCCACTTACTAACAAGTTACTTAATCCCTCTGAGCCTCTAAGCACAGAGGAAGAGGAAATAATAGTATGTATCTCTTAGGGTTGTTGGTAGAATAAGTCTTTACACTGGGAACCTACACATACTGTGTGCTATATATGTATTATGTCTCGATCATCATCTTCATTATCCATCTCTTTGAAATTCCTAAGCCATCTGTATAGTCTCTTGTTAGCTCTTTGGTTTTTCTCTGTAGATGTAGAGGATCTACCAGCCAGGGGACTGAAGATAATCTTATCAGTGTCATCATGGTCAAAACAATGTGAGGGTTCAACCAAAGAAACAAAACCAGTAAATTTGTTTCATGGACTTGGCTTATGCAGTTGTAGGAGCTTTAAATAGTCTCCACAAGACTGCTGTCTCTGCATCTGATACTGGAGCTTGAAGTCTACAGGGCAGGCAATCAGAAAGGGAAAATCCAAAGTAGGCTTGTGCCCACAGCTGTGAGCTGGAACTCCATAACTCTGAACTAAAATTTGTATCCTTGCTTCTGACCTTGGGTTCAAGGGTATCCTGCAAGGGACCTCTGTCACAGAGCTAGATACACATACCTGGCTCAGAAGTCAGAAAAAGTGAGGAAGGATCCAGATAAAGTTAGGGCACTTGCAGACCCAGCTGATGTGCCATGCCAACCAGGTGAATTAGCATATCAGTAACAACATGTGTGAGCTACAAAATGGCTGGAGCTTCACTTACACCCTCCAGATATCCCAAGAACCTTCCCTGTGATTCTGAAATGAACAAGAAAGAGGATTCTGGGAAATTAAATTCAGCCTACCCAGGTTAACACACCACAAAGCCATCATAGGGATCAATAGTAGGAAAAAGAAGTAGAGGACAAAGATGAGGGCAGTCAAGAGGAAATGAGATACATGTTGAACCTAATTTACCCCTATACTGAAGGAATTGTTTGTTGAGGACCTTGGAGCAAAATTTCACATGTTCCCCCATATCTTTGCTCCCAATGACAAGAGAACTGTGCTCAGCATTTATAAATAAAGGAAGGACATGTGAGTTCATTCCTTGGTAAATACTTCCCCTCAAAACAATTCTCGTAAGGGGCGCCTGGGTGGCTCAGAGGGTTAAAGCCTCTGCCTTCGGCTCAGGTCATGATCTCAGGGTCCTGGGATCGAGGCCCGCATCTGGCTCTCTGCTCAGCAGGGAGTCCGCTTCCCCTTCTCTCTCTGCCTGCCTCTCTGCCTACTTGTGGTCTCTGTCAAATAAATAAATAAAATCTTTAGGGCGCCTGGGTGGCTCAGTGGGTTAAAGCCTCTGCTTTCGGCTCAGGTCATGATCTCAGGGTCCTTTTACCCCTATACTGAAGGAATTGTTTGTTGAGGAGGGAGCCTGCTTTCTCTGCCTGTCTCTCCGCCTACTTGTGATCTCTCTCTCTCTCTGTCAAATAAATAAATAAAAAATCTTAAAAAAAAAAAAACAATTCTCATAAGCCTAAAAATCCAATGTATTTTATTTTCTTAAAAGGTGTTCCCAAAATCCTTTTTAGATTTTGAAATATGAACCATGTATTATTTTATATTTTACCTTTTTTACTGGCTCAGGTTATACAGATCAACCAACACCAGTTACCTCTGCATGGAGAGCCAGGAATTCTCCATTTTAAGTGTTATTTTTGAAAATATTTTATATCAAACAGTCATGGGTAGAATCAACAGAAGTGTTTTGTGTGTTTTTTCCTTCTTTGACTCATTTTGAATGTCTATATATAGTTCCTTAATTTCAACTTCACTTTAAGATCTTTGAAAATCACCTGTATCAGTTATCTATTACAGTATAATAAACTAACCTCAAACTTTAAATGATTTTAAATGACAACAATGACTCTATTTGCTCATGATTCTGCAGGCCAGCAATTTGGCCTGGGTGGTTTTCATGCTATTCTTGGTAAGGATCACTCATGTGACCACAGTCTTCTGGCAGCTGTCTAAGATGGCCTCCGTCACATGTCTGGTGGTTGGTGTTAGATGTCAGCTATCTGATCTAACTTCAGCAGATATGGATCGTGTCTTCTCCAAGTGACCTTTTTATCCTTCAGTGGGCAAGACTAGGCTTCTTCCTATGGCAATATAGGGGAGTGAGAACAGAAGTTACAAGGCCTGTCCAGTCCAAGACTTGGAACTCCCATGACCTTACTCCTACATTTTATTAGTTAAAGAAGATCACAAGACCAGCCTACATTTAAGGGGCTGGAAATAGACCCTGTATCTTGATGGGAAGGATGGCAAAATCACATTACAAAGAATAAACATGTAGAGATAAGAAAAAACAAAAAACATGGTGGCCATTTGTTATCATTTACTGTATCTTCCATGCCAGGTAATCATTGGTATATTTTTAAGAGGATAATTTCCCCCTATCTGATTTGTCATCCATTCATTTACCTTTTTATAAATTAATAATCACTTTTATTTTTCAATGTTCACGTCGAAAATTAGCATATTACATACTTTTTCAAATAAAATGCCCCAGTAAGAGTCTAATATCAACTTCATCTCAGAGATTGACATTCATACCTGACACTGATAATTTAGCTGTATCGATTCTCCTGCCTAATGCCCTCCCCCTCCAACACCACTGTGGTATTTGGCCATTTAGGAAATCCCTTTTAATTTACTTCAGCAGTTATGTTCAAATATCTGTATAAGCCTCACAGAGGAAAAGAAATTCCTCTGGTAACTCATTTGTCTTTCTGGACTTTAAAAGAAGATGAAACTTTAATGAGGTTTAGATGCTAACATGACTGGTTTGTTCCTCCCTTTGCCCACTCGAGTTTTTCAGCAAGTAATAAATAATTACGAAACATCGTACAAGATGGGTAAATGTGTCATAGCTATTATTTATCTTCTGGCTTATCTCCAAGAATAAAAGAGTTGTTCTAAGTTTAACAAATTCTCAAACCACGTCTTAGTTAGGGAAACCTCATCAACTGCTCAATAATGTTAATTGGTATGGGTGCAAGGAAATATTTGGTCATTCTTTTTTTAATGCAACACTTAATAATGCTTACCACGTATCAGGTATTGTTCTCAGCTTGGTGAATAACTCACGTAATCCTCACAACAACCCTCTGAGTGGATAGTATTATTATATTTTGCAAATAGAGATACTGAGGTGCAGAGAGTGACTTACTCAACTTACTTAAGTAACTTACTCAAGATCAATTGGTCTCTAAATGATGAAACTGAAATTGGATCCTCAGGCAGTCTGACCTCTGAACCAGTGTTGCTTCCCACTGCATTTAAAACGCACATTCAGGGCACCTGGGTGGCTCAGTGGGTTAAAGCTGCTGCCTTCAGCTCAGATCATGATCCCAGGGTCCTAGGATCGAGGCCCGCATCGGGCTCTCTGCTCAGCAGGGAGCCTGCTTCCTCCTCTCTCCTATCTCTCTGCCTGCCTCTCTGCCTACTTGTAATCTCTCTCTCTGTGTCAAATGAATAAATAAAATTTTAAAAAAATAAAAATAAAAAAAATAAAACGCACATTCAGGGCTCTGTACTGTGGGTGGAGCCTCCTTTAAACAGAACAAAACAAAATACATTCTAAGCACTATGGATACATATGGAGATGTCTAAGAGAAAGATAGAAACCTCCTTCGACTTGGAGAGACAAATACATTTCATACATGTGAAACTGTGAAACAGTTGTAAGTCATATGCATGACTTTGCCTCTTCTCCATGAGAAACAACAAAGGGACTATTGTAGATGAACTTATCTTGGTGAACCCCCTGTGGCTTACTTCTTAGTGATAGAACCCAGTTCTTGATTTAAAGGCTAGTAGTTACTATCATGCAAAGAACCTAATAATACCTGATAGTCAGGAAATTTCAGTTTTATAACTTTTCTCCTCTACTTGGCTTTGTCACTATGGGCAAAGTCATCTTCTTGTAACAGATGACCTGTGGGCTAGAATTAACCAGCCCCTGAAAGTAGCAAACAACTAGTATGCCTAAGACACAGCTAGTATCTGTGGGGATATGAGATGCAAAGCATATAATTCTGAATCTCAAGGTGCCGTCTTATCCGTGCCTTGCTCTTATTAAATCTTCATTTCCTCCCATGGCTTTAAAAAAGGGGGGGGGGCCTGTGTGGCTCAGTCATTAAGTGTCTGCCTTAGGCTTGGGTTATGATCCCAGGGTCCTGGGATCGAGCCCCACATCCCCCACATCGCGCTCACTGCTCTGCAGGGAGCCTGCTCCTCTCTGTCCCACTCCCCCCACTTATGTTCCCTCTCTCACTGTCTCTCTCTCTCTCTGTCAAAGAAGTAAATCTTATAATAAATCTTTAAAAAAAACAAAAACAAAAACAAAAAACCCTGTCCTGATCTATCTCACATTCTTCCACTTGTAATGAAAATATTTCAGAGTTGTTGTTTTTTTTTTTCCTTGTTAATTCTTCAGTTCCGGTTAGACCCCTCCAGCTCCTGTGTATGTGATTTGGTGTGGGCTTTCCTGCCTCTTAAGTTACTCTGGTTAACACTCAAGTAATATCTAAGATTAGTTAAATAAAATCCCTAATGTAAATGTAAGGCTCCAAGATTAGCTGTCATTTATACCTTTTATAATCTAATCCACACCGAAGGATTAACCTGCACTAGCTGTTAAGGGTTGCCTTCCACCAATTACGCCTGTTTGTATTTTATTGGTCTGTGTTGATAAGAGGGAATTCCATGTAATTTTAAAAGAATTAATACTATTTTAGGATTTGACATGCTGCATTTAAAGTGTGACCCTCTGAATAAACACGATCAATGCACGCACACAAAAAGAGAGATCTCTCAGTAACATTTCATATTTTCTTAATTTGGGGATTTAGGGTCTTTTCAAAATTAAATCCTTTTAAGTTATCCTCACTTCTGGCTGGCTGGTTCCAACAAAACTCCCATCTACAGTAGAGTCTTTTAGAAATTCTGAAACTATTTTATGGGCCCAGGGTACAACACAAGAAAAATGAGCCCATTTTTTAAAAAGATTTTATTTATTTATTTGATAGAGAAAGATCACAAGTAGGCAGAGAGGCAGGCAGAGAGAGAGGGAAGCAGGCTCCCTTCTGAGCAGAGAGCCTGATGTGGGGCTTGATCCCAGGACCCTGAGATTATGACCTGAGTGGAAGGCAGAGGCTTTAACCCACTGAGCCACCCAGACGCCCCCATGAGCCCATTTTTGATGGCCACTGCACTTTTAAAAAGTTGTCTTTTTTTCTGAAGTGGAACAATGGCTTTTTTTCTGCTCATAGACTGTCTCCTGCCAAGTATGACATTTTCAGAGCAGAAAAAGCTCCTGCCCATGAGGGGCAGCCAAGGCGTGTGAGGGTTGCCTGCCCCAAGAGGCTTCTCCCGGCACCAGCAAGCCCTCGTCTCTGCAGGCACTGCGAGACAGTGAGCACCGTTCACCTGCTGGCTATGGGACCAGCTGCTCAGTTTCCCTCCCGTGATGCCTTAATCACTTTTCACTCAGCCCAGCTGGGCCGGCCGCCAGCTTTTCATCTCCCAGACCCCATCCTGCTCTTGTTGGGGAAGGAAGGACCGATACGTGTTGACGTTCACAAAAGATGCTTTTTGGTACTAGGAATTTCCCTTTGAATTTTTCCGTTTCTCAACGATTTTTTTCTTATTTTTTTATTACAGTGCTTGTTAGCATAATTCCATTAGGTTTTTCTACCATAACTCAATGAGCTTTTTTATCAAATAATATTTATGGTATAATTATTTGATTTTCTAACAGTACCTTTAAAGATTTGAGCTTAAAACAAAATTGTTTTCCCCCCACACTGGACTCTGGGTGCCCAATTTGTGGTTTGTGTTCTTTCTTTCTTTTTTTCCCCCCCTTAATTCTTACATATTTTATTCTCCACAAAGAGCCTATTGAGTGGTGATCAGTTTTGTCTGACTTCAAAGAAAACATTCCTAGTTTGTGATCCTGCAGAATTAGTACTATTAAGAAACATTGTTCACTTTAGTGAGAAATTGAGTATAAATAAAGCAATGAAAATTTCATATATAGTAAAATCAGCGATTTGCCCTGTTCATGACCCCTTCAGAGCAGGCTGTTTTGCAATCTGGAGCTTCACTGAGTGAGCTGTAACACCATTGATCCCAGCCATATAAGACACAGCACACTATTTCCCTCATTGATTTATTCCCAGTCTATTCTGCACCTTATCCCATTTAGCTGATCAGTTAATCTCTGCTATAACTCATGAGCACTGGTTGAAAATAATGCAGCTGATGATAGTTCCTCAGCAGCAGAAATGATGGAGTTCTGTGTGTATATGGAAGCAGAAAGGTGTTACTCATTCTCTCGCGTGGCCAGGAAGCCTCAGCAGTGAGAGACAGGTTGAAGGAGTAGATTACCATAGGCACCATGAAGACAAGGACTATGGCTAGCTTTGTTCACCCCAGTAGTGCCTTCACTTTGCTCATTGCCTTGCACAAAGAAGATATTCAGAAGTGTCTGTGAGCTAAATGAAGAAAATGCAAGGGTTGATTTTAGTAGCAAAGTAGCTTGAATTGACTAGTAAGCATCTCTCCAGCTTCTACTCCAGAAATCCTGAAATTTTATTTATTACATTAAAAGACCAGGCTGTGAAATATACAGATCCATGGGGCAGAAGTCAAAAGAACTAGGTCGAGTGATGAGAGCAAAGAAAGAATGAGAACTTTGGTGTCAGACAGACATGTCTTCAAATCCCAGCTCTCTTTTCTAATGACTGTGGCTTCTGATAGTCCTCAGATTCTTTATACTGTTTTTTTCCCCAACCTGGAAAATGAGGACAATAATGCCCATTTCGTGGGGCTGTGGTGAGGAGTCAATGATGTAATACATATAAAATGAAGGCACAAAGGTGTGAAACAGCACGCATGTTTGGAAACCAATAAGTAGTTCCACTTCTCTGGAGCATAGGGTACCCTCGGGAGAGATGTGGGAAATGGAACTTAAGAGAGAAGAAGCAGGCAGGTCATCGGGAGCCTTGGGTGCCAAGTTAATGGGTTTGAACTTCATCCTAAAACCTTTGGGATGTCATTAAAGTATTTTAAGCAAGGGAGAGGAATTCTGAGATCACATTTGCATTTTATTACAGTGGCTCTGGCAGAGCGACACTGGCTTAGAAAATGCTGGCTCTTAGACCCTTTCTAATTTCTTCTCCTGATCACTCCCCACCCACACCTACTCACTGGTCTCAGAACTGTGCACACAGAATGGGCGTTGGTTTCTTGGCCTCTGGACTGTTACACGTATGGTTCCCTCTTCCTAGAACGTACTGTCCTCCTTAAGTGTGTTAATAGTGAGAGTGCTCAGTTGCAAATGGCAGAAAATCCAAAGCAAGCTGGCCTGAGCCATTAGAACGATGTGTTTGATCAGCAAGAACTCCCTGCCGAGTTGTATTCACAAACCCAGACAGTGTCAGAATTAAGGCTCTTTCTCCAGCCGTCTTTCCACGTTCTTGCAAACATGTGTTCTTTTTCTGTTTGGGTATTTTTGTTTTGTTTTCTTGGCTTTTTTTAATGGTAGGCATTTTAATGGGCATGAAGTGATATTTCATTGTGTTTTGATTTGCATTTCCCTAATGATTAGTGATGTTAAGCAGCTTTTCATGTGCTCGTTAGTCCTTTGTATATCATCCTTGGAGAAATGTCTATTTGAATTCTTTGTCCACTTTTTAATCTGGCTATTTGGTTTTCATTGTTAAGTCATAGGCATTATTTATTCTGAATATTAATTCCTTACTAGTTATATGATTAGCAGATACTTTCACCTTGATTTTTTAAGGGCTTTAATGCCTGACTTTGACCTTTCCCCTTGCCCAGTTTTTGAGATGATCTGCAAACAAAAAAGACCCCTTTTTTATGTGCGTAACATTTTGTGCATTATTATTAATTGTTTTATATAATTGGGTGCTCCCATGCTGGGTGCATAAATATTTACAATTGTTATAGCTTCTTGTTAGATTGTTTCCTTTATTATTATATATCACACTTCTTTGTCTCTTGTTATGGTCTTTGCTTTAAAGTCTAGTTTGTCTAATATCAATCAATCAGTGCATTGATAGTGCTCAATACATAGTCAAGGAGAATAGTTGAGAAATTTCATAGTATGTGAGAGCAAAAAAGGCATAGGTACGTCCTCAGAGGTGCATATTGTTATTCCTACCTAGGAAAACACTGAGCCTCAGAGAGAGCAGGTAACCTGCCCCAGGTAACAGAGCTAAGTAAGTGGTGAAACTGGATTAAGAACTGTCTGACATCAGAACTGACATCAATATACCACATGAGACTTTCTCAAAACTTAGCGTTAGTAGTTTAATTACAAAAGAAAAGTCAGTAGGAAGCCTATTCTAATAAGGAGGAGAAGGTGATTATGGTGGGACCCAGAAGTTCACTCATTAGGCACAGCTAGAGATATGAGGGCAATAGCCAAAGAATAACACACTTGCTATTTGGATTCTAAATGGATTCTAGTAATTGCCACTGCCACCAGCAGTGGCACCCAGACCACATGGGCACCTGTCCTCCCACTGATACCTAAAGTAGAGAGACACAAGCCTACTTGGCCACTCCTCCTAGCTTTGCAGGTGCTTCCTGCCCATGAGGGAGCGGCATGGGAGATGAGTTAGACTCAGCATCTTCCAGTGACTTTGAGACAAATTTCTGTATTTCGCATAAACCCTCAATTTCCCTAGAGCTGATGCATGGTACTGCAGGAGGTGTTCAAGATATCTGTTAGAGAGTATATATTTTTTCTCTTCCCTCCCTTTATTCCTTTTCTTTCTCTTCTCTATTGTTTCTTTCCTCTCTTCTTTCTTCTGCTCTCATTCTCTCCCTATCTTTCTGTTGCTCTCTCTGCTCCAAGTTCTTTATAGTCGAGAATACCTGTTTTCAGAAGCTACACCATCACCTTCCTGTTGATTTTGCATCAAATGTTGTATACTTAATCCTATGATTGGTGTTTACATTAATTCCGTGGTTTGATAGCATTTAGCCAATTTCTGTGAAGTGTGTTCAGTGAACGATTCCCCACCAGCCACGGTTCAACACCCACCCTCTCCAGAAGCCCAGGTTCTGGCAGGCTCTGCGAGCCACTATGTAGAGCCCACAGTCAAGACAGAATAGACAGAAACGTTCTTTACCAGAGGCTCGACGCCCCCACATCCTCCGATTGCATGGCATATTATAATTTTGGGATTCTCAGGGGCATGGTAATTGATGAATTTGTAGCTGAAGTAAACACCATCCTGGTGTGTTCTGCCTCTAAGTGTGGTTTTCGCTCCCTTCTCCACCTGCCCAGACCACGAGGGCTGTAGCAATGGTCCAACCATGCATGTAAATCCGTTTCCTCTCTTGTCACTGCAAATCCACTTTGTCATATGAATGGTCACATTGGTTAAGTTGAAATAAAGGAAACTTGACAATTTCTATTCCCCCCTTTGACTTGAGGTTGTAGGCCCATGAAATGAACCAATAGATTCTTTAAATCATTAAAGAAGGAGCTAATACCCACCATTCATGACTTAACATGGTGCCAACTCTCTGAATGAATAAGGATATCTTTCTTTTGTTTGAAATCAGATCTTTGAAAACACAAATTTTTAAAAAGATCTTTGAGTTTACATCCTGATATTTGGTACTGCGTAGATCTTTCACTGTGGGAGAACTTTAGGCACAAGATTGTGATTAACTGTGGAATATTCAGGGAACAATTTCTTTTCATGGCTTTCTCTAAACCTGGAATCTTCAGAAAGCATTGTTATTTACATTATACTGACCTTTGAATCAACTTGTATTTTATCATCCTCTTCTTTATTATTTTAGAAATCTAGATAAATCCAAACCTTTGGAGAAGGACCAAAAATAAATCAATGTTGTTATAATAGCATTGCCATTATCATTATTGATGTTATAATATCATCACCATTATCATTATTAGTGCTACATTTTAATTGGAGGAGAAATGATCCAATAAATGTGTTCTATTAATATTTAACTACTGGCTATGAAAAAAACCAATATTATATTATAAAATATACACTGAATGTACCATGACAGACTTAAAACCTATTTAGGAAAAAAAAGTTATTCTCTGGCAAGAGAGAAACCAATGAAATCTCCAAGAAACAGGTCATTTCTGAAATATCTAAGGGTAGATCTTTTATGGGAGTGCTTAAATATCAGATATCTTCTGTGGAGAGAAATAAAATGAAATTGCTTTGAATACTACCTTTCAGAAATAAACTAGCCTTTCCTTGTGGCTGAAACATCAGAAGGAAAATGGTACAAGCTCCTTCTGAGCTCCTTGCAACGTTGATGTGTAGTATATTAAAAGAATCTGATTTATAGTGATGAGTTATTAAGGGGAAATTGAAAGTTTCCCATCTCAGGGGTTTTTACATGCAAAATTTAAGGAACCCATTATAGTCCATTAGTTTAAAAGGTAAACTTATTAAATCCTTCATGATAAAATAGCTCGGATGTTATGTTAAAATTAAAAAGGCATGGACAGCATTTTAAGACTTGGTCTAACACACTTCTTGGCTCCACTTGCAGCCAATGGTAGCTAGTGTTTCATGTGATGATTTAAGGATGATTTAAATTGGTCTTTCTCCAGAGGAGTAGAAAGATCTCCAGAGAAAGTAAATTTATGAAATGATATAAGTGGGATTCAGAGTAAAGTGATAGAGTGATCGGAGGGAAGTATTACAGTTTGTAGCACCAGGGACATGTTAAAAGGAATCAAGAGTTATAGACCGGTGTTTCAGATGGCCTCACTACAGAGCCCATGGGGGCTGGAGAGTGAAGTCCTACCTCTGCAAGGAGACTTGAGTGCTCCGGCAGGTCTGTTTCTCCCTGGTCTGGAGCCAAGCAGGCAAGTTAAAGGATGTTCCTTAATGCTAGTTTCTACTTGTTCCTCAGGTTGGTCAGCAAATAAAAACACTCATAGAATTAGGATATTCATAGCAGAAGAGGTCTTTACTACAGCATCACTGAGTTTTTACAACAAAGGAACAACCACCCAACCCAATATATTAAAGATCAATCCAAAAGTCACCCATTTTAGAGGTTAAACAGCCCCATGGCCCGAGTCTGTGAACTTTCATTGCAATGTGTACCTATAATGTAAATTAGTTATAATGAGCAACCAAATGTATTTATCTTATAAGTGAGTTATGAGAAGGTCGATCTTAAAATTAAGGGGGAAAAAAGCAGCTGTTTGCTTAAAATCTTAACAAAGCTTTGAAGACCACTGAAAGTCCTTTTTTTCTGCTGGACTCAAGGGCAGCTGAGTTGTCTCAGACAGGCCACTGTAGATGGCAAAGAGATTATGGGTTTTGGTGACCTTGGACAAGTCACTACCCATCTTTCTACCTCAGCTTTCCAATCTATAAAATAGGCATGATAAGAGTTCCTAATCTCATAGGGTCATTGTAAGGATTAAATAAACTACGTCGAGGGCTTAGAATACTGCCTGATAGAGAAGCACACAGAAGTCATTCTATAAACTTTAAAAGGCCTCACTGTTGAGGCTTTGAGTCTCACCATTATGTAGATCTTGCATTAGAGAATCAAGACCTAAAATGTACTATTTCAATCTGGTTACTCCAGAACGGAGGTTACATACTGACCTATATCCACACTATAAACTGGTGTTTACCCAGATCCCTCTAAAGAAGTAAAACATGAAATAAGATACAGATTATATCCTTGAGAAAATTATAACTTGAGTCCCCTGAAAAACAAATATTGATAACTCCAAATGTTGTCTAAAATTTGTATTTCAGAATTAAGCAGCTAGTGCCACATAGAAACTGTATTTTTTTCTAAGTCAACTTTCTTTCATACTTTTACATAAAATTTCATTGTATAAGTAACGAATGTTCATTAATTCATACATTGAAAACTATAGAATTTAAATATCCTTTCATACATTACCCAGAAATATTCACTCTTATCTGCATGTAGACTTCCGTTATTCTTTTCTATATATATTCTATTTTAATGCGAGCGTATACCTATACTGTTTTGTAATACGACTTATAATGTCACATTGGAGCCTTTCCACATCATGATGTGTATTTTATGGGTTTTTCTTTAATGGCTGTGTAGTGATCCATTTTCCATTTGTAAGAGTTGGCAGGGGGTCCACCAGGCCCATGCAGAAAGGGGGTACTGTAAGTCCCAGTTAACCACCCAGTTAGCACTTTATTTTTCAGTCTCAGTAGTTACCGTGCTCGATCATAAAGTTTATGGTCACTGTGCAGAGCAACACTCCTAACCCCAGATGAAATGTACCAGGCCCTCCTGATGGCCCCACTTTTCCTTCAGCAGCAGAATGTCTCATCTTTGATTGCCAATAAAGAAAAGAGGGCAGGCTCTGCTGCCATGGATATTTCAGTCTTCAATTTGGCAAATTCTCTGAGCATTGCCTCCGCTCCGTGGGAGGAGCTCTTGGGGTAACAGTGATGCTCTTGCGGTAACAGTAAGAAAGCACCTAGTGCAGCTGTGAAATACAGATGAAATATAGAGAAAACATATGCATATATTCTTAGAGCCCTAACCCTGCCTTACACTGTATGGGTGTGTGATAATTCACTTAACTTGAACCCACTGTTGTTGGACATTTTCTTTGTTTACAAATTTCCTCTATTACAAGTCTAACTCCCCAGGCTCCCTAACTCATCTGCTCATGAGTTCAGATTATGTCACATTAAGAACTCGAATGCTGCTGGCTCTTTTCCATCTCGTCCCACCTCTGGCTGATACAGCGGTTCAATTCACTCTTGTCCACAAGAAACTGCTCCCTAGTTATTTCAGAAATCCCAGAAAGCTCATTTATACATACATGAAAACACATTTTCACACCCCCCACTTGCCCCTCCAACAGGCACAGCCCCCTGGATGGAAGGCAGTTTAGGGAAGGCTTCTCTGTGACCTCTGCTCCAGGGACCCCCCTCCAGGGGCCCTGATTCCTCCCCCAGTAGGCTACATTCTTTCTCCCAGTCTTCTTTTTTTTTTTAATTTTATTTTTATTATTTGCCCAAGGGGTACAGGTCTGTGAATCATCAGGCTTACATCTTTCACAGCATTCACCAAAGCACAAACCCTCCCCAATGTCCATAACCCATCCACCCTATCCCTACCCTCCCACCCCCCAGTAACCCTCAGTTTGTTTTATGAGATTAGAAGTCTCTTATGGTTTGTCTCCTTCCCCATCCCATCTTGTTTCATTATTTTTCCCTCCCTACCCCCCACNAACCCCCCACCCTGCCCCTCAAGTTCCTCATATCAGAGAGATCATATGATAATTGTCTTTCTCTGATTGACTTCTCCCAGTCTTCTACAACTACTCCTCTTGAGGGTTCCGCTGTGCCTTGTTTCATATATTTTGTTCCTACTGCTTTGCACTCACCGGTTTCCTAGGGGAAAAAAAAAAGGCAGGAACACCCCTTTCCC
This sequence comes from Ailurus styani, assembly GCA_002007465.1. NCBI lineage: Eukaryota > Metazoa > Chordata > Mammalia > Carnivora > Ailuridae > Ailurus > Ailurus styani. The sequence continues at coordinate 59,458 of LNAC01000635.1, read as the reverse complement.
ATGTGGGCCCCACAGTGGCATTCCAGTGACTAGAGCAGTAGTTCCCAAATCCTGTTGAAAGACAGCCCCATCCACTTCAGCCTCCTGCCCCTTTCTCTATAGGACTCATAGCTGCTCGGGCTGGGAAGCACAGCCCATGCCCTCCTCTCCTTTTTCCTTATGATACAACACTGCGGGATATTCCATGTCTCACATTTCAGACTTCCTTTCCCAAGGGTATGAATTCAGGCAAAGGCCCACCAGGGCTGCCCTGGTCTTAACGTCTAGCAGGTGCCTCAGATGACCCATCCCAACCTAGGCTCATCACGTGGACATTGCTGCAGGAAGCACCCTCCTACCTGAATCTTTTGTAAACATCAGTAATTGCCATTTAAATTCTGTCCTTAGATAAATTCTTAGAAGCATAATTGCTGAAATAAAAGATAAGCCATAGACAGGTTTACCCTAGCCTTACTTGATGCCTGGTTATGTTCTGGCAAGCATCTTAAATTGCCACTGAGGACACCCAGGGTAGGAGCTGATCATTTTTTTTGGCATGTCCTAACACAGCAGTGTTGCTGGGATAGTAAAGCCATAGAGCACATGTATGCAGGGATGTACACTTTTTCCTGGGATAGATGTTTTTTACCTAGTTGCCTCCAACAGCATTCATTTCTCAATGATCATCAGAATCATAAAGCTATCACTTTTTATTGAAATAAAATTTGTGGCTGGTGAAATGCACAGATCTTAAATCTCTGAATAACTTCAAAGATTGCAGGATCAAGGGGTCCCTGCACCAGGCGCTGCAACAAGACCACCTTGTATTCTCCATGAAAAAAATACAGCCTTCCTACCCATAATCGCCAAGTATTTAGGTTCCAAAAATTCTATAATGAAGTTGGTATATGTATGTTTATTGGTAGGGAAGTTATTGTTAACTTCTGGTAGATTCTGATTCTATTCCCTTCAATTTATGGATACTCAGGAATAAAGAAGTGACACAGACAAGTGTTTTCACCTGCTAAGAAGTGGAATCAGCTTGAGGACTCAGTTCTGACCACCAGTGTAGGGCATTTTGTTGCTCACCTAAAAACCAATGGGGCCATGGGAGCACACTTGAATTTTCAGGATTTCTGACATAAAATGTTAGTACCTTATATGAAAGTAGTTGCCGATATGCATAATAGCACTATTATAACTTCATTTTAATTTTGTAGAAAGAAAAAGATAGAGAGCTAGACTTCTGAAATCTACTTTAAGAAAAATGTGATGGATGGTGCCATAAGGTTGCATTTGAAAGGAAGTATTTTTTCCTGGGAATATTCGTGAGAGCTGGTCAAAGGGAAAACAGAACAATGTCAGGACTTGTAAACTTCTATCTGAAAAAGGAGGTTGATTATAATTCCCCAAATGTCCTCTTCCCTCTTTCTTAATTTTTATACTCCACTGTGTTTTTCTAGAGTGTTCTGTAACACAAGACAATTATAATGAGTTATATTAACATAAAATTGTTACTGTTTTGAAGCATGTGGGAAGGTTTTGTATTAATTAAAAAAGAGAGAGACATTTCTAGACCTTTTCTTCTCTGCGCGCGAACTAGGCTTTTTAAATTTTATTAAAAAGTTTCTTTTCACAAATATGATTCAGCCTCCTAGATTTTAAGAAACATAATAGACAGCTAGTATTCACACAGATGTGCTATTTGAAAGGAACGGGGCTTACTGCTGTTATTCATTGCTTCATTTTTATGTGTAGGAATTGATGTATGCCAAGAAAAAGGCAATTAAGGCTCTTATGCTTATTTTTCAAGGTGTATTAAACTGGTTTGAGTTTTAACTATATGTTTACTTTAAGAATCTTAAAAAAGACCCCTTTGGAAATATTACTAGCTAGGCCCATTGGCCTAAACAAAGAAGCGGATTCATTTTCATAAAGAAATCTGAATTCCATTATTTTTTCAAATTTACTTATAGATTGAGGAAGAGGATAAGTATGCTAATAGAGGATAAAGAGGATGGAAAACTATGACAAGAATTTTCTCCATGCAGTCAGTGCTAGTCCTGTTCTTTGTGAATATTTCCAAACATGGATATATTAAAAATTGAAGGCTTATTTATTCAAATGTTTATTCAACAGATGTTTGTTCTAAGCTCACCAGGTACAGAGTGTTGTCTGAGGTGCTTTGGTGGAATGCAAAGCCCCAGGACTCAGTTGAGAGCCTCAGTGCACTCACACCTCAAAACTAGTCATTCACCACTGTAATGTTTAGAATCAGCCCAAAAATCACTGGTTTATAGATAATAATGAAAATTTAAATGACAGCTAACATTTATTGAGAGCTAACTATGTAGCCAGGATGTTCTGTGCATTTTTCACTCATAATAGCTTTTCATAAAACCTTATTAGTAGCAGCTCTCATTGCCTCCAATTACACATAAGGACACTGAGACACAGAGAGGTTCAAAGTCTTACCTAAATCACACAGTAAAAAATAGTGTCAGTCCAGGCCATCTGGTTCTAAAGCCTATATCCGAGCTACTGTGTGGCCTGAATATAGTCATATCTGTATTTATATGAATTCATTAGTTAAAACCTCTTTTTTTTTTAATTAGTAAGCTAGGTCTGCATGATCACCACATCACAATTATGTTATGCAGGCAACTGGCACTTAGTGGGTCATCAGTAAATGAGCACTGTTTCCATTTATGATTCTGCTGTCATATCCAGGTCATAGCCCAGCTCCAAGTGTTAGGTCTAGGGAAGAAAGCACAGCAGTTTATTTAAGGGCAGCAAATTCAATTAGTAGGTTGTTAAAACTGAGTCGTTTCTAATATCCTTTAGGGATAAAAGTCAAGTTTGAAAGAAAACTAGAAATATGTGAAGTTGTGTTCAGAAATGAGTAGCATACAGCTGCACAGCACCTATCAGGAGGGATGAGAGATAAGCCAGAGTATGTAGGTGGAGGGCGATTAATCTCATCTGATTTGAAGGAAACCATCAATAGAAGTAGTGATGTGGGATTTCGGCTAGCTGAGTGCCTGCTGAAACTTTCAGGCTCTTGAAAGCAGTGCATCTGATAAATTGTTGACTTGTCCTGGAAGTAGCTGCCCCCTCTGAAAGCAGAGGCAGAAGAGGGGGTCAGCTACTGTGCACTTACTTCTGAGCCTCTAGAGGGCTCTGATTCCTGGTTGCCAAGTGAAGGAAAACTTAAGGAAGCAAATCAGCATCCAAAGAACAATAGGAAACAGAGAATAGTTAGATATGTATACCTACCTAGTTTTTGAGAAATAAGATATAAAGTGTTTCACTGAAAATGTAACAAAGAAGTCATGGACACTCAGAAAGAGAACACAGCCCACAAAGGACTGAAGGTTCTAAATATGGAATATGGGCCCTAGATATTCTGAAAAATTCTGAGTGTTCTGTCTAAAGCCTTAGGGTTCTCTGTTTGAATGCATTGTCTTACTCTCCTCCTTGTGCTTGACTAAAATACAGTGTTGCTCCAGGCCTGGAATCAGCCCCAAATTCCCTGTATGCTTGGAAGTCACAGATTTGGTATCTCTGAAAGCACATCTGGGGGCTAAATTATGTTTTAAGGTGGTTTTTTGCTAAGAATTTAGAGTATCTGAATTTTTGGCTCTGTCATGATTGGAAACCCTTGTTACATCTTGAGCTCAAATTTGGTGACCTTTCCTAAATGGCGTCATACCACAGAGGGAGAGCATGGCTGACTGCAGGTAGAGCGGTCCCTGCTTGGCCCTATAAGAGGTCCCCAGGCCTGCCGGTCTCTGTCACTCACACACAGATACTTCAGACCAGCATCTGACTTTGGACAGAAGGATTTGAGAGTGAGGACTCGGCTGTATAGGTGACTGCATGAACTCTTTCCTCATCTAGCCTTTTTCACCAGTTATCTTCTGTGGCACATGTTGGTCATTTGTGCAGAGATCCCCAACTCAAGCAGCTCATCCATCTCAGGCCTCCAGCCAGCATCTCCAGTGGTTGGGGGTCCGGAAGGGCCCCTCATGAGCCGTCCCAGAGTTTACAGGAGCCCTCGCAAGGTAAAACGGACACGTGTGGTGGGTTCCCAGGACATGATAAATCTTTCTATTTTTTGTGCTACGGAGACACTTCTCCATTATCAAAGATGGGAAACAGGAGCCTTCTCATCTAATGGAGTCCACCTACTCCCGCAAAGGGCAGCATGGCCATCCCTATGGGAGGAGCTTTGAAGACAGTGATAGCATCTGTCCCTGTGCAGACATACTCATCGTGAGAGTCTGGAACTACAGCAGAGCAAGAGGGAAGGTCCCAGTGAGATCTGTAAACACAATGACATTATCACACAGGGAGTTCAATGACAAAATCAGATTTTTAAAGGGTATGCACATTCCCTAGAAGGAAGGACTGCTAAAAAACAGGAGAGATGCAAATGTAAAAGAATAGTATCATTGAATATAAATGTCAATGGACCAAAATTTCCCAAAAAGCTAAGAGTGTCAACCAAATTTACATTTTTAAAATGAATAGCAGGGTGGCATAGTGGTTAATAATTATGGCCACTGATATCAGGAACACCTGAGTTTGAATATCAACTCCACATCTTACTTAGCTGCACCGAGGACAAGTTTCTTGGCTACTCCAGGTGTAAGATTTTCCATCTGTAAAATAAGGATAATAGTAGTACTTCTATCAAAATTTTATTGTAAAAATTAACTGTGATACTTTATGGAAAGCATTTAACAAGGCCTAGCATATTGGGTGAGTGCTTTTTAAAAGCCTGCTGCTGTTATCATCCTTCTGAGAAGAAAAACACTCATATGTTTCCTCAACCACTTGGACATTTTGGTAACATCCCAGAAACAGCAACATTTGCAGCAGCAGGAACAGTAAATGGCAAAGACAGTGCCTCCTATTTTCTGTCTGTCGTCTCTATAAAGTGTTCCTGACATTGGGAATGATGGGGTCATTATACCAAGGGGAGAATAGATTCCCAGGTCACTACTTTGGATGACTTCTCATCCTCCAGTCCGGGTAAATTATATTCCAAGTACTAGATATGATTCTAGAACCACTGTTGACAATCTCTGAGAAAATGGCATGTTAGAGATAAACAAAAGGACCAGAAATGGCAAAATATAGGCCTTACTTCCATAAAGGAAAAAAAAAATTGGGAAAACCATATACAGGGACTTGAGATTGGTGCCTGGAAGTTTTCTAGAAAGGAACAAGACTAAGAAAGTTATAATCACTAAGATACAACATGGGCTCACTAAAAATAAGGTATTTTCTTTTATTAATAGCTTTTGAAAAATGTCTGTTTATCATGAGACTGCCATAACTTGGTTGCAACAGGATTTCAACGAGACATCTATTTTTTGACTCATGTTCAGAAAAGATGAAAAAATGTGTTGGCTGATGGTTCAGTTGGATAGATGCATAATCAGCTGCCCCATTGTACACAGATCTAGCCAAATAATGACTGATTAAGTTGGAGAAATCTTTCCTGATTTATGCTAAAGAGGTCAATCTTTGGAACTACACTACTCATCATATTTTATCAATGACATGAATATTAGAAGGGAGGCTTTTAACATATAGATAATACTAGCTGGAAAGGAAGAATAGCTGTGATCTTGTCACAATCAGAATTCTAAATATCCTATGAGGGTGCCTGGGTGACACAGTCGTTAAGCATCTGCCTTCAGCTCAGGTCATGATCCCAGGGTCCTGGGAGCTAGCCCCACATTGGGCTCCCTCTCTGCGGGAAGCCTGCTTCTCCCTCTCTCATTCCCCCTGCTTGTGTGTCCCTCTCTCACTGTGTTTCTCTCTGTCAAATAAATAAATAAAATCTTTTAAAATAAATAAATAAGTAAATATCCTATAATATCTTAGTATCTTAGAACCGTAGGCTGTGATAAAGTAAAATTTAACAGTAATAAATGTCAATTCCTACATTTTTAGGTTAAAAATCAATTTGTTAAATCCTGAAGCTTAAAAGCAATTAGCCCTAAAAAGAAAACTGAGGAGAAAAGTTGAAAATAAATTCAGTGTGAATCTGAATCAGGAGGGTGCTAGAAGCCAAGTCAGATGGAGGATGCTCAATGAAAGGGTAAGACATTTTCAGATAACTGTGATTAGCCCTGCTGCACGCTGCCTCATTCACACCACATCTTAAAGGGTTTCGTTCTGGAGAGTCTCATTTCAAAAGAGAAACTCACAAACCAGTGTGTGTATTAAAAACAAACAAACAAATAAACAATAACAACAACAGCAGAAAAACAAGAATGTTTGCTTAGAGAGGAATCTAAAAACCATATTGTAGGTAAAGATGTAGAGAACTCAGTCCACGGCTACTTTCTTTGGGAAAAAAAATCAAGAAGATATGAATATTTAAATAACTTTAAATGTGAATATTTAAAAATTTTTCTTATGGAATCATATGTAGGTAGATGTAATGAGTCTCTTAAAGCTCAGAGGAGTTAATAAGTAAAGGTTTTAGGGATGGAAATCTAAACTAGAGAAAGAATTTATAAGGATTATACGTGTCCAGGTATAGGATGAGCTGCTTATTGGGGCTAACAAGCTTTTATATATAAAAGCATTGGCCAAATAAACATGTTTTGAAAGTGAGGCTTTGTAAAGAATGATTACATGAAATGGGATAGTGATCTAGAAGGTTCTGAAGTGTGTTTTCCAGTGATGAAAGGCTTCTTGTGGGGTAGTCTGCCTCTTACTTAATGCCGATGATAGCATCAGGCACATGAAATGGCACCTTTTTCCCTGCTACAAAAAAGAGAATGCGAACAAGAGGCTCTACAAGTAAATTAGACATCTTTACGTAGGAGCTTATATACCTCTTGGCTAAACTGAAGAGGCTTCTCTAAATTCTTGTCAAGAAGTAGACCTGAAGGCTTTATTACCCCGGTGATCTGAATCTCTGAAACACCCAAGTTAGAACCAGGTGTATACTCAAGATGGTTTACCTTTTAAGCAAAGAGTCAGGTTAAGTTGGAAACGTGTATTTCCAACCTCAGAATGCCTATCTTTGGTTATGTAATAATTGGCTAGAGTGGAGGGTGAACACAAAGGTTTTTCAGTTCCTAGGTATTTCTTTGCATATTATCCTAAATATTCTGTCACCAATCTTAGGTAAAAAATTAGTGTCCATACCTATGACCTTATTAATAAAAAGAATTAATCTTGATTATGTACATTATTTATGTATACTAGAAGTATACTGAATCCTTGGAAAACATTTTATTATTCAGTCCTCTCAGGAACCCTGACGTCTCAGTTTTTACAGATGAGGAAACTAAAACCTGCAAAATTTTTTTAAACTTACTCACTTTACTGGTAAGTACAAGCTAAGATTCAAATGACCTCAGACAGCCATCCTATGAATCACAGCAGTGTAATGGTATGTACCTTCATCGACAAAGTATTCAGTGCAGCTCACTGGTCAGAAGCAGGTGGTACTTTGGAATCAAAGGGATCTAGGCAGAAAATTTAGCTCCTCGCTTACTGATTTTCTGACTCGAAGTAAATTACTTAGTCTCATTGAACATCACTCTCCTCTTCTGTAAAGTGAGTGGGATAGAGGTGTTTAATAGTACCAACACATAAGATTTCTCTGAAGATTAAATGAGATGATGCATGCAGTGTTAAGCATTTTGTCTGGTACATAGTAAATTCTCAGTAAGGTTAGCTGTTGATATTACTAATGAGTGTGTATTATGCAATGTTGATTTAGTTTCCAATGACTGTGAAAATCTTGTCTACTTGGATTTTGCGGGTAATTCTGTTTACCAAAATGGGAGACATAATGCTAATAAGAGGCTGAATTTTGTGTTTCTACTCTTGCATGCTTAAAATATTTTGAGGGTGCTCCTGGGTGGCACAGTTGGTTAAGTGTCTGACTCTTGGTTTCAGCTCAGGTCATGATCTTAGGGCGGTGAGATTGAGCCCTGCCTCAGGCTTCCCACTCATCACAGAGTGTTCTCGAGATCCTCTCCCTTCCCTTCTGCCCCTTTCCCTGCTAGTGAGTGCTCTCTCTCTCTCTCTCTCTCTCAAGTAAGTAAATAACAATATTTTAAAAAAATAAAATATTTTTTGCAACTCAGTAACAAATATTTTGATTATGGTACAGAAGTCACAATTCTAGTACAGAGTATAAATTCAGTAAATTTTCTTCAAAATAGTAAATGTATATGGGTCAAGATAAAAAAAAAAAGTTGTACCCTGAATCCCTTATTCATCATGCAATTTTGAATATGTGGAGGAGGACCTATGTTTTGCTGCCTCCCAAACTCCTAAGGTCATCTGCCACCAGTTTTCATGCCTTTCCTCTCTACCATCAAATCACTGTTCCTGTGCTCCTCCCTCAGCCTCTACTGTGATAAAGAGTTGGACTCCACTTTGAATGTTTGCTGACAGCTTTCAAATCCCACCACTCTTCCTTTCCCTTTGACCCCACATCTTGGCAGGCTGATAAGAAAGGCCAAGTGTGGGGCGCCTGGGTGGCTCAGTGGGTTAAAGCCTCTGCCTTCGGCTCAGGTCGTGATCTCAGGGTCCTGGTATCGAGCCCCACATCGGGCTCCCTGCTCATCGGGGAGCCTGCTTCTCCCTCTCTCTCTGCCTGCTTGTGATCTCTTTCTCTCTGTCAAATAAATAAATAAAATCTAAAAAAAAGAAAAAAAAAGGCCAAGTGTTCCCTACTTTGTCTTAGAAAGTTCAGACCTTGCAGGTGCTAGCTTCCCACACTATGTTCATAGCTACTTGGAAGCCTTCCCTCATCTCCCCAGAAAGTCTCATTATGTGAGTAATAAATCTTTTCATACATTTTTGGTGCGTATGTGGGATCATCAACCTCGACTTCCAAACTAAATTTTGGGTGGGTGTTCTGGGTCCATATTGCTTCTGCAGGATGATGACAAGTCCAAGAACACTTCCTGCTTGCAGCATAATCACTCATCTGGAAAATGCCCATCTGCTTCTACAATTTTTTTGGCACTTTTATTAGCAGCTAATTTGTCCCTCATCTACTTAAATTGGAATTCAGTCCCTCTAGTCAAATGGTCTATGGACAGATTCTTGTAAAATATCAAGTATTAGATAATTCTCTTGTTCTCCTAGCTATTTCAGAAATCAAAGTAGAATAGAAGGATACCCACACTTGACAAAAACCAAACTCCACCTTAGAGAAAATTCCAGACCAAAAATGTTTCAGTCAATTCCAAAGCAATTCCTATTTAAAACTCAGACAATTAGAACTAAAGATAAAGAATAGTTTTGGGCGCCTGGGTGGCTCAGTGGGTTAAAGCCGCTGCCTTCGGCTCAGGTCATGATTCCAGGGTCCTGGGATCGAGGCCCACATCCGGCTCTCTGCTCAGCGGGGAGCCTGCTTCCTCCTCTTTCCTCTCTGCCTGCCTCTCTGCCTACTTGTGATCTCTCTCTCTGTGTCAAATGAATAAATAAAATCTTTTATAAAAAAAAAAAGAATAGTTTTATGTGGTAGCCAATAACACTCTCAATAGGAAAATATGCTGCATATATTAAGCTATACTCAGGACTCCAATGCTAGTGATTAGCATACTTAGTAAATTTCATTTTGGAAGTTTTGCCATATTCCTTAATATGTGATTCAGAGACAAAATCACTGCTATTAGAAAGGAGGGAAAATAGCATTATTGTTATTTTTAAGTGCTATTATCTGCACTATAAACTGCCGGAGGCCAGCTCCAGCAAAAGTCAGGGTCCCCGAAGGAAAGGACGGTGTTGGCAATATGAAATGAGGAGACAGACTTGAATGATGTTTCAGGAGTCTCCCAAAAACTCAGGGCTCGGGGTCCTTTGTTTATAACATTGTAACAGAGGATGACAAAAGACATAATCGAGATGATTATTCACTGGTCAAAGGAACCTTTGTAGATGCACCTGATGTTTTTTCCCCAGAGGCTTGATAGACGAAGCCTGTTCTGCTTATCTGTATTGTGCTCTTTTCTATGGTCACTCCTAGTCCTGTACAAAATTATGGGCCCTGCGCAAGGTCACTTAGCCCCAAGGCTAAACGCCGCTTGTCCTGGGGAAGGCACAGTATAGCGCCAGACTCTATTTCTGGCAGTCATCCTGGACTCTACTCGGGCCTGTTTATCTATAGAAAGAGTAAATTAACTATAGCTGGAAAAAGTGAATTATTTACAATTAGACTATGTTTTTTCTAGTAACTAGGTTTATATTGTATATATTTATTTTGATTAATAATATAGGATCTACAAATAGCAAATCCAACCTATGCTTAACAAATCTAGTCTATTCTTACCACTCATATTAATATGTGTCATTTGAGCTGCAAGCTGCTTTTAACTGGAAGGGGTTGATTAATGCTATACCCATTGCAATTCTCCTCGCCTTGCAGGAGGGTGGCGCCCCATGCCTTGCAGAGGGGGTTCACCTGCTTGTACCACACAGTTGGCTCACATCAATAAACCTGAGAAATTCAAGTAGAAGAAACCTAAGGATTTATAAAATAGTGCAGGGGCATCTGGGTGGCTCAGTCATTTAGGCTTTTGACTCTTAGTTTCAGCTTAGGTCGTGATGTCAGGGTCTAGAGATAGAGCCTGCTAGTGGGCTCTCAGCTCAGCAGCAAGTTTCTTTCTCTCTCCCTCTGCCCTTTCCTCCGCTCCTGCATTCTCTTTCTCTCTAAAAATAAATAAATAAATCTTTGGAAAAAAAATAAACGAGTATACTAAAGAGGTCATATATAAGTATAAGAAAAAGCAGCTTTCTGTCAACCAGGAATAATGGTTCAAAACATAGTTGGGGAGGGGTGACTGGGTGGCACAGTTGGTTGAGTATCTGACTCTTGATTTCAGCTCAGGTACTGATCTTGGTGTCCTGAGATCAAGGCCTGCATCAGGCTCCATGCTTAGTGCAGAGTCTGCTTGGGACTCTCCCTTGCCTTCTGCCCCTCCCCCATCCTCACCTGCATGCACACATGCAATCTCTCTCAAATAAATAAACAAACAAATAAGTAAATCTTTAAAAAATAATTGGGGCGAATTCAGTGTATAATTGTAGTGAAAGTCGTAACATTTAAAAAAAAAGGATAGAACTAATTTAAGAAACATATTCAACTTATTGAGAGAAGTGAAGAACTTAATAGATATACCACGTTCCTGGATGGGAAGACCAAATATTGCAAAGCTGATAATTCTTTCCAAAATAATTTAAAGGTTGAATTAAATTTTAAAAGAAATGAAAACCAATCAAATGATAGGAGGGGAATGAGGAATACTTAATAACGTGATTCTATGGATCATATAGAAACAAACAAAAACCAAGAAATGTTTGAGAGCAAGAGGAATAACAAATGATGGCTTGCTGTACTAGATAGTACACTGGTATGAATGTATAGTGATTAAAGCAGTGTGGTTATGGTTCTAGATCAGGTAAATCAATAAAATAGTATAAGTCATCTGACAATAACCTTTACCATATTTGAGAGTTTAGTACTTATAACAAAAAGATATTGTATCAAGGAAACAAAGGCTGAATCTATAAATGTTCTGGAACAATTTTATCATTATTTGGAAAGAAAATAAGATGCTTAACTGACAGCATAATGTGAATCTCATATGAATTAAGGAGGTAAATGTACCAAAAAAGGGAATGACAACCTTATTAAACTTGAGGAAAACAGAAGTGACTATTTAATTGTTCTTGGGTGGGAATGGACTTTCTAATTATAAAATCAGTGAAGAAAACCAGAAAGGAAAAAGATTTATTTGACTTTCTAAGCATGAAACTTTCTAAGTTATGAACATGAATATCAAGACAAACAAAATTAAAAGATGGGAAAAGAGAAAATACCAGAACTAAAACAATTTTTGCTATCCTCAATACATGAAGATTTAATATAAATTCATAATGGAAACATTATGACAGGAATCTTGGCAAAGGATATGAAGAGAAAATTCAAAGAATAGAAAATACCATTAGCTAAGAAACATACAAAAAAATTTACCCTCCTTTGTAGTCAAAGAAATAAAATGTGAAATCAAAGAGGATGTTTTGCCTACAAAATTGGCAACATGTTTAGATGGTACTAATTGGTGTTGGAAAAGGAGCAGTGGTACTCACATAGACTCCTGAAGAAGTGAAAATTGATAAAAACCTTTCCAGAAGGCCAAATGATAACGTGTATCAGGCATCTCTGAAAACATTCTGGGGCTTTCACCGATTCATTCTATTTCCACAGCTCCTTTCCAAAGAAATAATTCATGATTTAAAATGAGATCAATATTTAAGTGTAGTCTTTGTAGCATTATTTTTAATAGCAAAAGTGAGACGTGGTTAATCTGTTGTATATCACATAGTAAACTCTTGTGCATTCAGTAACTATGTTACCAAATAATTTTTCATGGTATGGAAAAATATCCACTCTGTTTGAAGTGAGAAAAAATTTCCATCAAAAAAGGAATGTATATACAATATATACTTTATACCTCTAGAAAGTGATACCATTTTAATGGTGATTATCTGTGGGTTGTGTAATTTTAAGCAATTTTTGTTTTATGTATACTTTTGTGTATATTTCACTTTTTTCTGTAAAAGTCTTAGTAATTTTGAATCAAAAAAAGTGAGAACTTCATTACTTCAGATAAACATTTATTACCTCAGTTGTTTCTTATTTCCAAAACTCTCCAAAGGATAGATACTGCTCACAGACAATATATGCTCTACCCATATCTGTTTCCCTCTCCATGAGATGAAAATGATAGATGTGTAACATATTTATTTCATAAGGATAATATGAAGATAAATTGAGGTGAAGATGAAAACATGTTTTGGAAGAAAAATATGATAAAGATATAATGAGTTGAAGTTTGTCAACCTATATGTCTCAAGTCAACACAATGACTATCAGGCCCGGGTCTGTGCCTCAGATTAAATAATAATGCCTATAAAGTATTAGTTTGTAACATTTAAAAATATATATATCAACCTCTAGAAAGTGCTATCCAGAACTTTCTCTGGTGTTGAGAATGTTCTCTAGCTACACTCTCTGATATGGGAGCCATTTAGCCAAACAACATTTGAAATGTAACTGGTGTATGACTGAGAAACTGAATTTTTAAATTCATTTAATTTAAGTTAAATAAACAGTCATAAGTGGCAAGTGGCTACAACTCTACAATGTAGAGACTGTGAGTCGGGCATCTTCTTCATTGCTTCTGTGCATTTTCTCATTTGAACTTCACAACAACCAGCAATCCAGATATTCTCTATACCCCCATTTTATGGGTGAGGAAGCTAACTGGTAAGGAGGGTGGGTGATATGGATAGGGTGAAAGCTACTAAGTTGTAGAGCCGTCATTCACATCCACAGGGGTGACACCAGAGCCAGTGGTGTGCATGACTCCATATTGCCTCCCACACCTAATGCAGGGCCTGCTACCCAACAGGTACACGCAGGTAGAAGTGACCAATTACAGGGAAGTCAGGGAATTTTATGGGGATGAGCAGCAAGATGAAGACTCTGCCTTGTCCCTCCTTGGTGAATTCCCTCTGCATTGAATGCACTGCAATCCTTGCAAGTAGAATCAATCCCCCATCAGAATTTCCCAACCATGTGGGCAGCTTCTTGGCTGTACATCAGGGAGGGGTCTCAAGGCTACACACTTTTGTTGACTTGCTGCTTTCTCCTGAATCAAACTCTTCACGTTGAAAATATCGCTCAGCCAGGGTCCCAGACTGTACACAGGCCAGAAGGCATATTTGCCGAGTACATTTGAAATACTTGGGCAGCTTTTAATGTACTTTACAGGATGTGACAAATGAGTGTCTGTGTAAATCAATAAACCTTTCTGTGAAGGGACTAATGGTTTTATGTGAAGAGCAAGGCAACGCACATGGAAACCAGTACTCTTGTTTCCTGTCAGTGTTTTTAAAGTTCACTGTCATAACTCTGTTCCCCTTGACCTTTATCAGTGATACCTAGCAGAGATTTGCGTTGCTAGTTGAGTTCTAACTGGACATCTCACCTATCAGCTCTCGTTGACTTTTCCCTCCGTGCCTGATAAATGCCTCCTTCACCCTTCCCTTCTCTTGAATTGCTCATTTATTAACCATGTCTTGATTGCTCTTTGAATAATAATCAACTTTTTCAGATTTAAGAATACTTCATTTCAGACAAATACAGGTGGCTTTTCTTTTTTACCTTGATGCTTTAAAATCAGTTTTATTAGCCTTGTGATGCATGATAACAATCGTTTTTGTATGTGAATGTTGGTAGGTGAAAAATGAATATGCAAAGAAATTCAGGAATCCTCAAATGCCCTGAAACTAAGAGCTCAACTGCTAATAGAAAATGAGGACCTTTGGTTTTGAAAAGCAAAATACATGTCACCTAAAAATATGAATAAGTCTTATTTCTGCTCTCAAACATAAGAAGATGATCTAACATCATTATGGCTGAAACCCTGCGCTAGCATTTGCAAATTACAACCAGCCCCTTTCAAACCCCTGACATATACTTATATGCAATTAATGCACAGAGCAACTCTGCTCTTTGCTCTTGTAAAGTAGTTCTTTATATAGTCCTGTCTTGATAGTATCCCAAAGCTACATTTTTCTTTTTTTTTTTTTTTTTTTTTTTTTTTTAATTTATTTCACAGAGGGAGAGAGATCACAAGGAGGCAGAGAGGCAGGCAGAGAGAGAGAGGGGGAAGCAGGCTCCCCGCTGAGCAGGGAGCCCGATGCGGGCCTCGATCCCAGGACCCTGAGATCATGACCTGAGCCGAAAGCAGAGGCATTAACCCACTGAGCCACCCAGGCGCCCTCCAAAGCTACATTTTTCAAAGACAGTAATTCTGGGACAGCTTAAAGAAATACAAAGAGGCTAGTTTTTTATAAGGGACTTTAAGTATTTTTTCTATTGCAAATATGTTATACTGACACAATCCTATTTCATTTTACATGTTGTTTACTTAATGCTTTTCCACCCAGAGGTGAAACATTTAAGTGGGATTGCATTGTGGGTATTATTTTGCTAATTAGCATCCAAATGTGGGACTTGGGTTATGTAAATACAACTCAGCGTTAATGTGAACAGTGTTTTCTGGAGCTAAAAAAGACAGCTCCAAGCCTGTGAAGTGTTAACTGCCATCACACTAGAGCAGTTGTCTGATTAATTATGATGGTGTGAACTTGGTCATGATTTTGAGATGATGTTCTCTCCAGAGCAGTTGACTAGATAATTGTGCTCTGGCTGCCATGGGACCTGAGTGGAACTCAGCAGGTTGTGAGACCTGAGCCTGGAGCTGTCTCAACCTGTCATCACTTACTTGGTCAAAGGGAATCCACTCTGTGTCTCCTCAAGTAAATTGGGCACAAACCCCACTACCTTAAAGGATATAATTAAGATTTACTTAATACTCCCAACTATCAGAACAAGTCATCCAAATGATAATGGGTAGAAAGGCAGAAAAAGAGAAAGGAGAGGTCTCATTTTCTTATTTGTAAATTGATGAAGTTGGGATTTGATGGGTTTGATGAAGTTGGGATCTCTTTCAGCTCTGTTATTCTGGTGTCTGATACCAAGAAATGAATTGGGTAGACAGTTGGGTAGACAGTCATTTTTTTACACCTCTGGGCTACAGTTTCCTTTATAAAATTACACAGTTAGACTTCATATCCCAGCCCCTTCAACTCTAAAAGGTGCATTTATGGTGCTGAAGTCTCCATGCCAGTCGTAGCTTGAGGTCATTCATTCATACATTCATATGCCTGAAGATATATGCACATCCCCCGCCCCCACCAGAGGACGTTTGGCAAAGTGTGAACTTTGTTGTAAAATCCAGGCAAAGGGAAGCTGGTATATATTGGCTAGAGGCCAGGGATGCTACTCAACACCCTACAATACAGAGGACAGCCCCTCCAAAACAAAAAATTATCTGCCCCAAAATGTCAATTGTACTAAAGTTTAGAAATCCTATTTTGTATATATGTTTAAGGGTGTGTGTGTTTCATTTTTGGGGAGTTGCGGGGCTCTGGGTTTTTTTTGTTTTGTTTTTGTTTTTGGATTATTCAGTTTTCATGTTTTTGTTTTATGTGGTTTTCTCCAAGGACAAAATCAGTGGTCATCAGGATCACAAACATTATTTTGATTGGCTCACAGGCCTGATCTTTTAGAACGCGAAAACAGAACTGTTATACAAGTTGCAAAGGAAGTATTCCTGGAATTTACTGACATGATAGCAAGAGGAAGTCGTATGAATGTAACAGGTGTTAACATTTGGAACAGTGCTTGTAACTGTTCCTTTCTAGACAATTCTGGGACCCTGTTACAGG
Source organism: Ailurus styani (assembly GCA_002007465.1). Lineage (NCBI taxonomy): Eukaryota > Metazoa > Chordata > Mammalia > Carnivora > Ailuridae > Ailurus > Ailurus styani. The sequence goes on along the minus strand of LNAC01000635.1, from coordinate 43,123 downwards.
CCCTTCGTATATCACTGCTAATTTCCTTCAACATGAAATAGGACTTTATAAAACTCTCCCTAGACCTTAATTTTGGGGCACTTGAATGGTTCCTATTCCTACAGTGCTGACATATGCTATATGTGCGCGCGCGCACACTCTCACACACACACACACACACACACACTCTGCACACATACTCTCTCACTATATAGACGAGTTCTTCATATATAATTTGCTCTAACCAGATCAACAAGACATTGTTTTCCTCACCATCTGTTGAGACATAGAAATAAGCTTTGCTGTGCACAGCCCTACATTTCATCTATGTTTGTCTTAATGAGACTTCATTCTGGTTTGGTTACCCTTCTCTCTGATCAACAGATTGCATCAAAGTCTGGTTTAGAGAAACGTGGCCAGCTAGGCTGTGTGAGTTCTAGCGGAGGTTGGCTGATCTCCTCAGGGACTCAAAGAAAGGGACAAATGAGGGCCATATATTTCAGAATTCTGTCAAAGAGATTGTTTGCACCATGACAGAAGTAGAAGTATGGTCCTCTTCATCATCTTTTAAGAATCTGTGATTTTATGATTATTTCTATTTGGGTAATTACTCTATCAATTCATATATAGCTGATTTTATAGCTGGAAAAGGCTTTGGGGATGATCTGGTCTAGCATGTTTATGAGGGGGGAAAAATACAGTCAAGAGAGGTTAAGCAACTTGATCAATGCCACAGTAAGTAAATGTCAGAATCTGAAACCATGTGTTCCTGGCCATTGTCTCTGGTATGTCATGCTCCTGGAAAATGTTTTTAGGAACTACCAAACTACAAGTAAAAAACCTGGAATGCTTGCTATCACACTATGCTTATACTTAAAATATCTCTATGAGATGTCATCTAGGTATAAAATACCTCCTTAGTAGCATCACTGAGTAAGTACACAGTGTGCACAGAGATTCAATATTATCTTGGTAAAGTGGTGTGTAATTCAAACAGAAAAAAGTCTTTTAATAAAATTGGTGGCTGCCAGCTTTCTAGCCTGCATGTCTGTTATTGTACCTGAGCTGAGCTGTAAGCTGAGGTGTTTACTCTTCTTTTATCCTAGCCCTCAAAAAGGAATTACATTTCAGTTCCCCTCATCCTTTATCACCCCAGGGTCCCAACTGCTTAAAAATATGTGCCAACTCCCACCCACTCACCCACACAAAGCAACCCAGGAAATCTTAAAAGCTAGAATGAGAGGAATTAGGGTAGTATATAAATGTGTTAGCTCTCTTCTTTCCCCACCATTTTCAAAGCAAAGCGTGCTGCTTGCCAGTTCTCTAAAGAGAAGCAGAAAATCATGCCACCCCCTTTTAGCTCTTGGACTTGGAAACAGGGAATGAGGTTTCTACAAGGGTATTTGCTTTAGCATGACATTTGGGAGTTCAGGATGGGAAGACATTTTCTGTAGTGGTTTAGAATACTTGTGATTCAGTCGGGTTTGGCCAACCTGAAGATAGTCACTAAATCTCTTGGAGCCTCAGGCTGCTTGTCTGTGAAATGGAGATAACAACAAACAGACTCTCCATGTCAGGAAGATGAAGAATATTAAATGCTGGAAACCGAGCCTGGCACATGGTAATCATCAGTGCGTGTTAACGGTCATTGCCACTGTCATGGTCATTTTGTATAGCTCCCGTGCTCTTCTCCACCCCAGCTATAGCAATGACTCCAACCCTGGCTTTGTCTTCAATTAGATCCATGTTTCCAACTCCTGGATAAACCTTTTCCAGCTGTTATTTTCAAATCTCCAATATACAAAACTGAACTCATTATGTCTTCAAAGCAGATTATTTTAAAAACTGCCACAAATTCAAGGGTAACTCCTCTCTCACGTCCGGATCTTATTTAGCATTTTTGTAACCCTGGTGGAAATTTCCTAACACTAAATGATAGAAAGAAGTCAAGGGGTTTCACAGGTCTTTGTAAATTCCAACTAAAGGCCATACCCAGACTAAATTATATTTAGACACCATATTAGCTGTTACGTTCCATCCTTGCAGGAAGGCAGACAGCTTTTAGTGTTTGAGAACAGCTGTTGCCCACTCACGTTGGAAACAGATGAAAGTGGGGAGCAGGGCTGAAGTCGCTTTCCGTTGTTTCTCTGCTGTCCATCTGCTCCACCAGCGTGGAAGGGCATTTGTCCTGAGTGGAAAATCCAGAGGTTATGCTTAATAATTAAACTGAACCACAGGCTTCCTAAAGCTTACTATCTTTTCCTCGTAGAGTCTTAAACAAAGGGACACCATTCATCCCTGAAGACACTAGGTCAACAAATGAAATATTGCCAATAACCCAGGGCCTCTCGTGGGCTCCTCTCTTATCTCTTCTTTTATCCCTACTGGAGGTAATAATTAATCTGATTTCTGTAATGATCATTTCTTTGCTTCTTGAAAAAAAAATAGAATTTTACTTTTTATATATGTATTTCTAAACAATATAATTTAACTTTTTCCAGTTTTTAAAGTCTGTATATGAAATCATGTTGGAGGATACTATACGTGTGTGTGTGTGTGTGTGTGTGTGTGTGTGTGTGTGTGTGTGTGTGTGTGTATGGTTGACCCTTAAGCAATACAAAGGTTGGGGCACCAAACCCTTGTAGTGGAAATTCTGCATATAACTTTTGGATCCCCAATGACTTAGCTACTAGTAGCCTACTGTTTACCAGAAGCAGTCAATTAATACAGATTTTGTATGTTCTATGTATTATTCACTGTATTCTTACAATAAAGTAACCTAGAGAAAAGAAAATGTTAAGAAAATCATAAGGGAAAATGTACTGCATTTATCAAAAAAAATCTGCATACAAGCAGACTCATGCAGTTCAAATCCATGTTCAAGGGTCCACTGTGTACACACACATAGACACACACACACACACACGTATGTTTAAGTATACATCCTGCTGCTTTTCCTCAAGGCTGTCATTTCAAGATTCATCCATGTTAAACATGTAGCTGTACTCCACTGCTTTCTATTTCTATGTAGTATTGTGTCATATAAATTCAGCACAAATTACCTATTGTACTGTTAATCCTCATATGAATTATTTCACTGGGGGAGCTGACAAGACTAAAGCTTCTGTGAATGCATGTGTATGGGCCATTCAAAGGCATCTATAGTTAATGTACCTAGAAATGGCATTGCTGGGTCAGAAGGTATGAGTATCTTCTCCTTCAGTAGGTTAAACGAAACTGTTCTAAAACGGGTATACTGATTTTCACTCCTACCAGTGGTATCTGAGAGTTCCTCTTGCTCCAACACTTGCCATATAAATTTTTTCCATTGGAGCCAATCTGGAGTGTGCGTGTGTGTGTGTGTGTGTGTGTGTGTGTGTGTGTGTGTGTGTGTGTGTGCAATGGTATATCTTTGTAGTTTTACTCTGAAATTTTAAGTAACTTTGTCTTTTGGGTAAAATGATTCATAGAACACAGATATCTGTGCTTATTTCCTTCCCATTTCTCTTTCAGTTCCTCTGTAGCTCTGAGGTCAGAGAGTCTTATTCCTAAAGAAATTCCCAGTCAGTTCCTCAGCCTGAATCACCTGCTTCTTGGTAGAGGGGGACAAATTATTTTTCCTCAAGTATTTTGAAAAACAAAATATAAAGAAATATAATCTGAGAAATGTCTAAGAGACCAGGTGTTCATCCTCCTCTACTAAGAAGGAGGCGATTCAGTTTGAAGGAATTGCTTGAAAGTCATGATTTGCTATCTTGGAAGAACATCTGGGGGGTAAAGTATGTGTGAAGGTTGTTTTTGCTGAGAATTTTAGAGTATTTGAATTGTTGGCTCTGTCATGATTGGAAAACACTTGTTACATCTTGAGCTCAAATATGTAATTTATTGAATTGCTGAGGTTTTCAGTTTTAATAGGAATAATTTGACAGTGCTATTAAATGTTTGGAATAATGAAATGTTTGTATCACTCTTTAAAAGCACACACTTGTCTGACATACAAATTTTCACTTCCCTGAATCTACACAAGTCTGACTCTCAAATATAGTCTTTTGCAGGCTTCCTCTTCCAGCTGGTGTGGGGTTGGGATGGGGCCAGAGAAGTGGGGGGTGAAGGAGTTGCAGGGGAGGGTTCATCAGGTAAACTTAACCTTAGCAAGTACAGAGATGAAGGAAGGAGCCCCATTAAATGAGGGAGGAGGCACATGTGCTAGTAGCTTCATGACCCTTTATCCTTGAGTTTCTGAAACTAAATTGTATAAGAAGACCTTAGGAAGAGAGCAGAGCTGGGTATGGCTTCGAGTTGAGGCCTAATGGTCACCACTGAGTCAAGTGGGTTCCTGAATGAAGTTACAAGCAGAGCACAATCATGTAACCTTTTGTATCAGCAGATATAAATGGGCATACTTACACCATTGGAAAGCTATTCTCAAGCCCTATGGTAGATTGGAACAGTGGTGTGCAGAAGCAAGCTCATACCAGCTTTGAATATCCAATTGTTATTTTTTCAAGAATTTTGTGAGCCTGCCCTTAAATACAACAACTATTATTAACTGAATTCTATAGGTTACATTTACAGGCAAAAGTAAAACACACTCAACACTCATCACTTCTTGATTATTTTACAACATTTTACTATTTGTTTTACATTAGTTTCAGACGTACAGCATGGGGATTGGACAACTCTGTGTATGATGCTCACCACAGGTGTAGCTACCATCTGTCACCATAGAACACTATTACAGTACCATTGACTGTTCCCTGTGCTGTACCTTTCATCCCTGGGACTTACTCATTCCATCACGGGAAGCCCATACCTGCTATCCCACCCCCTCTGTCATTCGTGAGTATGTTCTCTATACGTATGTGTTTGGTTTTGCTCCTGTTTGTTTCTTCATTTTATTATGTTAGATTCTACATACAAGTGAAATCATAGATTTGTCTTTCTCTGACTCAGTGCATTTAGCCTTATACCTTCTGGGTTTAGCCACATTATCGCAAATGATAAGTTCTCATTCATCTTCACGGCTGAGGAATAGTTCGTTGTGTATCTAGACCATACTTTCTTTACCCATCCATGTATCAATGGACACTTAGTTTGCTTCCATAATTTGACTGTTGTAAATAGTGCTGCAATAAATATAGGGATGCAAGCAGACTTTTGAATCAGAAACTGCAGAAGACAGCAAAGTGGGACTCTTCTCTCCCAGAGGACAGATCATTGAACATTTGCCGGCACGCAGTCTTAAAGAGGAGCTGGTTGTTTTGCTGCGGTGAGAATGTGGTCCCCCTGCCAGGAGGTTGTATGCAGCTCTTCCCTCAGGACCCCGAACCACTGGCTCCCCTGTGTCTGCGTCCACCTGGCTCTTACTCCATGTCAGCCTGAAGGGTTTAGCTGGACTTCTCTGTTATTGCTTACAGTATCGGGTGTAGGCGTGGGGATGCGGTCAGCAGATGTGGTGATGTGCCAACATGTCATGCCTGTGGCCTTTGCAAGTGGCAAGGGTTTGAAAGCTAGTTTGAGTAGAATCAAGAAGCGGGGACTTGGATGCATAAAACAGCAGTGTTTATCCCCCTAACCAATTAGTATTTCTTTTTATAATCCTACCTCAAGTGTACAGCCCTGGGAAGTAAGAATTGAGTATGGAAAGGGTCAGAATTACAAGTGATCTGGGTACTCTTCTGTGTCCTGGGCAGGGCAGGTGTGGGAAAAAACATTGCCTGCCTTCCTGAGCAGGGATGGGGCGGAGGAGACGCCAACCACCCTGCATCACATGCGGTCGTTGCTGTTACCAAGGGGCGACAGGGTCCTGGGAGCATGAGAACACACACCTGGCTTAGCATCCACAAGTCAGATGACTGTATCATATGTACTGTTTGGGAAGAACTGTGAGCAGCACATTGCTATTTTCAACAACCCTAAGACATGGAGGAGATGATCATGATCAAGACCTTCCAGGGCTTACAGGAAAGCCCCGTAGGTGATCACTTGTGATATGATTTCAAGGTGGAATGCGATGCCCTGTTCCAGACTGTCCTATACCCCTGCAAACCTACCCACTTTCTAATTCCTACAATGCTACAATTAAACATTCACTCCTTAATCCTCTCTTAAAATGCAAATCCTCTTAGTGCTTTACTTATCAGCTTTGAATCTTAATGTGAATGAAGTTGGGAGTATCTCTCTGAGAGCAGGGTTTTCTGTTAGGGGAGGGTAGGAGATAAATGGGGGCCAGCAAACGGGAGTGAGGAGATGAGAGAGAGGTGAGGGAAAGGAGAAGGGGAGACTGCCGATGAAAGGAGCCAGTGCCTGAAGCTGACCTGTATATGAGGCTGTTCAGAATACCCAGGTGTGGGACACCGGCTGGCTCAGTCTGTTGCATCTGACTCTCGATTTTGGCTCCGGTCATGAGGTCATGATCTCAGGATGCTGAGATCTTGCCCCACGTCAGGCTCCATGCTGGGGGGAAAATCTGCTTGAAATTCTTTCCCCCTGCCCCTCCCCACACTTTCTCTCTTTCTGTCTCTCTCAAAACTGAATATATTAAAAAAAAAAAAAAAAACCCGGTGTGAGGGCCCAGGTTACACTTCTTTTGGCTATAATCTCGGCCACCACAGGACAGGCCCTGGCTGACACCCATCCCCTAGTTAAGCCTGTGAGCTGCCGGGGCTCAGATGGGAGATGTACAAAGGACAGAACAAACGACGACCGAATCCTGTAATGGGCCAGGCTCTGTGTTAGATGTGTTTTACATTCATCATGCCATTCAACATCGAAAGAGTGATGGATATTTATTATCCTCTCATTCACCAAGGAGAAGACAGACTCAGAGCCGGAGTGACTTGCCTGTGGCCATGGCAGGGGAGAGGCAGCACCAAGATCCAAATAAACACTTACCTGACTTCAAAGGCCAGGCCTCTTGCCATTATAAAAAATAAAAATAAAAAGGAAATTTAAAAAGCACACTATTAGAATCTCATATTTTTCTCTAGGATGATATACCCTTCTTACCACTCCTCCCACCTACTGACTCTACACATGGATTTCCTTCCTGCATATCCCTGTAGGCAAGAAAATTATTGAGCTTTTTTTTTTCTGTTTCTGTTGTGAAAGGATTATCTTTTGTTATTTTTCAAATATAATACAATATCAAGTAATACTTTTCCAAATCACACACACATTTTCCTATTCTACGTGGACACACACACACACACACACACACACACACACACACTGACATATCCGCTCAGGGGCTCTTCCCCCCTCCCCCCAATGAGAATCAGTGAGGTCTGAGGAGACAGATGAACTCATAAACTGAATACGAGATAGCGAAATTCAAAATTGTATGTTTTCATCTCTGTGAAGTGAGACTGTTTATGGTAAGTGCTCTACATGAAGTACGCAGGTAGTACGTTGCGGAAGCAGAGAGCAGGCCCTGTTCCACCTCAGGAGATTGGTGAAGGCTTCCCTGTGGAGAGGACAACATGGTGGCCACATCCAGTTCCAGCAAAGCACTAAAAAACTCCTGAGCAGATCAAAGCTGATGATAACTGGGGGTGGCAGAGGCTAACAATTGCCTTCATTCTGAAATCAATCCATATCTGGGACATTGGTTCTCAAAATGGGGTTCCCAGACCAGTAGCATCAGCATCACCTGTGAACTTGTTAAAGACACCAATTCACAGGTCCTTCCCTAGATGTGCTGTGTCCAAACTGATGGGGCCCAGCATTCTGATTAACAAGCACACCGAGTAACCCTGATGCACACCCAAGTTTGCAAACACCTGGCCTACAGCCCCACCTAAGGATTTGAATTCTGAAAGTCCACAGATGTCTCACGATAAAATGTTTTCTATTTACTTCTTCAGAAATGAACCTGTCTGTATAACATGTTGCCCTTGCAGGGAATCCTGAACTCCTTGAACTAGAATATCTTTTGATTTCAACTTCAGTGCCTACTGCCTTGTTCTGGGCTGGGACTTTGTGGGCATCCCTAAGGTTTGTTGAGTGCAAGAACAAGGACATTTTGATGCTGTATCTGCATATGGACACACAAGTGTCCATGTTTATTCCTGTTGGGATGGACACAGTTTTTAACTATTTCCTGAAATATTTTAGGGTGACAGAATTTGCCTCCAAGCTGTACAGGAGCCCTAGACACTGCCTGGGTATAGAGACTCTGGTTCTTAAATACAGTCAGCGGGAAATACCCCTTAGCCACCTATTCCTTACATAGCCCCTACAGTGACTGGACATGTTCAGGTGAATGATACAGACTGCATCAGTTTCATCAGATGGCGATGGTGGGAAGGAGACTCAATATCCAGGTCTAGTTCTTGGTGTCCTTTGTACTCAGGTTTTCTACCTCTCTGCTAAATTAAAATGTGCATACTTGGATGGCATGCCTGATGGCAAACTTAGCCCCTCCCTTGGTGCTTTATCCTCCTAGTGTTTTTAGACAGCTTTCAAAATAGAACAGATGATAGTATAATTAGAGATATTTGGGGCATGCCTGTGTTTTGGTTGGAAGGCTGTGTGTAAAGTTCCTTGGCCCACAGACTGAAGTTGCTAGGCTGACTCTAGTCAGCAAGGAAATTATTTGTCTAGAGAGCCATAGGACTCTGATTCAAGGTGGCAACCATAAGGAGCACACTTTCCCACCTATGTGGGCAAACCATGATTTCTTGCCCTTATGCTGACTTATCTACCTTTGCTGAACTGAAATATTTTCAGCAAGCTGGGAAGATGTGATTTTGAAAAAGACCAACCTTTGTAACAGTGGTAGCCACAGGGATGCATCCTTTGTAATTACTTTAAATTCCTTTTTTCTTTTCCTCCTCCTTTTTCCACCCTCTTTCCTCCAGACCATTCTACCCCTGCTCAATATCTACCACTTCAGTTTGCACACCATCAGTTTGTTCTTGTTCATCATTCTTGAACTCAAGATTTTCTCTGCAGTGGGTATTTATTGGCACCTGACATTATTCACTTTCATAATGATTTGACAGTGTCTATACCCAGGGTTCTAGCATGGTAGGATAATTTATTTCTGATTGCTAATACAAGCCAGATGTCATTTCCTTTGTATTTTGTTCAAAATTATATTATTTTTATTCATTTCAATGAAGACTTCTGCTGTTGGCTTTAGTAGGCTTAGTCCAACATCAAGTTACTGCTTCAGAAATTATCTTTCCTACCTCACATAAAATTAGTTGTTTTTCTCTCTAATCCTATTGCATGATGGCTTTCAATGTGAGACATTAATTTGTTTCCTCTACTAGACTTTTTCCTCCTTTGAGGTAGCCCTTATGTTTTATATATCTTTGTATCCTCCCTAGAATGCTATTTGGAGAACAGAGAGAGATCAATAACTAGTTGTATGCATGGAAGAAATGACGTTCTAGCTCGTCCCCTAACTGTGTCCATTCTACTGACCTATTGCTCTGTAATCTCTGAGGCCTAAAATGACTGTTTTATTCTCCAAACAATTTTGTGGGTCATAAATTTGAAAAGGACACACCTGGATTCATCTCTAATCCAGGTGGCGTCAGCTAGATAGAGTTAGAAGATCCATTTCTAAGATGGCTTCTTTATTCCCATGTCTGGGCTGTATCTCTCCACACAGCATCTCATCCTCCAGGGCCTCTCCATGGGGCTTGGTTTTGATACCACCTCAAGATACCAGCCTTCTCACATGGCAGCTCAAGACACCAAGAGCTAGTGTTCTGAGAGGCCAAGGTAGAAGCCAAAAAACTCAGTCTAGCCTTGGAATTCCTCAAAATGGCACTTCAGCTGCATTCTTTTGGTCACACAAGTCAGTAAGGCCAGTCCAGACTCAAAGGGATAAATCATAAAGCATTTGTACCCGTCTTTAATCAACCACTATGATAATACTAGTGATGAGGGAAATTAACACTCTTACGTAAGGAGCAAAAACTGACTTTCTCATACTGCTAGTTATAGAGAAGTAAGAAGTTTAAATATTCTGCCATTTGTCAACAGGTGTCAGATGATGTATACTGGGATTTTTTCTTTGAAAACTATAGCAGCATACTAATAAATTGGCAATGTGCAAAGAGTAAAATTTATTTATTTGTTTAATTTCCCACTTGGTTATAAAATATTATCAAAAAGATGCATCAGGACGTATCCATAATTATGTGTATGACCATCACTGAAAGACATAGGTAAAAGTGCCTGACATACTACTTATGCAAGCTCGTTGGTATTAAGTGTATATAAATATGAAAATGAGGTTTAATTTCTACACAAAACTCTAGTGAAAATGCACAAGTTTAAATTTTTCTCTTTTGAAAATAGGCATAGAATGCTTGATCCCTACTTCAGAAGGCTTATAGTTTAACTGGAAAGGACTAATAATATTCATAAAACTAATAATCCCAATTGAAGGCATTATAACTGATTGTTAAAATGTATGATCCCTTCTTTTGGTAGGGTTCAAACCAATGAACATAGGAGGAAAAGAGAAATTTAAAAATCTCTATTTGGTAACTATCACTGTAATACTTGTTTTAGGCAAAAAATTATCAATGGATTCTAAAGTAAATGAACAAAGTGTGGGTATTTAGTTATTTGCATAATCTCAAAGACTTTGGATAGTTACATATTTTCAAAAAAAAAGCTCTCCATAAGATCGTTATGATTGTAAAGGGAAATATTTTAATGTAACCACGAGGCAACATCAAACAAACTCATATGGAAGGACACTCTACAGAATAGCTGGACTGTATTCTTGAAAAATGTCAAAGTCATGAAAGACAAAAGAACTCTTCCATGTTATAGGAGACTAAAGAGAAATGATAATTAAATACAGCTCTGGGAACCTGCAGTTGATCCTGGACATGATAAGGACATTAGAGGGATAATTGGTGAAATTTGAACAAGGTCTGTAGAGTGGATTAGGTATTATATCAAAGTTAATTCTTGAATTTCACAACTACACAGTGGTCATGTAACATTATTTTGTGTATTAAGGGGCAAAAGGCTATCGTGTCTGCATTTTCCTTTCAAAAAAATTTTTTAATCATCTCTGATTATAAATAGGTATAAAACAAATGATCAAGTAAGTGTGGTAAAAAGGTAAACTTTGAGGAATTGGGAGGGAAAGTGAGGGGGATACTTTGTAATGGTTTCCAAATATTTTTTGTACACCTGAAATTTCTTAAAATTTAGTATATGCCCCCATTTTAGTTTTTTAGGTTCAGATTTGAACCAGATCACAAAAAAATGAGTGGAACTTAGAAGGGTCAGAAGGGAAGTGCAGCATCTCCCTCAGCAGAACCAGAGATGCAGCCTTGGGAAAAAGAGCTGGGACTTCCCAAGAGACCTAGTCAAGTCAGGATCGTGGCCTGACTTGAGAGATGCCGAATTCTCTCAAGTGGCAAACACAGGAGGATGGATGTTGGATAGACAAATGGGAATAGAGTATAGGTGGTGAAGAACTTACAGTAGAGTCGTTACTTACTGCAGAGGGAACTCTTTTGTGTAGAACTATTCTAACTTTGGTGTGTGGAAAAGGATGTTGTATTAGTCCATTCAGACCACTGTAGCAAAATACCATGGACTGAGTGGCTTATGAACAACAGAAATTTATTTCCTCAGAGTTCTAGAGACCTGGAAGTCCAAGATCAAGCCTGGTCAAAATCTGGTGTGGGCCCTTTTCCTGGTTCATAACCAGAACCTTCTCACTGTGTCCTCACATGGTAGAAAGGAGCTAGCAAGCTTTGTGGAGCCTCTTTTATGTAAATCTAATCCCACTTTTGAGGATCCAGCCTTCACGTCCTAATCACTCCCAAAGCACCCCCTCCTTTTCTAATATCAACACATTCGCATTAAGATTTCATCATATGAATTTCAGGGCACCACAGACATTCAATAATGGGAGATGTATCAAGCAAATTCATGGTATAGAGAGATTTTAGATCTAATTAGCATTTAGAGAATTCATGTGCAACAGCGATATAGAAGCATCGGTCATTTAGTCATTTGTAAGCTCTGGCTAGAATTTATTCACAGAGCAAGACCTCTGAAAAACATAGCTCCTTTTAATAAATGTTCTCTTTGACCAGTCCTCTACAGTGAACAAAAACAATATGGATTTACTCTATGAAGCTGCTTAGTTTTATAAAGATGTGTGAGAACATTAGAGATGAAATCAGGAACGTATTTAAATCCCAGCAACTAGAAGTCACGAGGAAACTACACTGAGCTCTAAATCAGGGACTTGGTCTAGCAAAGTTTTTGGTTGTTGTAGAAGACAAAGCTGAACACAGAGACCCGCTGTTACATTTAGCATGCATGCTCTAATTACATCCTCTGGGTATACTGATTTAATAACATAATTTCTTTAAGTAGAAAAGACCTGTGTTGTCATTCCTGTAATTCTCAGTAGTGACACCTACTTCTTCTCTTTTCCTCTCGCCTTTGTCCTGTTTCATTCTTGCCATAAAGTGATTTACTGTTTCTTTAAATCACATTTAATTAAGGTTTGTTTTCTTCCCCCTTTTGTTTTTTCCCCTGTTGCCTTGTGTTGGTAGCAGGTAAATCCTGAATTTCTAATAAATGCAGATGGATTAAAGAAGATCACAAGTTCAAGATTATTTTAACTTCACTGGCATAATTGTTAATATCTCTGTTGTCCCCTGGGATATGTAGGATTACATCAATTAAATTGGTCTCTGCAACTGAACACATTAACCATAACTGTGACGACTAGTGTCTTCCCCAGCACCCTTTAGGTGTTTAATTTGCTTGCCTGTAATAGATTGTCAGAGCAGTAAACGTGAGGCAAGTAATGTAAGTGGTATAATGATGGTAATTATCTGAATGGATCGATTGTAGTGTTATTGCAACATGATATTGTGAGTAGGAGCGAAATAGAGACATCCCATATAAGTTCCCATTTTCAGCTTTATTTCCTTACGCATTTTTTCCAAGACACTTAAAGTGAAAACAACGTCAACTGGCATTGCCATTCTCTCCTTTATCTCTTCCCATTATCCTTTGTGCCGTTGCCTTCCTGAAACCAGCAGACCCTACACGAGCTCAATCTCTCTAAAGAAAGCAGCGACTTTATAGAAATGGAATTCCAGCAGTTCCCCTGTGATTCACAGTATCCAAATATTTGAACTGGAAGTCACTTTGTAGATTGGCTAGGCTGTTCCCTTCATTTATTGCCTAAGGAACTGTGAACCCAGCAAGGTTAAATGACTCGCTAAAGGTTTCATAACCAGGTATTGCCAGGTAGCCTGCAATGATGGGGCTAGAAACTGGAGCCCATCCTCCCACCTGGGCAGAGGGAGGACCTGGGAGGTCACACCAACCGCAGGTATGAAAGAGGTTCGGTGTGACAGACTATAGTCATCGCTGAAGGAAACAGCAACAAGCAATAAGGAAACAGCTTTCCGTTGAGTGTCGGAGAGTGGGGGGTTGGAGGTGGGGAGAAAGAGAAGAAACAGTCTAGGGATAACCCATATCGAATAAGTCCAAACAGCTGATCAGCATGAGGATAGAATCGCTGGGTTGTGTGGGAAATGTCTGCCCATGACAAGAATGGAAAGAACATGGCAGGATCCTGCCTGAGGGACAAGAGTATTCGGGTGGTTGCTAAAACAGGGACCAGGTGCAGAGGAAAGGAGTCGAAGCCAAGTACTAGAACTGATACCTGAAGAAGAAACAGGGGGTCGAATCCTGGGATGTGAACCAGGAATAGGTCAAGATGATCTAACAGTGCCAAGAACACTTCCCGAAAGGCTTCTGCTAGCAATTTCCCTCAACGTTTTTGTCCCATTTTCATTTGATCACGTCACCTGAGTTTCATTGTTGATAAAAATAACAAACTGACCTCAATCTGGAGCTTTTTAGACACCTGTCCAAGAAAATATTGCAGTCGTCAGAGGCACAAATAAAACCACATATAATCCATACCTTCTGCATTACCAGAAAACAGAACATTAGAACTTCAAATCACTGTTCATCAGACAAACACCAAATACTCACAGAACTGTGGTTATAAGCCTGTGTGTCCCAGGAGAGGGCGATGGCAGATCTGGGACAAAGCACTCCTAGTACTGACCACAGATGGAGACTCCTGTACCCAGTGCTGTCTGTGTACGCAGGACAGGGCTTGAAGGGGGGGGGGGGGG